>BSBH01000033.1:0-231136 GCA_026013035.2 Dothideomycetes sp. NU30
GAAGAAGAAGAAGAAGAAGAAGAAGAAGAAGAAGAAGAAGAAGAAGAAGAAGAAGAAGAAGAAGAAGAAGAAGAAGTGAAGAGGAGGTATATAGAAATTTGAGGATTGTGGAGATGGAGTTGATATGCTTTGTAAAATTGAAAGAGAAAGAGAACCTGGTTTACTGTATTCACCTTTTAGATATTCTCGCATATTGATCTTTTCGCCCCCGTTTCGAAGAGACTTTGTCGAGTGAAGGCCAAAGGGCAGGAGTTTGGTGTATATCTACCTCTTTTGCACAAGGAGAACGGAGTTACAGTCTGCAAGTCTACAAAGTCTTTCAACGCAAAACATCGCCGCATCTTGATTCCTTGTCCTTTCCGAGAGACTTTTCGTCCCGGCAACGCCACAGCAGTGGGAGACGAAGAGTGAGAAAAAACAGAAAGTTGAAGAGAAATTAAAAGACAAAACATCAAGCCTCTCCCCCTTCCAGGACCTCGACAACTCCACCGACGAGATGCAGACTGCCTGTCGCCAACACCATAACCTCTTCCTTTCCCTCCTCAACCATCTTCGCAACATCCCTAGCAGCGCCAACAGCTTCCTCCACAGTCTTGAAAACCTTGACATCACATTCCTCATCAACGCCTTTCCAAGTCTCGGCCAAAGCATTCTGAACACTCAGAGTCTCAACGTCGGAAGCATTGGTGTTTATACTCGTCAAATCCGGACGGAATCCAGAAGATTTGTAAGTCGTGTTTGTGCAGAAGAAGGCGTGTGTGAAAGGTCCTTTTGCTTTTTGAGAAGGTGAAGAGGAAGAGGAAAGAGCGGTGGTAAGGGTGGAGTGAAGTTTCAAGGCCAAAGAGCTCGCGTCGCGGGTCTGTTGGTTGAAGATTAGGATGCGAGGAGCCGTTGATGAGGTGGAGGTAGAGGTGGAAGAAGAGATTTCAGTGCCGAACCATTGGGCGGCTAGTTCGATGCTTTCGAGCGTGTGACCGCCGTCGATGTACCATTTTAGGTTTGGCGCTGTGGTGTCGGTACGGGTTTCGCAGCGGCCGCCTAGACGCACTTTTTCGAGACCGGCGATGAAGAGTGGTGGCAAGTAGGAAGTCGTAGGTAAATCTGTGATTCCGAGATGTTTGAGGTGAGATGCTGCTGCCGCGATTGCGACAGAAGCGTTTGTCTTTTGGAACTCGGCTGCCAGTCCCAACTTCACTTTTCCGGATTTGAGTTCAGGATGAATGTCCACGACGTCGAGAGAAGTCTTGCGTTCAGAGGCGCGTTGCTTGAGAACAGCGATGGCTTCTTCAGGTTGAGGAGCGGTGAATGCTGGTACGTTTTCCTTGAAAATACCAGCTTTATGCCAAGCGATGCTGTCGATAGTGTCACCCAACATAGCTACATGATCGATACCCAAACTCGTCACAGCAGTAACACTAGGCTTTTCGAGGATGTTCGTGCTGTCGAATTCACCACCGATACCGCATTCAATGACAGCGGTATCGACACCTTCACTGATATACGCGTGCAACGCCATCAGCGTCAGAAACCTAAAGTAAACTGGTTTTGTGTCCTTGCTGGTGGGGTCGGGGTGGTTTGCAGCTTTCGCAGCATCTTCGAGTCGATTCCAAGTCTCGAAAAAGTATTTGGCGAATTGAGATTCGGTGAGGGGTTGGTTGTTGATTTGTATGCGTTCGCGGACGAAGCGTAGATGTGGTGAAGTATACAATCCAACCTTTGGAATCTTTCCATTGCTGGGGTCATTGTGCTGGGCAAGGATACTAGAGACGAAAGAGCTTGTGGAGCCTTTGCCTTTGGTACCGGCGATGTGGATGGCATTCAACTTGTCAAAGTCCGAGGGCTGTTTGAGTCGGGTTGTGTGAGTTTTATGCCTCGATGATGTGTATGCATGGGGGAACGCACACCTCGTAGCCCAATTTCTTGACCCAGTCGATCATTTCTGGGATGGCGTTTTTGTTCATGCCGCGGCCAGATTTGCGGATTGCGTCGACGACGGAGAAGTTGCTTTGGAGCGTGTTCAATGCCGACACGGCGGCCTATACCACGTTGATTAGTCTTTGGAAGTGTGTATAGAGCTGCGACAAGAGTAGCTTACAGCGTAGTCGCCTTGCATCTTGAATGAGCTGTGGAATTGGCGATGCAGACGATGAGGGCGAAAGGATGTCTTCAGAGTATGCGACCAGAGACTCATCGGCGCATGATAGGTATTGACTTCTTGTGTTGGAGAAGAGGGACTCCAACTTTCTTATCATGTCGCTTGACGTCGGCTCAATCATTGCCAAGTCTTCTGTATACAGCTACCTAATCGGAAGATGAAAAAGTGACCCTGTCCATACTTTCACCTTACCAAATTAGCTTCTTGTTACCCATCAATGCTCCAGTGCTTTGGTGAATGGAATGATCATCAAAGTATTGTTGTTTGGGGGTATCTTGTAGAGAAAAACAAAACAAAACAATCGCCTGCCTAATAGACCGTCAAGGCACTAACTGCGCCATTATGCATCACCTCAAACATGAGCCCAGGGAACTTGTATAGCTTGGTGTTTTCCAGCCACTGCTCATCGTTGCTCTCATCCTTCTTCTCACGCTCCCATCCTTCACCACTAATGATTTCCATATCTTCATCCACGTCCATATCACCGTTAATGAGAATGGCAGATCCCGTCGACGAATCAGTGTCACCGCCCCAACTGCGCACAATCACCATGCCTTCTAGCATTTCTTTCTCTGGCCACACGTGTGAGAAGCTCTTGACCAACTGCTGGTGGAAAGATGCAAAAGGCGATTCAGAGTTAATGGCAGCCGAAGGGATATAGTTCAGCGACCACCTGCTGCGTCGGTGGCGATTGAATGGATAAGAGCCTGGGATGTTTCCGTGAAAGACGATTTGAGTGACTGTCAAGTGTCCTGCCAGCGGTGTAAGTGTCGACCGTGGGACTGAATCACTCTGATCTTCGACGCCCCTGGGAAGCGGTGATGTGCTAGTCGGTGGGCCAAGCAAAATATCGAAACCGTGTTCAAAATAGCAATAGTATTGCTGCATGTGTGCCTGGCTGGCTTCCGCTCCGTTCGCCTCTTCGTCGTCCTCGAAATCAGTCTCGAAAGTGTCCGTGTTGGTCGACGATACACTAGAAGGAGTCGAGCCATACGAACCACGGACGATGGATGCTCGACGGTTGGAGACGACTTTTTGCGGAAGGTCATCATTCAGCCTTGATCGAGACATGACAGCGTCAGGCGGACCGAGCTCTGTAACCAGATCTTGAGGTGTTGTCTGACTGAGTACGATGGTTGTTCTTGCTCCAGACTGGCGGATAAGTTCTATCTTTCCAGCGCCATTCATATTGACATGTTCGACTTCATCAGCAGCGCCTTCACCCCCACGTCCAGCCAGTGCTGAGCATCTCGGATTTGATGGAGTGTATGTGAACAGTTCCTTTCGTACCTCTGGCCAGTTCTTGCCCTCGTACAGAGCCATTGCTGTCGCAGGTCCGGCGGAAGCAGTGAGCATGGAAGCATAGTCCTTGTTGCCGTTGGCCATGGAGGCTGTGATTGGAAGTGGAAAAGTCGCAGAAACACCCGGCCATGACAAGACATATAGTCCCATACCAGAACCATCTTTGAATGGGATGAACTCGCCGGGATAAGTAGGACCGAACAGCGTGTAGACCTTCTTATAGGTCAAATAGCTCTGGCCTGTATGGAGAGATAATACAGGAACGATTTCGGATGATTTGTAAGTAAACGTGTTGTGAGTAAAGTCTGTGATCTCAATCAAACGCAGTCGCTGGTCAGGACCGTCGAAGCGTAGTCTGAATCCGTTTTTGGGCAGAGTGACAATGACTGGCGTTTGGAGAGGCTTCTGAGCAGAAAAGGTTATGTCCAGCTTAGGGAAGGTCCTCGTGTCGCTTTTGAGCTTGGTCAAGACATCGAACAGAGATGCACCTAAGGCTAGATAGAGATGGGAACTTAGACGTGTTCGTAACATCAAGGACAGTGTGCCTATACACTTACTCATGAAACCTAAAGCTTGGCCAGGTCGGATGGGAAGAACAGCAGGACTGCCCATGTTTGCCGGTTGATATGTCATACCGTGTAGTTGTGGATGGATAAGGTGGTTAGAGATGTGGCTGTTGGTGTTGTAATTATAAGGGTCGGGCACGTAGTTCATCATGTGCCAGGAACGGTCATCCGGAACAGCGCGTTAGCCAGAGACGGCATGTGAAAGCTAGATACACATCTTGATTGATGTCTTCATCTAGATAGAGTACCAATAGGAATGATATAGTAATTCACATAGGGAACCCTTTGTCCTTCAAAGCGACGATAACCAGACGAGACACGATTAGATACTGCCTTTTCCTGTTGTACATGTAGGTACTGTACCTCTCTCTTGAACAAAGGCGGAGGGGCTGGAGAGGGGTAGAAGTGTGGCGCTACTGGTGGCGCAGCTGGGCGGAGAACGGACTTTGAGGAGATAAGATGGACAGGCACGAGCCACGTGTGTCATGTTTCGCCAAGCATTCCGCGTGTGTTTACTGCTGTGTTTATTTCGATGCACAAAGCCGCCGATGAGCTTGACCCAACTGCAACTGCCACTGCCACTGCCACTGCCACTACCACGAGAATTAACTCCTGATTATTCTAGGTATCCTAGGCACAGCTTTGCCTCATGTCGGTTCCGCCCTCTAGGTCCGGTCAGACCGTCACTCGGAAAGTGCCCACCATGCGTCCATCATCATCCATGCGCCCACCACCGTCGCGCGCGCAAACAGCAACACCAGTCATGAACGGAAGACCGTCGCCGGCAAGAGTACCGAGGTCGCCGACAGGTTCAGTTCAAGGAGGAACGAAACGGAAGGAACGCGAATTCGATCACCAAGAGCAGGATCACGAAACAAACATCAATGTCGTTGTCCGATGCAGAGGGCGCAATGATCGCGAAGTGCGCGAAAACAGCGGCGTTGTTGTTTCCACCGAAGGCGTCAAGGGCAAGAAGGTCGACCTCTCAATGGGTCCTAGCGCTTTGAGCAACAAGACATATCAGTTTGACAGAGTCTTTTCACCAGCCGCCGACCAGGCTATGGTGTTCGAGGATGTCGTAGAGCCTATCCTTGACGAGGTGAGTGCTGTAGTTTCTCTCGACGAGTTTGCAGTCTCCTAACTCTAACAGGTGCTTTCCGGATTCAACTGCACCATCTTCGCATACGGTCAGACAGGTACCGGCAAAACATACACAATGACCGGCGACATCACAGACATGCGACCTCTGCCCGATTCTGCGGGTATCGTTCCTCGCGTTCTCTGCTCTCTGTTCGAAAAACTTGGAGAAGACAATGAGAGTTCGGTCAAGTGCTCCTTTATCGAACTCTACAACGAAGAGTTACGAGATCTTCTCTCCACCGAGGACAATGCCAAGCTCAAGATCTACGACGACAACAGCAAGAAGGGACAGACCACCACACTTGTCCAGGGTATGGAAGAGTCACATATCAAATCCGCATCCAAGGGTCTTGAGCTCCTTAAGAATGGTAGTCACAAGCGCCAGGTTGCCGCAACAAAGTGCAATGACCTCAGTTCTCGTAGTCACACCGTCTTCACCATTACTGTCTACCAGAAACGTTCCACCGAAACTGGAGAGGATTATGTCAGTGCTGGAAAGCTGAACCTGGTCGATCTTGCTGGTAGTGAGAATATCCAACGGAGTGGTGCCGAGAACAAGCGTGCCGCCGAGGCCGGTCTGATCAACAAGAGTTTACTCACTCTTGGCCGTGTCATCAACGCTCTTGTCGAGAAGAGCTCTCACATTCCCTACAGAGAGTCCAAACTCACTCGTCTCTTGCAAGATTCTCTCGGAGGTCGTACCAAGACATGCATCATTGCCACTCTTTCACCTGCGAAAAGCAATCTGGAGGAGACTATTTCTACCCTAGACTATGCCTTCCGAGCCAAGAACATCCGCAACAAGCCCCAAGTCAATCAGATGGTTACCAAGAAGACTCTGCTCAAGGAGTTTACCATGGAGATTGAAAAATTGAAGAGCGAGCTTATTGCAACTCGTCAACGTAATGGTGTCTACCTGACTCAGGAGGCTTACGAGGAGGTCACAGTCGAGAGCGAGTCGAGGCGCATACTCTGCGATGAGCAAAAGGACAAGATTGACACCATGGAGACGAATCTCCGTAACAAGGTTCAAGAACTGTTCACCTTGACGACCAATTTTACAGGTCTCAAGAAAGAGAACGAACAGGCCAAGATCATGCTTGATGGAACAAAGAGTCTGCTCGAGAAGACCGAAGTTGTGCTTTCTCACACCAAACGCAACCTTTCTGAAGAAACCGTGCTCCGTAAAGCTCACCAAAAAACAGAGGCAAAACTTGTTGGTATCGGCAAGGACCTGCTGTCAACACTTTCATCCACCACAACCGACATATCTGGCCTGCACTCCAAAATTCAACGAAAGTCAGATCTTCATTCCCACAACCGTGATGAGTGGTCCACTTCCAAGGACCGAGTGACCAATGCGACCAGCACGGTAGAGGAACGAGTGGAAGCGCTTAGGCTGCGTCAAGAACAGCTCCTCACTGCCATGTCAACACGCATGCAAGGTTTCGTCGCCGATGAACTGCAAGAGCTTCAACAGTCACAGAGATTCTTGCACGACAAGTCCGAGGCGTTCCAGAGGTCAGAGAAGGAAGTCAACATCCAGACTGCAAAGGCCAAGGATGATGTGAATGAGGTGCTCGAAGAGATCAAGACTCTTCGCGAGGACGTCAAGCAAAATGTTGGCAATGGCTTGCAAGACCTGTCTGCTGCAGCACAGAAAATCACTGCTGGTATCTCGACAGAGCTTGAGAATTTCCACACACAACTCCACTCATCTTATGTCTCTCTGGGTCGAGAGTTCAAGTCGATATTTGACGATGTCGTCAAGCAGTTGAGCGACCAGCAAGCAGAGTCGGAGCGACTGCGCCAACAAATCTTGAGCGCCAACTCTACGTTTGTCGAAGCAGGTCAAGAATCTCGCAAGGCGTTGGAGCAAGCCATAGATGATGAGCGTCTCCGTGCTGCTGCCGATCGCGAGAAGTTGCTTAGCCAGATAAGCGGGCTTGTCACCTCATCCGCTGAAGCACAAGATCGTCGCATGGCTGAACATCTTGCACATGCCTCGAAACGTATCAAGACGTCTGAAGATGACTACAGCGTAGCTCAGCAAACGTATAACGAGGCATCCGACGCATGGGTTGTCAGATCAGGATTGCTGATTGACTCATGTGTACGCTCGCGAGAGTCTGTCAAGTCAAAGATCAAGGGAGATTGGAATGCTGCCAACGACCAGACCGAGAAGATCAAGTCGACGACTGATGCAGTCCACAACGAGACAGTCCGCATTGTCGATGCGCAAATGGCCAACATGGATACTCAACTCATTTCATTGGACGAGATTGTCAATCGCATCCGTGCTCAGAATGATGCTCACCATACTGCTCATACGGCATCTCTTGCCCAACTATCGAGCGATGTGCAGCTCTCTTATGCAAACATTGGCGCACACATGGAGACATCTTACACACGTACTCAAGGTCTCGATATCGATATGCAAGGCCGTACCGGCGAGCTCGCCTCTACACTCCCAGAACTTGCCGCAGCTGGTGAAATCGTCCAACTACTGCATAACCTTCGCAATGAGACGAACGCATCACAACTCAAGGAGTACGTGCCAACAGGCCAGACACCTGCAAAGGTGGCTTACACCTATCCTACCGCTTTACCACGTACCGACAACCACGAATCTTTGCTGGAGCGCTTGAGAAATGGCAACATGGCTCTTGACACGCCTACGAAGGAGGAAAGTCCGAGGAAGGAGACTCGCAGCAGTCCCAAGAAGCACACAGGATCATCACCAGCCAAAGGCATAGTCTACAACGACAACCCCATCCCTACCGACGTGTTCACCGACGCAAACCCCACCGCGGACACAAACACGGCAGCACGTGAACGACCTCATAGTCTCCCCGGTCAGATCGGCCTCCGCGAGATTGATGTCAATGTCAACGCTGCTTCAATGCCTTCGACAGAGCAGCAAGAGTCAAAGATTGGTGTACTGAAGAGGGGCAACACAATGCCTGTACTCGAGGCCAATGCGAGGATCGACAGCAAACTTCCTATGAAGAGGGTTGCTAGAATGACTGCCCCTGTGGCTCAGGACAGAGAGAACTTTGGTATGTCAGGGTCGATTGTAGGTGGTAGGAGATTGAGACCTAGGGGTAGCGATTAGAGGTCGTCATTGCAAGGAGGGGAGAAGCGATGTTGATTGTCAATCGTTTTGTTCATTTGTGTATACACCAGAAGCTGTCTCGGATCTCTTGTTTGGTTCTTCTTTTGTTTGGGAGGACGGGTTTCTCGGGTAGGGAGGGTTAGGTGTAATATGGCGTATCAGGGGTTGAGAATTGATGGAAAATTCTTTCAGACAGAAATATATATCTCTTTTGTCATGTTCTACTGAATGCCCCTCTCTCATGAACTCGTGTGGTCAAATAGCCTTTCGCCGTCACAGAGTGAGACACATAACAAGCTACATCATACCTCGATAAGTGGTAGAGGAAGAGAGATTGATGCCAAGAAGAGGATGCGGAGATTGCGAGGGCGGAAGCGGAGAGAGAAAGTCAAGAGGGAAGGCGCGCGCTTGGGCCACAGGGTACAGTAGCACCGGTAGAAACCAGGTAGGTAGCGCGAGTAGCGGGAGATGGGAGCAATAATGAGACGGAACGGATGAAAGAGAGAAAGACGAGAAGAGAAGCAACGCCCATTTCCTTTCCCTCTCTTTCCCTCTCGACACGCCATTCATTCATTTGATCGACAATTTCGAGTGCTTGCTGCTATTCAACGAGTCACGAGCTGGTCAATAATCTGGTCGCCCAATAGCAACATTCCTCAGCTGCTCCAAGGATTCTCCTACCGCACACTTTCCTCCCTCCCACTGGGACGCGACCCGACGACACTCGAATTCCACAATGCCTAGCATCGGCAGCATCTTGTACTATGGCACGCACCTGGGCGAGCTGCGCAGTATGATCCAATGGAAGCTGTGGCATGACCCTGTGCACGAGCGCGACGAGTCCAAGGAGAGCGAGACGCTGAAAGAGTGCTTCAAGTACCTCAAGTTGACCAGCCGCAGTTTCTCATCGGTCATCCAGGAACTGCACCCGGAGCTGCTCGTGCCCGTCTGCCTGTTCTACCTCATCCTGCGCGGCCTCGACACGATTGAAGATGACATGACCATTCCCTTCTCCACCAAGGAGCCCCTTTTGCGCGACTTCCACAACATCCTCGAGCAAGACGGCTGGAACTTTGACGGCAACGGCCCCAACGAGAAGGATCGCGAGCTGTGCGTCCACTTTGACGTCGTCGTCGCCGAGTACAAGAAGATCAAGCCCGAATACAAGGTCATCATCAAGGATATCACCGACCGCATGGGTAACGGCATGGCCGACTACGCAAAGCTGGCGGACGAGGGCGGCGCTCAAAAGGTCGAGACCATCCAGGACTACTACAAGTACTGCCATTACGTTGCCGGTCTTGTCGGTGAGGGTTGCACGCGTCTGTTCGTCGAGGCCAAACTGGCCAACCCTGCTCTCCTTACTCGCTCCGACCTGCACGAGTCCATGGGTCAGTTCCTGCAGCAGACAAACATCATCCGTGATATTCGCGAGGACCACGAGGACAAGCGCTACTTCTGGCCCCGCGAGGTCTGGTCCAAGCACGTTGATCAGTTCGAACATCTCTTCCTGCCCGAGAACAAGGACAAGGCTCTTGCCTGCAGCTCTGAGATGGTCCTGCTAGCACTGCAACGCGCCGACGACTGTCTGTTCTACCTCGCCGGTCTCAAGGAGCAGAGTGTCTTCAACTTCTGCGCCATCCCTCAAAGCATGGCCATCGCCACACTCGAACTCTGTTTCCAGAACCCCGACATCTTCCAAAAGAACGTCAAGATCACAAAGGGCTCGGCCTGCAAGCTCATGATTGAGAGCACCCAGAACCTCCAAGTCCTCTACCAAGCCTTCAGACAATACGCACGCATCATCCACAAGCGCAACAACCCTTCAGATCCAAACTTCCTGCAGATCAGTCTCGCATGTGGAAAGGTAGCCCTCTCTCCTTCCCTTCCATTCCCTTCCACTTCCCCACAGTCCTTTCCACTCTTGTTTTCTGGAAATTCCATGTTTCAAGTCGGACACTTTCTTGAACTCTGTCCAAGCACGAGCCACTTTACGACCACAGCACGCTAACGTTTGAAATTTCACACAGATTGAACAATTCATCGAGTCCATCTTCCCTTCGCAGACGTCGGCCACGTATCGTCTGGGCGCTCCTGTCGAGAACAAGGACACGGGCAACACTTTGACGGCAGAGGAGCAAGAGGCAAAGGCCAAGCGAGAGAAGGAGGACAAGGATGAGTTCTTCTACATCATGCTCGCCGTCGGCTTGACCCTTGCCGTCATCACCGTGACTATGGTAAGCTTTCTTCTTCTCCCTTGACACATGAAAGAATCAATCGCTGACAACAATGCTCAAATAGTTCGGTCTTGCATGGATGATGGGCGCTCGCTTCGACATTGCCTGGCACCAGATCCGTAGCGGTCAAATATGGGCCCCCAGATCAAACGAAGATGCCAATGCCGTACGTGATGCCTATGACGCCGCAAAGACCACCGCCAAGGCAGTTACGACAAGTGTCATTGCTCATGGTGAGCTTTGATCTCGATAACAGATGCTTATGTTATACTTTTGTTTTTCTCTCAACGCCAGCAAGAACGAAGAGCAAATGAAACAGGACACACACATACACTACTAACATATACCGAAGCCGAACTGTAATCACAACCCATTTTCTGAGGAGAAAAGGAAAAAAGAAAACAGCGAAAACAGGCGTCAAACTGGGTTTGCGGATCTTGATTCTCCCTCTCTGTAGATTTCTTCTTGTACTGACCCTACCTATTAACCAAACATTTATGGATATCCCCCCCTTTTTACTTTGCATCTTTGTTTCTACCTCCTCTTTACCTCTCCCCTCCTCTCTCTTCTTTTCCCTTTCCCTTTCCCTTCGCTCTCTCTCTCTCTCTCTCTCTCTCCCACAGAAGGAGCAAAAAAGCACCAAGCACGGATGTCAAATTGCAACCTATGCCTATGTTCTCCTTTCGGCTTTCTTTTTCTCAAACGGAAAGGGAAGTTGAAGGGGGGGAAAAACATACAGTGGCTACGGTTGTGCCGAGAAGTGCTGATATTGAATGATTTGCATCGACGAATCCCAAGGGATGACTGTTCATTTCACCGCTAAGTTCACGGGTAACTGTGGTTCGGCTTTGGGCAGGGGTGCACACATATATCTTTTTTTTTTTTAATTTACTTTTTTGATACATACAGCCTTTTATAACGATACTATTGATACTATTGATACTTGTATACCATAATTTTCAACTGTTTGACCCTGTCATATGAAAAAAAAAAGGACATGATATCCAAAAAGATTGGAGACATGGCTATTATATCCTTTCTTTTTTTTTTTTTTTCTAATTTTTTATTTTTTTTTATTTTAGTATGCTCTCTTTGCCTGGGTTTTATACAGTACATATTCTTCTTCTTTTCTGTGTCTCTTGTTTCTCCGAATTTTGATTATTGTGCACTTTCTTTGCTTTACTACAGATTCTCTTTTTTCTTTTTTTTCTCTTTTCTTTTTTCTCTTTTCTTTTTTCTCTTTTCTTTTTTCTCTTTTCTTTTTTCTCTTTTCTTTTTTCTCTTTTCCAAACGCTCTTCTTTGCCTATCACGCCTTTTGTCGTTGACTTGTGCGTTTTCTTTTTTTTTTTCCAAAACAAAAGGAAACACTCTTATACTGATGGAGAAACGGAAAAAAATTATTTCATCTTCTCCTTCCGATTGTATTATATTATATCTCCTCCCTTTTACCCCTTTGACACGGTTGTTCCTTGCTTCCTCAATCAAGCTCGGAAAAGGCATTGCCTTTTTTAGTGACCCTGCCTAACTTCCCGTACGCCTCCAGAAAATCAGTCAGAGCGGGAGAAACCTCGATATTCCTCTCTGTCAATTCGGGTTTAAAATCTTCTTCGTGGTCCTGTTGAACAAAGTCAGCACTCTTTCCCATCCTCAAGCATCGAAAGAAAGAAAGAAGAGGAAATTGTTCGAAACAGGAGGAATATGGTAGCATGATGGCAGAGAAGACAGCAACAGCGTCGAGAACACTTTCAAGAGAAAGAAAGACAGACAGACAGACAGACAAACAGACAGAGAAAGAGAGGACATGAAAAAACTACTCCAAGCTTTACCTCTTCTGTATTTTCTCTTCGCTGCATGTTCTTGGTATCGAGAGGAGGAGTCTGCTTACCCTTTGGATGAGTCATCGGCGCCCTCCAAGGACGAGAAGTGTTATTTGCTGAAGGCTGGGGAGGAGGAGGTGGTGGTGGTGGTCCTCGTACAGGGGAACGAGACCGTGTCCTGTAGTCTAACGTCGCCCAACGTCCTGAGCGATCGTATACGCTGGAAGATCTGGAGTCACGGTTTTCGTAACGTTCCCTGGTCGTCGAATTCTCGGGAGGTTTTGTTTGGGCGCGTGGACCGGTGGGGGCGTTGGCGGGGGGTTTATTCGACATGTTAGAGGGATTTGTTTGTGCGCGAGGAGCTGTAGGGGCGTCTATCGAAGAGATATTTGTTGGTGTGCGAGTAAGTCGTGAAGGATGAGTTTCCACAGCTCCAGAAGGAGGAATCGATGAAGGACGAGATGGACCACTAGAAACAGAATTGCTTTTCTGTCTCGTAGACGCCGAATTCCTGATCTGTGTTCCCTCGAGCGACGTCGGTGCTGGTCTTGATTGGGGTCGGAAGTCCACGCCAGCTATGATGTATACCCTATTTCCATTGACGGAGACCTCATCGCTCATGCGTGCACTGGCTCTGGGAAACACGGTTCTTACTTCGTCTATGAGTTCCTTTCCGGAGAGACCCGAATTGCTAAAGGCGTCCTTGTATAACGCCCAGATTCCGGTTTGTTGGATTTGTGCTGTGGGGTCGGCGATGAAGGTGTCTCTTAGCCAAGCTGTGGCTTGTGCTTGCTTCTGTTGTTGTGTGATTGCGATAGGTGATTGCGCGGTCGGAGTGACAGTCACCGTCGGCGCAGTCGTGTTCGGATTGGCCACTGACACGGTTGAGGTGGTTTCGACTGGGTTAGTCAAAGGTACGCCGGTAACAGCTCGAACATTTTCAGCTGGGAGAGTCCCAGCTGGCCTAGTTCCAGGGGGATCAGTAACAGCCGAGGTAGTCCCAACTGCAATAGTAGCTGAATCAGTCGCAATGGTCGTATTGGTAGTGGTTGATGTGGTGTTTGGCTGCGCAACCTCAGCACCAGGAATCTCAACTATGGCAGCCTCTACAGCAGTCTTGACCTCATGATCTTCTTCCATGGCCGATCGCTGTGAATCGCTTGTCACCGATGCTTGTCTCAACTGAGATGTTGATTGTCGTGTGAGACGAGGCGAAGGAGATTGTGCAGCAGTAGGCGTGCCAGGATAAACTCTGCTTGGAGTGTCTGATGGTCGTACTTTCTTGACGATACGAGGTCTAGCATGACGTTTCTCCTCGCCAGATTGAGAATTCGAAGGCCTGTTACCCTCAGAAGGTCGAACTCGAGGTGATCCCTGATTGCTATGGGGTGGGTCCGGAGGGTTTGGCACAGCACTGAAGATTGCATCAAGCTTTGCAGGGGTCAAAATTGGGTCGTCAGCTGGATCGACTGTATTCTTAAGCTCATAGCGCCAGTATTGATCGTAAAGCACGAATTCCTCTCCTGAATCCATACGAGGCTGTGCGTATGGGATGTACTTGCTCTGTTGAAGAACCACAAAATTATCCCAGTGGTTGAGCGGGACTGAAACGTTTTGAGAAGATGAATTGTGAAGCTTGTATAGCTTCTTGCACATGTTCTCGAATGTCTGCCTCTGTCCAGTGTATCCGTGCTTCTTCCTCATCTGATTGAAGAGTTTATCCAAAGAGACCAAAGTCTGAGGAGGTAGCATCACGGATGGTGACCTTTGAGTTGTGCGCATCAAGGATCTTGCTACGCTAGGTGAGATTTGGACAGGTTTTCGAGGCGTAACGAACATTGCAGACGACGATAGTGCGGACTCTTGTGGTGCATCGGCGGTGTGCTCGATGGAACGATCTCTAAACGATCCTGACATGTCTCGGGAGATATGCGCATTACCTTGATCAGCAACTGACACGGGTCCATGAGGCGAGTCTGGTACTGTGCCTTCTTCATGTACCACATCAGTATCTGATTCTGGCACGTCATCATCAAGGTCGTCAAGTTCGATAATCTCTTTCTCGAGCTGAGTTGCTGGTATGGAATCGTGCAAAGTGTCGATCTCCTCCGACTGGAGCATTGTTAACATTGGAGTCGTTGTTGTATCTGCTAGTACTTGAGGGGCCACTGGAGTCTCAAGGATGTCTAGAGTGTTCGATCTGACTGGTGCTGCCACGGGAGTCTCCGAAAACATTGGAGCCATTGAAGCCATCGAAGCCATGGAAGTATTTGTGGCGATTGCGCTCTCGAACACAGGTATGGCCTCTGATTTGACTGCACCCTCCACAACGACTGGATTTTCTAGAGCCTCTCGATCCTTTCGGGTTTCTTGATCTTGCAGTGTTTTTAAACCCTGAGGAGCTTCTGACACGCTATCGAGCTGCATCGAAGGCGTTCGTCGACTTTCACTCTGCCTCTGCTCTTCCAACTTGTTGAACATGAAATCACGCTTTCTCTCTTCGTTTGTCAATTGCTGTGGTGCTTCGTTCCAATCAAAGTTCCGACTCCTTCGCAATGATCGAGACGGACGCCTTGGTGTTTCTTTGACCTCAACACGTGGTGGCTGCTGTTGCGTGCTGACAGGTATTATTTTGTTGCTCTCAAGGCGAGCGGCAACGATATTTGAGGAATGAGTTTGAGCCATGATCGATTCCGGAAGATGGGTACGTTCAGTAGTATCGTCCACATCCATCACATCTGCACCTTCCACGTCTGCATCTTGCATATGTACATCTCTCGCATCTGCATCTCTCATATCGGCGTGCGGAGCATCCTGGATCACCTCCACTTCAGTGTCCTGTTTTGTGTTCATCGCATCTGCATCTACTCGTCCGGCCGCACGTTGGATCTGTTCCTCACTCATTGCTTGTTCGGGATCCGCAGGCGCATCATCTTCCATTTTGTCTGGCATCCCATCGACATGGTCGTGGTCGATTTTTTCCTTGTTTAGCTCGTGTTGATCAGCTCCAGACACTGCATCTTCCAAGGAGTCTTGGTTAGCTTTGTCTTTGTGGGTATTCCTAGAATCTGCGACGCTTTCGCCCGAAGATATGGGAAATTCTGGAAGTTGTCTCGAATCATCCAGACTGTCCAATCCATAGTCAATGCTCCCAGAGGACACAGGGGATTCTGGAGGGCTTGAAGGCAGAGTATCACGCTGCTCTCCTGGTTGCACATCATGTCCCATCTCAGCACTGCTATCAGGTGGCAGATCCAGAGCATGATTCCGTGCATAGATTGATGTTCTTGTCTGAAGTAGCGGCGGTGGCGCTGGTGCACTGCTTTCTGGTAGATTGGTGTCACGTCGAATGGTTTCGAAGCGAGACCGAAGTGGTGGATCATCCCTGACAGGACTAGTTGACCATGAACGCGCAGTAGCTTGATCCTCATCGTCGCCCTCATCATCGTCATCGTCGTCAACGTCTACCAAGTCAACATCTTGGTCCGTTGATGTGAGTGTGATTACTTTGGACTTGGCTGCACGCTGTCGAGCCGCTTCATCTAGAATCTTAAGGGCGGAAACCGGAATATTGGGACGAGGGAACGGCGCGCCTCTGACCCACCAAGATTCTTGTCGGTCCAGAAGTTTTCTTTGATCTTCTGGCACAGGTTTCCGTGCATACTTGATGTATAGCTGAGAGGGAGCTCTCTCACGGACTTGTGGTAGACTGGAAGATGTCCCTTCCAGAACATGTGAGCTGGAGGTGTTCACAATAGCTGAATTAGGCTCAGAGGGTAAGATATTGGGCGGTGCCTGTGGCAAGGATGACTCGACAGACTGTGGAGGTTGTGGTTGTGCCGACGTGGGCGTGGCATTAGGAAGATTTACATGCGTAGGTTCTCGTGCTTCGACGTTCAACGCAACACGTGAAGGCACGTAGGCCGGCGGTTCAAGGAGCGAAGAACCAAGGCCAGATATCACTGGAGATGCTGGAGCTTGTAGAGGCGTAGAGATTGGTACTACATCAGGCAAAGGCTGTGAAGCTAGAGAAATCTGGGAATTGGGAGCATCCTCGAGTGGATGAATCTGTGTCAACAGAGACTGTGATTGTGTAGCATCATCCCCTTCATGGTTCAAAGGCGCTTGGGGCAAAGGCACTGGAGGTGGAGGCATCTGACGTGGAGCCATCGCATTGATGAGGCGCGTTGCCTCTGCCCGAGCATCCAAGGCATTATTGCCTGTACCATTCTTATTGAGAAGATGAAGAAGTATACCCTCTTGGTTTTGAGGTCCTTTGAAAATGGTTTTAGGTTGCTCCTGGCGGGCACTGACAGCAATCTGCATTGGCTGACCGAGATTGATGCCATTCTGTACAACTACATCGTCGTCAGATCGTGGTCGGTTGGAACGCTTGGATGGGCTGGGACGAGTGGGTGAAGAATGCGGACGTTTCCTAGGAGTGTTCCTGTTTGAGTCGGTCCGAACTTCTGATGTCGACTCTGCTAGCCCCATGTCGACCTGTACGACTTTGGGAGGTTGTGGCAAAGACTGTGGTAATTCTTCGGTGGTTATATTCTTGGACTGCCAGTATTGAACCAAACGAGCCAAGAGTGCTTGAATCTCTGATGTTCGATGAATGGGAGTGGGAGGAATATCTGTTGATGGGACAACGATGTGAGAGGGGATCAATTCATGTAATATCAGTTGAACCCTTTCGGCCGTGGGACCGAATTGAGTAACAGTGATTTCGCATGAATTAACACGAATGCAAGCATTGAGCAAACTCCCATAAGAACGACCGTAGGCTGATTGAAATTGCTGCCTAGTTTGTTGGGTGACGCGGGCTTGTATAGAGGTGAAAGCATCTGTTAATGAACAGTCGTTCCGACCCCACTGTGTTGAGTATCTATGTTAACATGGTGTGCACGTGAAAGCAATACACGCAAGTGAATGGAGTGAAGACAAGATCAAGTTGAATAAGATGGCAGTGTTTGCGACAGATGACGACTTACTTTTGTGATCTTCAGTATTCTCTGGTGAGCGGTATTGTAAGTAGCCCTCAGATTGCTCCCATCATCTGAAAAGTCGTCTGCTGACAATTCCGATTTAATATTTATGTCTTTGGCGATTTTCCAGGCTAGACAAAGCTCGAGCCTGGCAGTGATTTCTGGAACTAGCCATGGCTCCATGACATGGCTTGTTGAAGATGGATAGTCGGCATTCGCAGCGAGAAAGATATTGTCAGTTCTTGGAGTGATGGATACATGAAACGGCGCGTCTAGGTCGTGGATGGAAGACGCGACGGAAGCCTTGAATGATCATGGTTGATGCAATTTTAGCCGGATTGGTGTGCAAAGGAAGTTTTAGACGCCGAGTTTCAGTGCGGAGCGGGACATTTGAAGTGGGTGAGAGTGAAACACGTCCGCCTTCTCCGTCATGTGCATGGCCATGCATGGATGAATGAAATATAACTCACTTTGCTAGTAACTTATCTAACTAACCTCGGACTACGACACAGCTATCGTCTGTACCACATCGCTATCTGGATTTCTCGGCAACAATCATTCGTCGCCTGACGAAGCTACAAGAAGACAAATAGAGTATTCCGTAGAGTAGCTTGCGGTGAAGACTACCTAGAATCACATCTCCTTGGCAGGCCAAAGAGAGTCCAGGTGCATCAAAACATGCCCGCACGAGGAATCACAAGCCGCTTAGAGTGAGAGTGAGAGGTTCGAAATGCCAACTTCAGGCCTTAATGACTCGTCGCCGCCCTCACGGCGGGCCTCGTTGTCGTCGCTCAACTCCATCATGACCGTAGACAGAGAGACGCTACAGAAAGAGCTGGATCATATACATACGACCGCCTCCCGATCTGGCACTCTGACGTCCTTCAGCGACTTTGACCGTGGCCGTTCGACCAGTGCGCGTCCTCCAGGTCCCAAGGAGCTTGTCGGTGGCCGAATTAGCGGCTTGTACACGCGCCTTCGACAGAGCGTGGGCGCCTCTCCTGCCTCGGATCGTCCTGCCAGTCGTGGTAGCCATGCCCCGACCGATGCCTCGTCTGTCCGGAGCATGCCACGCCAGGACTCTCCTTCGGTCATGCGCTCCAGCCATGTTGCACGCCCAAGTGATGCCAGTGCTGCTGCTCTTCCCATTCTTGACGACGATGTTGCTCCGACACCATCTATGCCCTCATCCGCAGTCCACTCACGGCCTGGCTCACGAGACTTGACTCGCTCAGTTTTGAGCACTGCTGCGTCGTCTCCCTCGGTCAGACGTTCTTCTGTGAGCAATCAACTCCGTGATGTCGAAGCCGTTCAGCAGTCACCAGACGAGAAACGTATATCCCAAAACGTCGATTTCAACCGCCTCTCACAGAATCAGGATCTAAAGAGACCGCCCCAGAGTATTGAAGCGAAGCGTGTCTCCTTGACTCTGGACAGTATCCGTTCACCACAAAACCTCGACACCAAAAGACAGCCCGAATCTGATGCTCCTTTCATGGGTTCGAGACTGGAACGTCCGGCGGCAGCAGCTGAAAGTGATTCAGTCGATGTCATTTCTCATGCTATTGCTTCCGATGATGGCCGGGAAAGTGAGGCTTTGTCAGCTCCTTCTCTGGCTCAGCCGAATCGACCCGTTCTTCGTATGTCACCCTCACATTTGCCTAATTTGCATATATCTCAGGCCTCGTCTATTGACGGTGCCGTTGGTTCTCAATCCGCTTTCAGTACAAAACCGAGTACTCCTTTGCTCGACCCAGGGACCAATTTTAATGCTGGTATGCAGGCTCGTCGAATGCCACCTAAACCCATACAGGATCCTTCCAAGAAATCCGATGCCATTCCCGCCCATCTCAAGCGTCGTGTCATCAGCAAAGAGTTTTGGATGAAGGATGAGAATGCTCGTGATTGTTTCTATTGTGGTGATCCATTTTCCACGTTTCGCAGGAAGCATCATTGCAGAACTTGTGGTCAAATCTTTGATGCCAAGTGCACTGTTCTTGTAGAGGGTAGGCCATTTGGACAGACAGGCACTCTGCGGTTATGCAAGCCTTGTGAAGCCATGATCTATGGTAGCGACGACGATTCCACGGTCTTCACTGATGACGATGAACCCGCTAAATCCTCTGGTCCACTTCCTCCTGCCCGAGATCAAGATGTGTTCAAACCTAGCGAGGCTGCTTTGGCTACTCCATCTATTGGTATTCCCGTTTCCAGGAGAAATCGTGAAGCAAAGCGTCGGTCCGCCGTCATCGAGTTTGATGCACAGCCTGCACTCGCTCGTCCCAGCTCTTCACGATCACTCAAGTCTCTGTCTGGGCGGCCATACTCCTCTGGCCATAAACGCCATCATTCACGACATCAACCCGTGCGTCCAATGAAAGCCCCTGTTGAAGAACGAGGTCCGTTCTATCAGAACTACCACGAGAACCAGCGTCGTCTACCCTTGCCAGCATTTCACAATGACAATATCATCGATCCTGAGTTGGCGCCTTATCTTTCCGATGAAGCATCAGATATGGATGATCAACCAAGTCTATTCACCACTATCAGTGACACACCCGGACCCTCTTCGATTGACAACGAAAGAGCCGGTTTCAGTGCTCTACTTTCTTCAGCTGTCAAGAAAGGTCGCTCACGACGTGGCGAGAAGAGTGTCGGGGGTCACAGCTACAAGAATTCTCGCGATCTTGAGCACTTCATGTTCGCCTCAAAACATGTCCCGAAATCGCGGAAGCAGCGCAACAATAGTATTGGGAGTGCTGCTATCTCTCGTCCATCACCTCGCAGAAGTCGTAGCCAGAATCTAATGAAGTCTCTGGATATTGGAGGATATGCCGAGCCCTTCAACAACGACATGCTACATCCTACCCTCGATGGTCAGGCTCAGATCATGCGAAGCTCCGGCATGCACGGTTCCAACGCGCCAGCAGTCGAGCTCAACAGAGCGAGTTTGCAACATGTAGAGCGTCTTTTAACTCAGCTTCTCAAAGATTCGGACATTCCTCACCGAAAGTCCTGGCAAAAGGCTTTGATGCCGATCTTGTTGCAGTGCCCGAATGATGTCGATCCTGATGTGCAGAACGGTGATGATATGGACATCCGAAACTACATCAAGATCAAGAAGATGCCAGGAGGCAGAGCCGGAGACACGTGCTACGTGTCTGGTGTCGTCTTTAGCAAGAACATTGCTCTGAAGGGTATGCGTCGAAGTTTCGTACGCCCGCGCATCGTCATCATCACCTTTGCCATCGAATATGCCCGTCACAATCACCATTTTATGAGCCTGGAGCCTGTAATTGCGCAGGAACGAGAATTTCTTCGTAATATGGTCGGTCGTATAGTCGCTTTGGAACCCCAGATTCTGCTCGTCCAGCGTAACGTGTCAGGCCTTGCCCTAGACATGTTGCATGAGGCTGGCATTACCGTGGTCTACAACATCAAAGAGTCCGTACTAGCTGCCGTTGCTCGCATGACCCAGACCGTCATGATCAAATCTATGGACAAGCTGTCTATTGACCCTGCTCTGCTTGGTCAGTGTTGCAACTTTGATGTCAAGACATATGTACATGGCAAAGTTCGCAAAACCTTCATCTGGATTTCTGGTTGTCAACCAGAACTTGGTTGCACTATCGTCTTGCGCGGATCGGACATGGAGACTTTGAGACAAATCAAGCGGATCACTGAATTCATGTGCTACGTGGTTTACAATCTCAAGTTGGAGACTTGTCTCATGCGCGATGAGTTTGTGCTGATTCCATCCTCGATCAACACTACAAAAGCTATTCCACCAAACCTCGATCTGGCTCTGGCAAAGAAGACCGATATAGTCGATGGCCCGGTCACTCCAACTCCTCAATCTTCGAAACAAGGCTCTGATGGAGAGACAATGTCGAAAGAGCTGCAAGCCAGCGCAGACAATGAGACCCTTCAGATACCTAGTACTCTTGGTCACCTGTTCGACGCAGCAGAACATCCTGTTGTCCGCCCTGTTGACAAAGGTCCAGAAGAGGTGGATGATGAGACCATGCCGTCAGAGTATAGAGAGCTCATTGAGACTGCAAGGACCCGCCTGATTTCCTCCTCACCATTTGTCAAGTTCCCCGAACCATATCTTCTTGTCAAGGCACAAGACCAAGAACGTAGAGTCGAGCAAACGAAACGTTTGCGCGACAAGTACGATGCCTTTGAAACGAGACAGCAACAAAATGAAGTTGATCCAGAGAAGAACGCGGACTCTGCTGATGAGAAGTTCGAAATGGTGTCATCAGAGATGATCCAGCATGCTGCACCTGCTGATCAGTCCAAGCCCGCTCGTAAATTCCTGCGAGATATCCATGATGCACAATATCAGATGGCCATGCATGAGTACGGAATAAAAAAACGCCAGTGGGAATCATTCTTCTCTATCAGCAACAACAATCCATTCAATCCGTTCAGCCACCAAAACATATTTGTTTTGCATTCTCTCGTCAGCAACGCCATATCTTTCCCTTGCGCAGGCCCCGAAATTTTGGGCATTTCGTTCTACGCCGGCTGGGGGAATGCTGAACTGGGCCTTGAAGAAGACCTGACCCTTGGACAATTCATCGAAGACACTTGCGCTAACGCCGGAAGCGCGTGCAAGCAGTGCTCACATAGAATGTTTGACCATCATAGGCAGTACGTTCATGGCACCGGTCAGGTCACGGTCTCGGTCAAGCGCTACCCTTCCAAGTTCCAGAATCTTCATAACACTATTCTGATGTGGTCGACTTGCAAGATCTGCCAGCAAGAAACTACATGGATTCCCATGTCTGATAACAGCTGGAAGTATTCTTTTGGCAAATATCTTGAGCTCAGCTTCTGGAGTACTCCCCTGAAGCCCAGAGCAGGTGTTTGTCCTCACGACATGCACAAAGATTTTGTCAGATGCTTTGCGTTCCAAGGCTTGGCAGTTCGGATACAATGGGACAAGGTCGAATTGTATGACGTTCTGGTGCCAACCTCGACCATCAACTGGGAAGTCAGCGCAGGGTTGGAACTCAAGAACCAGTTGTTCAGCCATTTCCAAACACGTCTTGGGGCCTTCATGGCTTCCATTAGAGCTAGATTGCTCTCCATCAACCTATCCACAGTCGCACCAGAAAAAGCTGCTGATGCTGCAGCAACGCTAGAAAAGCTGATGCAACGTGCGGATACTGATAACGAAGCACTCATACAAAAACTACGAGACAAGTACATGGCTTCCAAATTCTGGGAAGTCATACCTCTCAACCGTGCCGTCAGGATGATGGATGAGAAAGCAATTGCGTGGGATGAAGCATTTGCAGATTTTGAGCGCAATTTCTTCCCCTCCGAGAACGACATCAGACGACTCGCTACTTTGCAACTGAAGAAGCTGTTCCTCGATCGTAGCGAAACATCGGAAGTCCCTCCGCAAGACTCTAGCGACACAGAGGATGGTATGGAAATGAAAGAAAGGCCTCAATCTGCCATGTCTGGTATGAGATTGACTGACGAGGAATTGCAATCGGAAAAAGCTCAGAGTATGTTGACTTCGGTCGTCGAAGAGCATGGGCACTCTGCGCCTGAGCCTTCGACTCTTGCAGTCCCTGACGGTGTGGTTTCGAGGCAATTGTCACCAAGTGAAGTTGAGCAGGCCGTATCGCGAGAAGACGTCAAGCATCTTGATCTCGCTGTACCAGCATCCATCTCACCCGATAATAGCGATGGTCAGGAAACGCCCAAGGCAGAAAATGGGCCTAATGGGGGTGACTTGCAAGACGGGAATAGTATGGACACAGCATCTGTTGAGCCCAAGCCATTAAACTCTACCATTCTCGAAAGGATTGAGCAGATGCGATCAGCTGCAACGGTCTCCTCCAACCCCGATGCTCTAATGCCAGAATCCAGAATTCCTCGCCTCGTTCGAGCTAGCCGTGGCCCCATCTCACCTCCACTGGCTCGTACACAATCTCAGCCTGATGGTGTACCAAGACGAAGTCTAGATGCTGTTGGAGCCGAAATGGCTACCATTCAAGGCTCTGCTAGTGGCGAAAGTTCTGGCACGACAACACCGACTCCAGGCAAGCATCAAAACAAAGATATAACCAAATCGATTGAACTGCGTTTAAGTGATCGCCTTGGCGGCTCTTTCATTAAAAGTGGAAAGCTCCAAGCGTCACTCATTCCCAGATCGGTTCCCAGCAAGACCTTTGACAACAGCACCCGCGTCTCCGCTCTGGCCAAGCACTTTGAACAGCTATCCCGCGAATTTGAACGCGAGCGACTGCGGGAACGTAGACAGCGCGTGGCTAGACGAAGACAGGTTCGCGCAAATCCTTTGGCTAGCAGTCGGCCTGTAGTTGAAGTGTACCGTGATGCTCGAGAAGCGGTTGGGGAGAAGAATGAGCCTCTACCTCCGCCTGAAGCTGAATCAGGTGAACTTGGTAATCAGATGGAGGATTCTCCTGACAAAACGCAAGAAGAGACAGCACGCGAGGAGAACCATGATACAGATCACTACAATACCGACACAGAAACAGCAGAATCAACAGCAGGTCACACGGATACTGATGCCGAAGGCGACACCACTGATACCGAACTCCGTCTCCCATTGTCGAAACACCAACGCAATATTTCTGATGCGGGATCCGCTTCTGGTGGAGGCTCCTTGTTGTCTCCTGCTTCTCCACATGATATTGATGCACACCTCGAGCTCACCTTGCCCAGACATGAAAAATCATCCTTGTTGAAGATGCTCACCAGTTTCTGGTCTGAACGCTCAGCATCTGGATGGTCCCCACTCGACTATCCTTTACATCCCACCGAGCACGTATTTGATGACAGTGACATCATTGTCAGAGAAGACGAACCAGCTTCAGTCATCGCACTAGCATTGTCGTCCGCAGATTACACAGCCAAGCTGCGTGAGTTCAGAAGCAACCGCAAAGCTCGCATGCCCGGTCATAACCACGCAGAATCTCAGTCAAGCTTCACAGCAGACATAAGCAGTCAGGACGCCGGTCAACAAGCTGCGATAGAAGCAAGTCTGATTAGCGAGACCGGAACACACATGAAGTACAGTTTCGGTCACGGCAGCGTCCGCGCAACCTGCAAAATCTTCTATGCCGAGTCTTTCGACGCTCTCCGCCGTAAGTGCAACGTCAGTGACCGATTCGTCGAATCCCTCTCCCGATGCGCCAAATGGGATTCCAAAGGCGGCAAAACCAAGTCTCTGTTCCTGAAGACCCTCGACGACAGATTCGTCATCAAATCCCTGCAAGAAGTCGAACTCAAGGCTTTCACAAAATTCGCTCCTGACTACTTTGCCTTTTGCGCACAGAGTCTTTTCCATGGCGTTCCCAGTGTTATAGCCAAAATGTTTGGACTTTTCCAAGTTCAGTTGACTAATCCGGCTACGGGCACTGAGTTTTCGTCTTATCTACTAGTCATGGAGAATCTCTTCTACAGCCGCAATCCCACGCGAAAATTCGATCTCAAAGGTAGTATGCGTAATCGCAAGATTGAGAGTACGGGACAGCCTGATGAAGTACTCTTGGATGAGAATCTGGTCGAAACGATCTTTGAGACGCCGTTGTTCGTTAGAGAGCATGCGAGAAAGCTTCTCAAAGCGAGTGTTTGGAACGATACTATGTGGCTATGCAGACAAAACGTTATGGACTACTCTCTCATGGCCGGTTTCGATGACGAGAAGAAAGAATTGGTCGTCGGTATAATCGGTAAGTTTCTACCTCCCCTCTCCTTTCAGCCTTGTCCCCTCTTCTCTTTCCCCTTTCCCTTCTACCCTAACAACAAGTCTCCCCCCTTTGAAGTCCGGTATCACAGCTAATTCTAATTACCAAAACAGATTGTATCAGAACCTACACATGGGACAAAAAACTCGAATCCTGGATCAAAGACCGTGGCAAGAACAAACCCACAATCACCTCTCCAAAGGACTACCGCAACCGTTTCCGCGTCTCGATGATGCAGTACGTACTCCAAGCGCCCACGGTGTGGCATTCGTTCATTGTTGCTCCCACGCCTTCTGCGCTGCCCAATGTCACTTTTAATGGCGAGATGGCTAGGCAGGGTGTTTTGGCGGAAGGCAGGGAAGGAGGAGGCAGGGATGGAAGAAGTGTGGCTGGTAGCTGGGAGGATGGGAATGAAGGGAGAGGGAGGATGTTGGGAGGGGAACAGTTTTTGGAGGATTCGACGATTAGGGAGATGAGTACATTGAGTTTCGTCTGAAGGGACAAAGAGTTGGAGACGAGATGGAAGGTTCCTTGGGTTCTTCTTTCTGATTTGATGAGTTACGAAATTTTCTTTCTTCCCATGTTGATTGTTTTCTTGCTCTCCTTGGTTGTGGTCGCTTTCGGGAGCGGATGCAGAGATCGGAGCATTTGGCATAGCGTGGCGTTCATCTTTTCCTTCATCTAGTTCATTGTTCTTGAGGTACAGAAAAGAAAATCACGGTTTCGGAACACTGAAGATCGTTGCATGTGAGGTGCTCTCTTCCAAGCCTGAGATTCACAGATCCCTATGCTGTCCTATGCTGTCCTATGCTGTCCTCTGCGATATTCCGGCTTCATCCATTAATTGTTGCTTTCTTAGCACCGTGAATATCGTTCTAGAGGGGCAGTTGATGTTGTGGTCACATTTGTCATATAAACAATTGCATCGTTCTCTTTATCTCCCGTCGATTAGAGTGGCAAGAGCAAATGATGTCTCCATCTGTTGACCTTGGCATAGGGAAGAAAGAGCACGACTACAGGGAAAAGGAGGTGGAAACCCATGGTGTATTAAGGTAGAGTAAGGATCTCTTGTACAACAAGGAAGATGAAAGCCCCTCTGTTTCTTGTCCCCAATAGTGATAGATGCGGAATTACTGCATCAGCTTTTCATGTACGGAACCCAACACACCCGGTCCTGAGAAGATTATGGTGGTTGTCGAAAGTTCCAAGAAGTTTACCATGGAGGAAGTGCCTTTCTTGTCTTGAGACGAGTGAGAGTTGTGCATACTTCTGTTGCTATACAGGAATGATTGATCAGCCATCAACCGGCTTGGGAAAAGAGAATAATAGTATGAAGACTTGTAATCTTGGAGTATACGTGAGGGTATGTAGTCCAAGTTGTGAGGTTAGTGTTGAAAACATCATCCGAGTGATGCTTGTGAGAAGCCAAAGACATCGAAGTTGACAACTTGAGAATTCTATGTCCCGTGAGACAGTCCACTGCAAAGAACACTGGTCAACGAGGATCGCCGGCTCAACTTAAAGGAAGATGTTGTATCTCATGAAGTGTTCCTGTGCTTCCAACGGCATGCTTTGCGCAGTCTGGTGTAGTCTTTGAAAGCGCTCGATCACAACTGGGTATAGGTTCCCACTTCCCAACCCGCCTCGATCATGGATGAAAACCTGAAGTCCAACTTCGTGGAGGGGATGCATGTATTCTGCAAGATCTTTGATCTCTCGCCAGAACTGTCTGAAGTTAATGAACAAATGGATCTCTAGCAGATCTGAATGTTGTGCTCGATGATTGACAAATCCTCGGAGCGCCCTCATTACAAAAGCACCTTGCCGCAGGGTCTCGGCTGTCCTCGACGAAGGGAGGTAAAGGTCAAGGCGCTGTAAACTTGATGGGAAGTTGTTGTGAAAGGACAGTTCATCTTGACTGCTATCTCCATCCTCGATCGACGCGGGGAGAAGTACGTCGATTGATATAGAGAGCCGATGTAATTGACTATATCCTCTGAATGCGTAAGGTATGGGGTCATCCAACGAGGCATTTCTTTCCATAGCCCGCTGCTGCATGCTGCTTGGCAGTTTGAGGTCTCGTAGACTTGGCTTTGACGGTTGAAGCGACACGAGAATCTTGTCCAATTTGTCTTCGTCATGGAGTCTGTAAAGTTTCAGATTTTCAAGCCTTTGAGGCCAGCGGAGCATCTGCGTACATCCGTGAAAGATCGAGGAACATTGAAGCTCGAGATGCGTGATGTTTGAAAACCGTTCTCCGATGTACAAACCAGTTGTTAGAGGTGTATAATACTCTGCTTCCAATATTGTCAACTCCAAGCGGCGTAGTGACGGCATCCGAAATAGCTGAAAAAAGTCATCGAAGTATGCTCGGCCAATGTCATGGACTTTGGACCAGTTAATACCTGTAGACAACGATGACAGGTTCCGTATCTCGTGGACGACTCCCATCAGATCTTCATCGTCGTCTTCGAGTTGAAACGGAAGATAGAGATGGAATTTCTTGGCCTCTGCCATTCTCTCTACAATATGAGAGAAACAATCTCTTTCAGGATCCTCGACCTCATCACAGTGAACGTATGCTATCCTGACAAAAGGCTGCTAGTCATAGATGTGGTTTGGACTGAGCCGGCCGAGACGTAGAAAATTGTCCAGATTTCGAACCCATGTGCCCACTTCGAGATCGGCAGAGTCAAGTCCACTCTGGGAAAACTCACAATAATCGGCTTAGCCAATGATAATAAGTGTATGATACAGATGCTGCTTTGCTTCTTTGTGCAGGGTCTTTGATGCTTGCATGAGTGTCTTGAGAGTGCTAGGTAGACAGGAGGTCATTATTTTGCTCCATAGTTCTGGTGGGAATGTGTTCGCCTTTCGACGATCCATGGTGGTCCGTATCTCGAAGTCTTCAGGATTTCCGCTTTGGCGACAATATCTGATCAGGCTGAAGAACTCGACGAAGAGCGGTCTATGTCCTTACAGAAAGGTTCGCTAAGTAATGAGTAAAGATAATGGTATGGATGGAAGGTGGCTTGGTGTTGGATGGTGAGCACAGCGTTGATATCATGTAGATGTGCGAAAGTAAGAATGAAAGTCTCGAGTTGTTTACAAGCTTTCGTCGAGAAGAGAAGGCGCGAGGGCAGTCATATCGTGTTTCCGCTTTCGGCATGGCTTCTTGCACGTGGGTAATGTTCCTGCTGTGTTGATTGTTCGGTTTTGGTGGGTTGGTCGTAGCTGCCCAGTTAAGCACCCTTCTCCCATCTCAGCAATCTGGCTCGAGAAAAGCAATGCATTATCAGCATAACCAAGAAACCACTATCAACGTTGTGATGCTTCGTTATTGCAGATCACTGAACGTTCTTTGGAGATCAGGGTCAGATATATCATGCTCAAAAAGATTGAACATATTCCACTATAGCTGCTTGTGATCGCTCAGATGTGCTTGTGCTCTGGACCACTGTCATCACTGCGAGATCGCTAAGGCGTGCATTCGTAGTGTCCATAAGAAAAGTCGGTCGTCCATGATAAGTTGAAGCATTTGTCGTGTGATATCTTGTCGAGACAATCGAACCTACAAATCATGACGAAAGCTCTCGCCTTTCAAGGTGTTACTGCAAGTCCTGCATAATAATCTGGATATAAATACAAGAGTCTAAAGTTGTCCCTACCAGAAGCACACTGTATTGAAGAAAGATCTCCAATCGATGGTCCCGAAAAATTGGGGCAGTACCCAGCAGGTCGACTGTGCTCCAGATGCGACCTACCACCACATAAAGCGCAGACAATTGTGGATTTCCATAGTCTCATGTTCAATGTTTCGCAAGACTGCCCGACAGGTTCACCTTATGAGATGACTATTTGCGGCGAATGCTCTAACAAGACACAAGCGACAGTATTCGTGAACACTGGGCTGGCAAGGCTTCATGATTCGTGCCTGCCCTTCGGAAGAAGAGACGGTGTATGCGCCTCGAGTCAGATATCACTAAGTCCTGCCACGCTTTGATGGTGGATGTGATGAATACTGCGAACTCTTGCATGTGTTGTTCCATCCGGAAAGCTCTCTTCCGTTGCTCGAGGTGGAGCCGTCTTCGCATAGAGTAGATTGTAGGAGTTTACAGTCGTTCCAAAGACAGCCAAGACGGCACAGGCCATTGACGGCATCTCAACCGGGCATGGTTCTGAACATGAAAGAACGGCACGAGGGAGGCTATGAAGTGATTTCCTCGATACCAAGAGTGAAAACGGACGATCTTTCTGCGGGGTTGAGAGTGGGTGAAGCCCGACATCCGATGCTACCTAGCCAACTACCTTCGCCAGTCATGCAGCCACCAGACAAGACTCCTCTTTTTTTTTTTTTTTTTTTTGACGGAACGGCAGTTGTATCATCAAGCGAACTGTGGTATCGAGGCTTCGGCCGAAGACACCTCCAGCAACCTCGATTGAGATCATCTCCAATGCGGGGCAGATTCATCTACAATATGTACATACGGCCACGAGACGAGCAGGTAAGGGGCGGGGTCGTAGCATGAAGAGGTACTCGGATATGACACCGGATCAGTATAAATATGATGTTGATCCTGGCTATGGGGCTAGAGGAACAAATCAAAGCCCCAAAAAGATGGTGAACATCAAAGTTCTCGTTAGCAGCTTTGTGCTGTTCAATGCTGCATCTGCTGCTGTCACTAGAAGAGACACTGAACACAGCGGATCCTCAGTGCCTACTGTACAGATCAAGAACGGTACCTATACAGGTTATCATGCTGCCGCTTACAACACGGATAACTTCTTGGGAATCCCATACGCTCAGCCACCCATTGGTGACCTACGATTCCGCATCCCACAATCACTGAACTCAAGCTGGTCAGGGACTAAGAACGCTACTCAATACAGTCCAGAATGCATTGGTTATGGTATGGATACATGGAGTCAGGGTAACTACGTCAGTGAGGATTGCCTGACACTCAATGTTGTTCGCCCTGCAGGTTCCCACAGGAATCTCCCTGTTCTCTTCTGGATCCATGGAGGTGGTCTTGTTATGGGAGGCAGTGCAGACAGACGATACAATCAGACTTTCGTCGTTGAGCAGTCTGTCAAAGCAGGAATGCCGATCATCGCTGTCAGCATCAACTACCGTCTGTCCTCATGGGGCTTCTTGTACGGACGAGAGATACAGGAATCAGGCAACACGATGAACGGTTTCCGCGACCAGCGTCTTGCTCTTCGCTGGGTCCAAGAGAACATTGCAGCCTTTGGTGGTGACCCAAGCCGTGTTACCATCCAAGGAGAATCTTCTGGTGGAACGTCTGTTGGTGCACAATTGCTTGCGTATAATGGCAGAAACGACAGCCTCTTTTCCGGTGCCATTGCCGAGTCTGGAGCACCTGTCGGTCTTTCGCCTGATACAAAGGTTGCAGATTGGGAACCCGTCATCGCCAACATCAGCAAGGCTGCAGGATGTGGCAGCACCGGCCCTGTCCTTGACTGTTTGCGTAAAGTGCCTACTGCTCAGCTCAACAGTATCATCAACTCTACTGTGACCAGAGGTGCTCGTTACGGTGTTGTGATTGATGGCGATTGGTTCACCCAGACACCTTCACAACAGCTAGCCAAGGGCGATTTCCTCAAAGTACCCTACATCATTGGTGTGAATGAGGCAGAAGGAACTGGCTTTGGTCCTAGCGGAATCAACACTACGCAACAGATTCTCAACTATCTTGTCAGGCAGGGCTATGATAACGCTACTGCGCATGACATCGCCATACTCTACCCTGACATTCCATCTATCGGTGTCCCAACCACTCTTCAAGGTAGACCCGCTCCCATCTACGGTCTCCAGTTCAAGCGTAGCTCAGCTATAGCTCAGGATATGAGCATGAACGCTGGTAGACGTTTGACATCGCACTGGTGGGCAAGACATGGCGCGAAGTCATACACATAGTAAGTGATATGAGATAGATATGTGACAGAATGGTTTCTGTACTGACATCCAGTGTAGCATCTTCAATGCCCTCGTCAATGGCCTGCCCGGTACCTTCGGAGCAGTACACTTCCAAGAGGTTGCATTCGTCTTCTACAACACACAAGGTCTCGGCTATCCTCAAAATGGCAATCCCAACCCTCTGGGCGGACCTACGCGAGAGTCACTGGTCAAGCTCGCGAATCAGATGTCACGCATGTGGGTTTCCTTCGTCAACTACGGTGACCCAAACATGCACTTGGGCAGTAAGTCTCCCATCGCCTTTCGTATATTGGAGTCTACTGACATCATGTTATTAGTCCAGACAGAGCCCTGGAATGCTGTAGATGCAGACGAACATGAATTCTACTACTTCCAGCAAAACGCCACTTCGGTATCGTTACCGGATGACGTTCGTGCTGAAGGTGTTAGCTACATTGAAGAGCTTATCATGGCACGTCACGGTACTAATTGCACTGGCATTGTTGCATGTGGTAGCACTTACGATGGTGATCTCGGTAACATGTAGTTTACTTACTGCGACTTTGGCGGGCTAAGTCTTGGAGTCTAGTGTGGACAAAGTCCATGAGCTTTTCGGTTTGAAGTGACGTTGCAATCACGCTCATCACACCTCAATATCAACATATTCAAGCACTTTGATGCAAAAAGAAATTTTCAACGGCATACATCGTTCATAGTTCGTGAACACGATCACGTCTGCTATAGACAGGGGGAAGAATCCGATGTGTGTCGTGTCTTTCTGCTCTCCTGTAGACTTGTGTTTTCCGCGAGACCCCTTGAGGCACCCATGGTAGATGAACAAAGAGGCTCCTTACTTTGGCCAGATTCTCTCCCTAACAAATCTATTCCCGACACAGACCGTGCCAGACGATGGAGCCTACAGTCAAAACAGCATACAAAGTTGTCAGAATAGTCCTCAGCTACAGAGAAGACAAACAGAGACAAGGTCAGGTACTCAACCTTAAGATCCATAGCCCGTTGTAAGATAAAAAGGACACTTGCAGTTCTTCGGCCTATGCATGGCATATGAACTTCCGTGACTGAGAGAAAATCGTAGAAGACGAGGTATATTGACCTCCCTCTTGTACGTTTTTGGCCCGAAACACTCAGGGCAAACCCCGACCACAAACAGAATCAGCGCGTTCGGAAAGCTTTACTGACAAAGCGTTCTCGAAAAAGTGACATGCACTTGGGTTAATTGTCATGTAGTGAATTCTCTCCATCCCTACATATCCAGATCTTGCTGTCGAATATAACCTTCCCTCGTTAGATACCTTGTCATACCCTCTTAAACCCAAGCACCTGAAACCTCAAATTCTCCAAACTACCCGGATACCTCAACTTCTCATCCAACTTGTGTATCTTCAATTTCTCCTCGACAATCTTCTCCCATTTCGGTGGTGGTTTGTTTTCTTCATCTTCATCGTCAGACTCTCCTGGTCTCTTTGGTGGCCCCAGGAGGATACGGGTGAGTAGCCAGTCCATTGGATAAATCGGTGTCGGGGCTGCTTCTGCTGTTGATGATGTGGTAGAGGAGGAAGGAGTAGTGGAAGATATAGTGGAGGAAATGGAAGCACCGATATTATCGATTATAAGGAGGAGGCTTTCTTGCGGCAACACGGCTTCAAGTTTCTTCAAGAAAGCTGTTGTTTTGGGGATGGAGGTTGTGTAGAGGTCGTTTAGTGTCATGAAGAATGTTACAATGGTTGGTTGTTCTCCAATGATGGTTTGGAGGTCTTTGGTACCGAGATCCAATATATTTGCGGTTATAAGAGATATGTTGATGGCGGATGATGAGAGCAAAGATGTGTTGGACGCTCGAGCTGCTGCGCTAGCGTATTTGGATAGAGGTGGTGGAGCCGTCATTGCTGTGTGCAGGAGATTCGTTATTGAGGTCCAATCGACCGGATCCACGAGATGGAGGTCCAGAATTGGAGGAGAGGTTTCTGTCGTGGAACCCAGAGTACCGACAGAGTCAATCTCCTGTTGCGACTTCCCTGCCGTGACAAGAGGATGCAAATGTCGCAGCAGTCCTCCCAAACCAACGACTTCAGCCGCACCACCTCCAAAACAAACCATTTTCATCACTCCCCTAATCTCCTTCTCCTCCTCAATGGATGAAGCGTTCAAGAGACGTTTACACCATCCATCCTCCCTTCTCACCTCACACAACCAAGCCAACACATTCCCATAAGCCAACCCTCTACTAGGACTCCACCTCAAAGCAAACCCCTTCTTCTCCTCCTCTCCCTTCAAAACACCCAAGTCACCTCTACTCAGCCCCTCATTGACTCTGCTCAACACTCCCTTCCACTCCTCGAAATCCCTCTCCACCAAAAACAAATCTCGAAAAACGTTCAGTAACGATTGTTGCAGCTCCACAGGTAGAAATTGGGTTTGAGGCGTCGGTTGAGGGGTACTTGGTGCTTGAGAAGGCTTTGGAGGTTTCTTTTTGACGTAGCCCGAGCCTCGCCATTCCGGTCTTTGGGATGGGGGAGGAGCTGGTGCTTTAGGGCCGCCGGAGATGGTGAGGGGACCGTGTTTACGTTGGGATTGGGCTTTTCTGTCGTATTGGCCCATTTGTGTTGTATATTGTTTTTGGCAAAGAATTTGTTTGGTTGAGTTTTGGTGTTGGAGGGAATTATTTTCACATTGATGGTTTTTTTGTCATGTGAAATTCTCGCCCGGTAGTTTTGTAAGACTATGATAGTCGGCATCTTCCGCAATGTCCGTCTCGATATGTGACAGGAATGATATTGATTTGGTTCCCTTCAGGAAAAGATCTCATTTGCGTTGATGGTGTCAATGAGATCAGGGTGTCATGCCCGATTCCTCTTCTTTACGCTTGTGCTATGTCGGTACATAAGCATTTGCGGAAAGAAAAATTGGGTCAGGGTCACTGATTCGGCCTGGAAAAAGGTGAGAAAAGAATCGGCATCATGTATCCTTGAATTCTGGAAGATGGAGCAAGAAAAAGAATATGAGCTAGAATTTGCTATGCATTCATCGTAGTGGCTATAGTTTCGTAGTAAGAAAGTGGTTGCAGTTTTGGACGTTTGGCGTAAGTTTCATGATCTCGTAAGGTCAAGGTTGTAAGGCAATAGATGTGAGCAATATGAGCTCATGACGTAGTCTAAAAACAATGGCTTAAACCAAGTCTAAACGAACAGAGAAAGAAGAGAGTGCATCTCAATCCACCTTGACAATACACTTGCCTTCGAACCATTTAGCAAAATTGACACTTGGTGTATCGATTAACCTCGTAAACACATCTGCCGCCCAAATTGTCGCCGCAATATCCATCACAGCGGCAACCACAAAACCGATTTCCTTTTGGAAATAAGTCTCCATACCGAAACGACTCCACATAAAGTCCATCATGCCGTAGCCGACCGTATGTGTCATAGGCCCATGCATCAAATACAGCGCAAACGAAATCTTGCCCAGATATTGTACCGGTCCATTGGTATAAAGACGTTGAAGCAATGGATGACAAGAGACGCTCCAAACAACCAATATAGAGCCCCAGTTTGGCCAATATCTAGGTCTGATAGAAACAAATTTTGGGATCAAGGAGATTAGGGTCTGCCATCCTGGTGCGTAATCGAGATTCTTTTCTGGTTGTCCTCCGAGATAGATCCCAACTAAGAAGGTGACGATGTAGAGGATTGACCAGGGGAGTGAAGGATAGGGAATAGTGTTTGAAGGTGACATGGATCGTTTGCGGAAATCGAGTTCGGCGAGGAGGAATCCGGCATAGAAAAGAATCATCTCCCAACGATCTTTTTGATGGACCCAGATGATCAAGAGCACTAAACTGATAATGCGGAGGATCGGTTTTAGACGAGCAAGACCAAGATGAGTGAGATACAGAACGAGAGATGCTCTCTGCAACAAAGAGGTTAGATGACAACACCTTTTCTGCTTTGTTAGAAAACAAAACTTACAAATTCCATTGTGATACTCCATGTATGACTGTCGAGGTCGTTCATAGTATCTTTAGTGCCAAAAGTCCACGGCTGGATGAAGAACCACATCTTCTGGGCCCAAACCACTAATTGCATGAAGGTGCTTTCTTCCATCGGCGTGTGGTATTCCCTACTATAAGGCAGACGTTCCTTGTCATTGGCAATCTTCATAGTAGCCTCATAAGCTCCAATTCTAACGAGGAAAACCACCATCAAAGTCGAAGCCAAGCAAGGTAAATACAATCGAATAGCTCTGCGAAAGACAGCAGAAGATCCCGTATGTGTCAATTCTTCCCATTTCCGGGCTGCCATGAGTTTGACCGGTTTGCAAGATAGAGCGTAACCGGAGACGACGTAGAAAATTGCGACTTGAGCGTGGCCGTTGTGAATGAATCGCACGAAAGGAAGTTTGAAAAACTCTCTGTTCTCTCCGGGTTCGCCGGTTCCCCAAGCTGTATAGACATCATGGCAGGAGTATGATAAGTGGTAGAAAAAGACGAAGAGAGCGGCGACACCACGTATACCATCAAGATAAGCCGAAGGATGCAACTTGACAGGTTTCGAAGATTGTACAGGCCGAATTTTGGGTTGTACAAATGTGGGCAGGAGGAAGAACAGTATGACCCTGATTTGTCGATATATTTCCTTCCTACGCGAGGTCTTGATCTCCAGTCTGGGGACTGGCGGTGGAAATTGATCCGAGTCGAATCCGGTATGTCTGTATTGCAGCGCGTCGACGTGATGGCTAGAATGGGCTCGACCTGTGTTTGAATTGACACCAGAATCCTCGAGCTCGCGCAACAAATGCGACTCCTCTTCCATCTCATCCTTCTCATGATACACCATGATTTCCAAAATACCGTATAATGATTATTACCTTGCGAAGTCAAACAGGAAAGAACAGAAGACGCGAAACTGATGCCGAACTCCCAAGCAAGGATAAAAAGGGCCGCCATACTAGGTTCAGGAGTCCTCACCAATTTCCACAATGAGAAGACGCGGCTCGCGGGATTGTGCAACTAGGCGTACATTGTACCATACGAGGTCAGGTTGACGCGTGTACCAGTAAGTACAAGACATACCTAGCCAAACGGAGATCTTAAGAATCCTATCAATTTGGGATGTGCGACTAGTAGTAAAGGAGCATGTCGAAATTAGAACATGGCTTACAAGCCAACATGCATGCTGAGGAGCGAACTCTCGATAGCGAACCAACATGATGAACGACCGCCGAGGCAATATACATGGAGCAGCGGCGATCTCCGTCTATATAACTTGTTCATCCAACATCATCATATTCTTCGTACTTATTTTGTGAAAGGATGGGTTGCAGTTTGTCTTGCCTAGTCATATATATGTGTTGTTTGTCTTGCCTGATTATATATATATATATATATATATTTGTGTGTGTTTTTCAGAATCGTACTTGTATAACGCGACGTATGGTTCCTCAGGTCAGTACTGCTCTACTAAGTATAACGAGTCAATTGAGGTAGTCGCCTCGATGATGAGACTGTCCTAGGAGCATATCGTCTTCGATGTACATATGCATTTCCTCCTACCTTGAAGTCCGGGCGAGAGGGATGTTTGATTTCACACTTACACTTACGCTATATTCCCTAGCTATCTACCTCCGATCTACCTCCGATAGTCTGAGAACTGTCAAGTGCCCGCGATGACGCCGTCTCTTTCGACCCCGCTATGAGTCCTACTGGAGACCCAAACTTTGAAGCCTTTTCCCCACCTGTTGTCGAATCAACAAACCTCGGAAGTAAAAATATATAAGCAAGCTGTGAGATCTAACTTGAAACCCTGCATTTCCCAAGGTGCAACTTAAGCTAAAGCAAAACTTCCCTGTTAGTCTTCAAAATGTCAAAGGATACCATGAAAGCGGTTGTGTTCAAGGGCCCTCACAAGGTCGTGATTGAAGATCGTAAGAACGTCATTGTGTTTCTATGAAGGGGCTTGAACACTGACCGTCTGTAAAGGTCCTATCCCCAAGATCCAAGATGACAGCGATATCATTGTAAAGGTCGACTACACGGCTCTCTGCGGCAGGTCAGCATCCACATCCACTACGCCTCACAAGCAACAACCCAATTCCTAACACCACTCTTAGTGAACTCCATGTATTCCGTGGCCACCAACCCTCCGGCACCGACTTCATCATGGGCCACGAATTCACCGGTCACGTTTCCTCAGTCGGCAAATCCGTCACCACATTCAAAGAAGGCGATCTCGTAGTCTCCCCCTTCACAACCTCTTGCGGCTCATGTTTCTATTGCAAACAAGGCTTTTCCTCCCGTTGCGCCCAATCCAAACTCTTTGGCTGCCCCGTCCTGGACGGTGGTCAAGCCGAATACGTCCGTATTCCCGATGCCGAGGGCACAGTCATGAAAGCACCCGCTGGAATTCAGGAGAATGCACTTGTCCTCATGGCCGACATTTTCCCTACCGGTTACTTTGCCGTCAAGAATGCTTTCAAGGAATTGTCTGCCGAGCAGGTTAAGGAGAGCACGGTTGTGCTTTTGGGATTGGGACCTGTGGGTTTGTGTGCTTTGGTCAATGCGCTTGATTTCAAGCCCAAGCATTTGTTGGCTGTTGACAGTGTGGATAGTAGATTGCAACAGGCCAAGGATTTGGGTGCTGAGCCTTGGAACTTCCAGACTGATAGAGAGGGGTTGGACAAGAGGATCAAGGAGCTTACGAATGGTAGAGGTGCTGATGTTGCAATTGAGGTCGTGGGATTGTCTCCGGCCTTGAAGCTAGCATTTGAGCTTTTGAGACCTTGGGGTATCATTTCCAGTGTTGGTGTTCACAATGCTGAGGTAAGTCGAGGGTTTATTCATCCCTGATACTAGGAGGAGTTTCAGGCTGACAAGTCATGATGCAGATTCCCTGGACTGGAAACCAGGCTTACAACAAGAACCTGAGAATACAGATGGGAAGATGCCCCGTCCGTTCAATCTTTGCAGAGGCTTTGGAGAAGCTCAAGCAAAAGCAGGATAAGCTCGGCTTCATGTTCGAGAACATCATGCCGCTTTCACAAGCTGTGGAGGGATATGACAAGTTTGACAAGATGCAGGTACAGAAGGTTGTGTTTGAGGCATCAAAGTAAGGGCACTGGAAGTGGGGTAATCGAATCTGGAAGGCTTTGGCCATGTGGCCATTGCAAGGAGCAATCTTGGAAGACTTATGAGATTTGATTTTGGAAGTCAGTCTTGGATAATTTGATCATGTATATCATTGTATGCTAATTGTGGAAGACCACGGAAGAGTGCCGAATTTAGACATGTCTGACTAGCAATGTCTGGAGCAACGGAGAAAAGCCCTGCCTGCTGAAGAAAGCAAAAAGCGACCTACGACACCCACCCACAACACCTTGCCCGTGAAACCACCTCATTGAAAGCCATTAATCCATAACGCCTTGAAATGTTGAACGTGAAAAGAATGAATGCATACTGAAATGCTCTCAGGTGACGTTGGACAGCAGCTCAGCCTCGAGGATGTATTTGCCCTCCTTGTATTTTTCGGTAGACTCGTAGGCCTTGTCATACTTCCAGCCTACGGTCTCTTTGCATTGTCTGCATGTGATATCCCGAACGACGTGTCTCCCAGTGGTCATGTTTCGATCAGCCGGTTCTCCTGGAACTACGTTGACGACGGTGTTGAAGAGAAAGGCTTTGCCATGCTGACCGCGAAAGTTCTGGGGCAGAGTTAATGGCATGTTCAACGTAGAAGGAATGATGAATGTACTCACTCTACTGACAACGTCATCATGGTCGGCTAGATGAGTCTTGCAATTCTTGCAGCCATAGATGCGCTTGCAGTTGAGATAAACGTTGTATGCCAGGCCCATGTCGCTATCAGCAGGGCGGCCCTTTGGTTTGAACCGTATCTTGAGTAGAGGTGGAGGGAACGATGAGTACTACGAAAGACGCCGATTGTCTGGGTGATATGGAGGGAGCTACAGGGCGATACTACGAATGAGGGAGAGGAGAGGAAACGAGCGAGTTTGGAAACCTTCGTGGCTCTGGCGCTGAGATGGATCGGGTCTAAGCGGAGTTTAGACAAGAGGCAATAGACGGGCCCAGATGCAGCCGGAGAGAGGAGCTTCCAACAGAGGGAACGGGTGAACAGTGTGTATCCAACAGAAGGTTGTAGGAGGCAGCAGTCGTCCAGGCAGTCGGCTTGAGATATGTGGCAGACAGAAGCAGTCGACAGTCGACAGTCGACAGTCGTTAGTTGTAGAAGGCGGGGCAGATGGCGCAGCTCTCGTCGTGACCGAATCACGTGGGATGACCGACTCGCTCTTGCTTGCAGAAACAGCAGCACGTAAGCAGTAGTAAGAAGGTGGGAAAGCGGTTTGTATTGCTGTCGTGTCAAGAGGAAGGAGACCGGGTCAGTTGTGTCAATCACATGTAGAAGGAAAGATCACAGGTAAAATGCAACCCATTTCTCGGTCGACTATCGTTGCCCTGCATGGCATGTGTTGGATGGAACGAATCTGGAAAGAGCCCCGGCGGGTCGGAGGTGAGCGGCAAAGACGCCCCGACCACGGCGCTGTGTTCCTTGGTCAGTGATACTCGGGGTTGTTTCCAACATCCTGATGACGCTGCTTCTTGCATTTACTTACTCTTACCTCTCACATTACTACTCCGTATCGCAACTCCAGTCTCTCACCCTTCCTGGATATCGTATCGTCCTCTGTTCAAGACCTGTCTCGGTTGGCTGAAACCTCCCCGACACGTATCACAAGTGTGCTTGTACACGGTCCCTTCTCTTCTGGCGCACACGACACAATCTTACCCCAAGCACTTACGCCATGGCTTCCGAAACGATCAACTTTGGCCAGATATTCGCCGTTGCCGTAGTCGGCTTCTTACTATATCGCTGGTTCTCTGGTCCCTCTTCGTCGAACCAATCATCCGGACGTAATGGTACACGACAGATCAATCCCGAGCACGTCGAGCAAGTGGCTTCAATGTTCCCGCAACTAGACCGGAGAACCATCATCTGGGACTTGCACCGAAATGGCGGCAGTGTGCAGGCAACCATCGAGAGAGTGCTCAGTGGAAGGAGTCTTGACTCGGTAAGCATTTAGCTCTTTCGTTCTTGTCATCAAGACAATGCTGACAGGAAAACACTAGCCCCCACCTTCGTTCCAACCCCCGATACCACGCGCCGCTGCACCTCCGGTTAATAGCAGACCTGCTGCCGAAGTCAAAGCCAATCCTGATCTCATCACTCGCTACAATCTCTCATCCCGTATCAACACCCAGCCCGGCACAGAAGAGGCCCAGACTACTGGCGCAAAACCCCCTGGCTGGTCGCAGAACAAGACGGAAAGATCGGAAATTCTCAGAAAGAGACGCGAAGAGATGGTCCTGGCAGCAAGAAGAAAGATGCTAGAGAAGGACCAAGGCAATACCGCCTAGCTGAATGCTGCCGCTACCACCGTACTTTGTTTATATACCCTCTCGCTTTGCATAGCGGAATAAATGCCTTTGGTTGCAGGCTGTTGTCCGGCGGTCTTTGAACGACAAGATATATACGACTTCGCACAAGAGTGGCGCATTCTTCTCTTTGCTTACCGTGAATAATTTAACAACCTACCACTGCTGCATGTGTTGCACATGACGATCAGTCATGCTATCCTACGGGCGTTCCTGTCAGCTGGTCCCAGGGCTTGTCTAATACCTAGTCACCTTTGATTGTAATAGGGAAATGTTTAGGACATTCTCCGTTGATGTCGTGTGACTGAGCAGGATAGAGAGTTTACGTGATTGTTATGAACGATATGATACCTATCGTATGCCGCTAGAGCCAAGTCGGGATTAGCGAAGGCGGCGCCGGGTTTAACCGACTTCCGGTTGGATGCTCTTTCTCCCAGAGGATGTTGCAGCTCACTTAAAGTTCCCCACACAGAAGTTATATCACATCAGAAGAGCGCCAGGTACAGCCAATCTATTCAGCCCCTCTAGACCTTTGACCAATATTTGGTTTCCACAACCCGGCAAGCCATCGATATGAATCGCTCAGGTACGGTCATTCTTCTTACACCATATGCGCATGCTTCTCTGCTCTGCGTGCAAAGCTTTTGTGTTATCGCGCCACGATGAGCGCGTGGTTTGCTAGCGGCCACGATAAAGGGACACCATGTATGGTTTCACGTGCTGGACTGATTTCCGTTCTTGAACAGGAGGAGGACCACAACCACTGCGACCAATGGCGGGCAACGCATTCCAAGCACAACCCAGCGCAAACCGTACGACACCGCTCGCATCCCAAAGAGGAGGACAGAATGGCAAGCTAGGTAGCAAACCATGACAATTCTTGTTGAAAGAGCGAGGTTTGCTCACACACATCTGAACAACAGGCGGCGGCTCGAGTTGGGCTTTCGGTATGCCTATGGCAGGGGGAGCAGGAGCTGGACCTGCCACTGCGTCAGGACCGGCAGGAGCGCCTGGTCTTGCAAGCAACAGCAACAGCAACAGCAACAGCAACAGCACCTCTCGCACCACACCTCTTTCCAATTTTGCCCAAGCAATCGGTGGTGGCTCTTCGTCACAAGGACCTCTAGACCTTTCGTACGTCTGCGCCCATCCATCCTCGTAACCTCATCCGCAACCCATCACGCAGTATTGTTTCTACCAGCATGTCTTCCAAACGCTATACTAGTCTCAATTTTGAGCTCGATCATGATTACAACAGGGGCTTGATACAGCGGCGCTCTGTCTCTGCCTCTGCTTCTATCTCGAGCCATAACACACAAGTAGCTAACAATAGGCCTTTCATTACTAGTGATTTTCCTTCTCTCGGAGGCCCTCAACCACAACCAAACAGTGTAGCCCAAGCCTGGAACAGCACTGCCATTCGTCAATCGCAACAACCCGCTCAACGCGTTGCCCAAGCTCCACAGCCAATTCAACAACAACAGCAACATCAGCAACAACAGCAACGTTCTGTCTCGGCCCAGACTTCAAGCTCCCAGCAACAAGAGACACCCAACATGGAACCTCAATACGATGGCCAATCAGCTGTGAATGCGCGTGAAGCCAGCGAGCAAGCGCCTGACGAGTTTCCGCCGCTCGGTGGTCAGATGAATGGACGTATGAACGGTTTCGGACCCTCAGACGGCGATAGCACGTTTGGCTCGGATTCTTCACGTCCTTCTCGACCCGCCAACCCGCCCGGTATCGAACAGCAAGGTCCCTTCGGCGCATCTCTGCAACAACAAGCTCCCATCGGGCAGCCCACGGCTGCTCAACAGCCCCACCAAGCCGCCAACTTTGGTGTACATATGAACGAACCACCGCTCGCAAATCAACCCTCACAGTTAAAGCCAGTGTCGGAAATGAGTGATGAGGAGAGATGGGGACTGCAAGGCCTACTAGCGAAATTGCCTGGAAGGAGTGAACAAGGCTCGTCCCTCTCCATGGGCGTGGACCCTAACAATCTCGGCATTGACTTTGACGAGTAAGGTAGCCGCATGTTGTTTGATCGTGCCAAGCTAACCACTCCCTATAGCCCGAATCCTCTATGGCCAAACTTCTCAACGCCTTTTGCCGATGCTCGCTCGCGTCCAGTCATTCCAGAATTCACATTACCACCAGCATACATTGTCACCAACGTACCAGCACTGGCTTCAAGAATGCCCGCCTTGTCAGATGAAACACTATTTTTCATCTTTTACCAAAATCCTAGAGATGTCGTGCAAGAACTTGCGGCTGCCGAGTTGTACAGCAGAGACTGGAGGTGGCACAAGAAAATGCAGCAATGGATGATGAAGGACGGTCAGATGGGAGCTCCTATGCGTGTCAGCGACAGGAGCGAACGTGGTGTTTACATCTTCTTCGATGCCAACAACTGGAGAAGAGAGCGTGTAAGTGTCAAACATTGTCCAATGCCTGTGCACTTACTGATGTCTTGTCTAGAGAGAGTTTGTTCTCGACTACGACCACCTTGACCAAAGGCACGGCCCAACCCAACCAACACCTGCATTGTAGAGTGATGCAAAGCCAATCTCGTTGTTGACTTCTAGTTCCATGGATGGTTCAGCGGATGCCCCATTCGAGTTTCGAACTCCGTCGACCTTTACACCTTAGGAGCCATATCGATGGTCGACTGAGCCTGGATGCAGAGTAGACTTTTGTCCGGCTATACTGCGTCCGCAAATCCCTAGACCATGGGCACAACCACAAGTCGATAATTTAGAAGCACGACCACTCACGGATTTTCGACGTCAAAGGATTTTGAGGGAGGTCTATATGAGACATCCTCTAGCTGACGGCACCCCAGAGTAGATAAAGTTGAATTTTCCTGAGAGTGAATGAAGTCAACCTTCTTTATCTGAACGAATACTCTCCGCAGTGGTCCATTCCTTGTGACGTTCATGACCATCAAAACGACTTAGACTAAGCATTCCGATCGCTTGATGTGGGTGCTTTCTGTGAGTAGAGGACATGTAAGAACAGGCAGCATGTGCAGCATCTTTTGCTTATCCTTCAACAACTCCATATCCAAGAAGTCCGTTCAATGCCTGCCAATCACGACGCCCGTCAGCTCATTCAGCAATCCTTCTACCTTGGTGTTCTCCTCAAATCACGACAAACGAGCCAAGACCTCGATACAGTAGTTGATGCTGCTCATAGGTGACCGTTGTTCGGAAGGATAGCGTTCCGCTCTCTGTCACTTTGTACCATGGTCTACCACCCTCTTTTGATTGTGCGGGGTTCCTGCTTACACCTTGAAATGGATGGTTCACTACACACCCGTAACACGAAAGAACGCTTATTTTTCCCTTGATTCGGATAGAGTATGCAAGAGCAAGTGGGTATCGGGTGAAAGGTGACTTGCCTTCTCTTTCTTGAGCGGAGAAGGGGGGAAGAATGACTTTCGAGTACCGCGGTAAAGGTGAATGCATAGAATGGAGGAGAGGTAAGCATTTATATATTCATTGTCCTTGTACCACCACACATCTTGTCGCTACATTTTCTTACAGCAAAAATAATAAAAACCATATTTGATTTCCCTTCAAAGATACACAGGTAATTGCCGGTTACGACTTATTCTCTCTCAACAAACAACAATCACCCAAAACAACCACAAACCACAACTCCAGAAAGACAACAACAAAAAAATGGCACCAGACCTCAACTCCCTCTCTTCTGACCCTTCTTCCTCCTCTGACTCGCGAAATGCTGGTGCAAAAGTCGACTACAGCACACCAGGCAGCACCGGCTACAATGTCCCCGACATCACCCTCAACGATCCCCAGAACCGTCGGCTGAAGGTTTTAAGCATTGGTGCCGGTGTTTCGGGGATCATGATGAGTTACATGATCCAGAAATACTGTGAGAATGTCGAGTTTGTCGTTTATGAGAAGAACAGAGATTTGGGAGGCACGTGGACGGAGAATAGGTTAGTTGATTTTGATTCTGTTTCTAGGAAGTTTGGGGTGGGTTGAGGATTGGGGGTTGAAATAAGGATTGGCGTGATGGTTGGAAGAACAAAGAGGAAGAAGATTTCTGGATGTGTGTGAGAGAGAAGGTGATTCATGCTGATCAGATTATAGATATCCTGGCGCTGCATGCGATATCCCTTCCCACGCCTATACTTTCAACTTTGCCCTGTGGCCTGATTGGTAAGTTTAACCATCATCACTATCATCACCACAATCACCATATCCTCCTCCTTCTCTGGATCTCCCAAGCCCTTGATCCTCTTCCTTTCCTCGAATCCCCAACAATCCAAGGATCATGTCCTCATTCAGAGAGAACAGGCCATATTTCTTCTCCTACGCCAAAGACATACAAAAATACCTCAACCTCGTCTGCGACACCTTTGACCTGAAGAAATACATGAAATTCAACAGCAAAGTTGTGGGATGTTATTGGCAGGAAGACGATGGACAGTGGATCGTCAAGATCGAGAGGGAGAAAGAAGGGGGAGGCATCGAGGAGATTGAGGAGAGGTGTGATTTGTTACTTTATGGTACTGGAGTGAGTGTTTCCTTCCCAGTTTCATTTGTTCTTTTCCCAGCGGATGTTCCTGATGAGTGATGGAGAGAGGAATGAGATTGATGTAGAAGGTGGGAAGACGGAAGTCTGTGCTGACGAAAGAAATCACAGATTCTGAATAACTACAAATGGCCAGAAGTAAGTTCAAATTTCCCCTCCCCTTCAAGGCCTCATTTCTCCTTTCTAACGGCTCAAACAGATCCCCGGTCTGAAAGACAAGTTCAAAGGCAAAGTCGTCCACACCGCCGACTGGCCCTCCGACTACTACGACTCCGCATGGGAAAACGATTCCATCGCAGTCATTGGCTCAGGAGCATCCAGCATCCAAGCCGTCCCCAAAATCCAACCCTTTGCAAAACACATCGACATCTTCGTACGCACGGGAATATGGTTCGTCAACCTAGCCTCCAACAACGGAGAAAACACACCCTACACCCCTTCCCAGCGTTCCGAATTCCGCAAGGATACCCAGAAACTGGTCGCTCATGCCAAAGACATCGAGGATCAGGTCAACGGGTTGTGGAGTGTTTTCTACTCTGGAGGGGAGACGCAGGAGGCTGCGAAACAAATGTTTAGGGAGAGGACGAAGGAGATTTTGCGGGGTGATGAGAGGTTGTTTGAAGGGTTCACGCCTACTTGGGGGTTAGGATGTCGCAGGATCACGCCTGGAGATCCGTATCTCAGAGCTATTCAGGAGGGGAATGTTGATGTGCATTTCACTGGTGTTAGTGAATGTACTGAAGATGGAGTCATTGGAACTGATGGCATTGAACGGAAATGCTCGACAATCATCTGTGCCACTGGCTTCGACGTCACTTATGTACCTCGATTCCCCATGGTTGGAAGGGGAGGTGTTGATTTGAGGGATATGTGGAAGGATGAGCCAAAAGGATATCTGGGCTTGGCGGCACCGGAGATGCCTAACATGTTGGCATTCATGTTTCCGACTTGGCCGATCGAGAACGGAAGTGTCATGGGTCCGTTGAAGTATGTGGGTGAATACGTGGTTCAGGTTATCCAGAAGATGCAGAGGGAAGGGATCAAGAGTTTGGTGCCGAAAAGGGATGTTACTGAGAAGTTCAACGAGCATGCTCAAGTAAGTCTCTGTTTTTGTTTCCCACTTTCTTTTTTTTTGTTGCCCTTTCTCCGTGGGGTTGAGAGAAGGGTAGTTTTTTTTTTTGAGATGGTTGGAGGATATTTTGTTATGGAAGTGCTGCTGACAACGGATGTTTTACAGGAATGGGTCAAACATACCGTGTGGAAAGAAGATTGCAGGTCTTGGTACAAGAACAACGATACCGGAAGAGTAAATGGTAAGTCCTTCACTCTTCTTCTTCCCTCCTCTCTTTCCTTCTCCCTCCCATCTTCTTCCCAAGACTAATTTTCTTCTCAAAGCCGTCTGGCCAGGTTCCTCCCTCCACTACGCAACAATGATCTCCAGCCCCCGCTACGAAGACTTTGAGATAACCTACCTAAACAAGAACCCATGGGCGTTCATGGGAATGGGATATGCATTAGAGGACAAAGATGAAAAGAAGGACAAAAGTCCTTATTTGAAGGTGGAGAACATTGATAAGAAATGGTTGGAAGTTGTTGGGAGTATGGAGGTTGAGGGTGGAGAGTAAGCTGTGGAGGAATGGAATTAGAGAGGACGGGGGAAGGTCGGTGGAGTATTGAAACTGGAAGAGATATATTCTGGGAAGGGATGAGGTTGTGAGATTTTGAGCGGTGCTGGTTGGTGGGACGAGAGACATGGGATTTTGTTTACGACTGAGAATGTTTTTCTGAAGTATTGGTTGACGTGATAGGGAAATGAATCATGCTAGAATTGACGATCGCTCTCAAGAGTCTGCGTTTCATGGATAGATATGGAGTTTTTGCATGTGAAATGTTGCCCATTGATTTGGAACGACAGATTGTATACATCATGCTACATCAATGATATTAGACTTTGCAGGTCAAAAAGATTGGGACGCTGTGGTGATGGTAGTAAGTACATAGTTGAATCGAGGAATTTGAAGTGGAGGGGCATAATAAGTGTATTCTTCTTCATCATATCTCTCATTCTCTCATTCTCAATCACATCCACCATCTCAACTCTGCAATAACAGCAGAGAAGGGAAACATGGAGAAGGGAAAGAGAAAACCAAGCTTCAACTCAAAAAAAAAAGGAAGGAGGGGACGAAAAGAAGTGTTGATAATAGGCTTTCCCGTTCAGAAAACATATCTTTATTTTCCCATCCCTCAACGCCAGACAAAACAAGAAAACAAGGGAGAAATCTCATGCACATAGAACAACAAGTTGACATTTTTGTTGTGAGTTTTTGTTCTTCTTTTTCAGGTGGTGACCTTCTTCTAGTTGGCCTTCTTGGCAAACTCGACACGCAAGATGAGATGACCGTAACCGAAACCGTCCATCTTTTCACAAGCAACAGCAGCGTCTGACCTGTCGACGAATGAGACGAAAGCAAAGCCCTTGGCCTTTCCTGTTTCGCGGTCCTTTGCGAGGAAGACACGGGTGACGCGACCGAAGCGCTCGAACATGGCGCGGAGTTCGTCTTCTTCGGCGAATTCGGAGACCTGTTGCACATATATTTGTTAGCATGTTGACTGATGTTGCACAAGTTCACGAAGCAGGAGATGAAACTCACGTTGGTGACACGCAGAGTGGCAAGGTCGTCTCTCTCGAACTTTCCGCCCATTCTCTCACCACCAGCAGTGGCACCCTTACGCAAATGTGGAGGAACGTAGCTGGAACCGCCCTGAGGAGCACTGTCACCAGCCAACGTCTTCATAGTCTCTGAGCCAACGGGGCCGTCGAGATCAGCGTGACCGGCACCGGCCTCGCCCTCGGGAGCCATGGTGTCCTTGAAGGGACACTTTGTGGTGAAATGCTCGCCGGAACAAATACGACACTTGATCTTCATCTGCTTGAGGGCTTGAGACTTGAGATCCTCCTCTGCGGTGGGCTTGTCGGTCTGGCCTCCAGCCTTGTATCCGACCTGGGGTCTGAAGATGATGTTTTCACCGAGGGTTGTGGTGTCGGGTTGGGGTCCAGCGGGTCTGCCGGCTTCGAGACCCATCTTGGGCCAGGCGCGGCGCTCGGCGACACCAGGTTTCTCGTATTTGCGCTTGACGACGGTGCGGATGCGTTGGGTGCGCTTGACCTTCTTGCCGTCGTCGTTGAGGAAGAATGTTACTATGGTTTCGCTGCCGTCCTTGTTCTTGGTGTGTTGAGGGGCGGGCAGGGCGGTGGCGAGATCGGGCTCGTCATCTTCCGCCCAGTCGGTGCGGCCTGGTGCGTTGGACATGATGTGTGATGTGTGTGTTGTGTGTGGTGTTTTGTGATGTGCAAGTTGTGGTGATTCTGTGGTATTGACTCTTTCCCTTTGCACTGCGCTTGGCTCGCTGCCTGCCGCGAAAAGTTTAGCGAAAGCGTCGTGAGTTGCAGTGGAGGTGGTCCGAGTGCCCTTCCTTTCCCTTGCCCGCCCGCACTTGTCCCGATGCGGTAGTTGTTCAACATCCACTTGCTTCTGAGCTTCATTCTTCGCTCTTTCCTCACCTTGCTCTCGTCTTTTGGCAACTCGCTTTGCTAGTCATTTAGACCGTACTTGCCAACTGGTTTTTTGCAGTGATCAGGTAGTCTCTTCCTCGTCTCTTCACGCCTTTTCATGCAGGAAAGTGGCGGACAATGTACAATCATCCTCGCGCTTCGGAGCAACCAACAGTCCGGGTGGGGTTACAAAGGTACAGTAGGTATATAAGAACAAGGGTAGTCATAACAACCTTGTTCTCAATGACTTTGTACATACACTCCTCTTCCTCCTGTTCCTCTACATTCAGACTCCTGCCCACTCTCACCCCAGCATCACAATGTCGTCCCCTCAAACTAAAACCCTCCTCATCACCGGCGCAACCGGCAAACAAGGCGGCGCAACAATTGATGCCCTCCTCTCCACTCCGTCAAACCCTCCCTTCACCATCTTAGCCGTAACCCGTAACCCCACCTCAGCTTCCGCAACCTCTCTTGAAAAAAAGTCTGCTTCTGTAAAAGTGATTCAAGGCGACCTAAAAGACATACCCTCCCTCTTCAAAACCGCCCTATCCACAGAAAACACTTCCCAAATCCACGGCGTCTTCAGTGTCCAAGCCTTCTCAGGCCAAGGTCAAAATGTCGAAACCGAAGAACAACAAGGCAAAGCCTTGATAGATGAAGCCCTGAGACACAACGTCAAGCACTTCATCTACTCCTCCGTCGACCGCGGCGGTGACTCCTCCCTCTCAAACCCAACAGAAATCCCTCACTTCCGCAGCAAACACAACATCGAAGAACACCTCGTCGAAAAGACAAAAGGAACGGACATGCAATACACAATCTTACGTCCCACCGCTTTCATGGAAAACTGGCAGGCGGGATTCTTTGGCAAGACTTTCGGCGCCATGTGGATTTCTGCGTTGAAGCCTGAGAGGAAGTTGCAGCTCATCAGTGTCAAGGACATCGGATTCTTTGCCGCTCAAGCGTTCAAGACGCCCGAGAAGTACAGTAATAGAGCTGTCAGTTTGGCCGGTGATGAGTTGACTTTTGCCCAAGCTAGTCAGGTGTGGAAGGACAAGACTGGCTCTCCCGCTCCCGCGACGTACGGGTTTGTAGGTGCTGGTCTGATGTGGGGTGTAAAGGAATTGGGCACCATGTTTAGGTGGTTTGATACTGATGGGTATGGTGCCGATATCCCGAGTTTGAAGAAGGAGCATTCTGGCCTTTTGAGTTTGGGTGATTGGATCGAGACGCAAGAGTGCTTTTGCTAAAAAGTGAGTTTTCGGTTTTCGTTCATGAGATCTCGTTTGTACAGATACTGCTTGTAGATGATTACGGTCTGTAATAATTAATCAATGCATGATTTCTTACACTAGTTACTATGCTAAAAGCTCTCCTTGTTTCGTCCATCGTCTCTAGCCATCGTCGAATTATAAGCCAACTATCACTTTCAAGAAGTTCCGTCGTAGGAAGAGAAAAGAACTTTTGTGATTACGGACGAAGAAAGGAAGAAGGAAGCAAGGAAGGAAGGTAGAAAGAGTAGATATATACGAAATTGATAAGGTATCATGGTCGAGAGAAAAACAACAGCAACAACAGAAAACATCACAACAACAATCAGTAATAACGCCAAAGAAAGTTCCCCACCAAGACATTCAAGACAAGAAAACTCCAAAACCAAACGATTCCCAGACCCAAAGAGTACGAAATCCGCCAATATCACCGTCACCCTTGGCTCATACCTTCCTCTCTCCTCTCTCCTTTCCCTATCCATCCTTCACTCCCTCTCCTTTCTCTACTTCAAGTCCGCAGGCGTAAGTGCCTGCACAACACTAGTTCCGTCCGCAAACCTAGTCCTGAAAATCCTGTTCGCATTCTGGAACATTCCATCCTTCAAACTGACGACAATGAACTGACTGCCCTTGAACCTCGTCTTGATCAAGCGACCAATATTCTGCGTATGACTCAAATCAAGCGCGGCGTCAACCTCATCCAAGATATACATTGGTGCCGGAGAATACTGTAGTAATGCGAGGATGAGCGATAACGCGATCAGCGAACGTTGTCCTCCGGAAAGTTCTGTCAATGATGTTTTCCAGATCTTGCCTAGGCAGACTTTTACTTCCAGCCCCTTTGATATGTCGCCGGAGTCTTCGGGCGGGTCGAGTTTGGCCGTGTTGCCGCCGGGCAGGAGTTCGTTGAAGATGTTGCCAAAGTCGACGTTCACCTTGGACCAAGTCTTGTGTAGGGCTTCCTTTTTGTATTCGTCCAGTGAGGAAATCGTTTCTTCAATCTTCTTCTTGTCGCGGATGACGGTCCTCATCATGTTTTTCAGCGAAGCTTCTTTCTTTTCGACGCTGTCGATCATGTTCATGACTTTGGGGTTGATCTTCTTCTTCATGCCTTGGAAGCGTTCGATCAAGGTGTGTAAGCTGCGTTTGCATTCGGTCATGTTCTGGCCTGTGAAATCGTAGGGGGTGCCTTGTCGTCCGAAATTGTCGACTTCGTCCGCGATCCAGTCGTGTTCGCCTTCCATGTTTTGAAGGGTCTGACGAGCGGATTGTTGCTGTTTGGAAAAGTTCTCGATCAGGTGGCCTAGCTTTTGGGCTTCGAGACCTTCTTCGGTGATTTGGGCGGATTTGGATCGGGATGCGACTTCCAACTCGGCAAGCTCGGAGTCGAAACCGGAGAGTTTCTTGCGCTCGTCGTCGAGTTGGGCTTGTGCATAGTCGTGTGAATCCTTGACGGCTTTTTGTTCAGCTAGCAGAGAATCAAGCTCTTCCTTTTGTGTTTTGAGGTTGACCTGAGCGTCTTGGAACTGCTCTTGTGCTGCTGCAAGGTCACTGCCGCATTGTTCTGCCTCGAGCATGGCATCTCTGACTTCTTGCTGCAGAGGTCGTAGAGTTGCCGAATTCTTGCTCAGTGACTTCTTTAGCTTGTCCAATGATGTCTGCAACTCGACAAGTTTGCTGTCCTTGTTGTTGTTGAAATCACTCATGTCCTTTTCGATACGCTTGGCATCTTTTGCTGCTTCATCTTGTCTTGACTTGGCGTCGACGATACTCTGCTTGAGCTCAACAATACTGGCCTTGGTGTCGGCGATTGCTTGGATGATCTATATTGAGTTAGCATGTTGATGTCGTGCATATTGCGAAATGTCCAGTCTTACCGAAGAGGAAGAGTTGCCGTTGATCTGCTGCTCGGCAAGTGAAATCTCATGCCCCTTCAAATCAAGCTGCTGCTTGAGTTGTCGAGCACCATCCAACCTTTGCTTCTCTTGTGCCATGATCATCTGTAGCTTGTGAAGAGCGGCTTGCTTTTCATCTAGCTCGCGAGTGATTTGATTGAGCTGTGTCAATGTGACGAGCACGCCGCTTGATTTGGGCGAACTACCACCAGACAGTGTACCCGAAGGATCATAGACATCACCTTCCAGAGTAACACTCTTCAAACGGACAGAAGGATCAAAAGTGACTCGCTTGGCCGTCTCGGCATCTTCGCAGATGAGAGTGTTTCCAAAAACGTACTCCATTGCGGCATTCACTTCTTCTTCGTAGCCAATGAGGTTGAGTGCAAGGTCACACTTGTTGCCGGAGATGTTTCGTGCAGCGCCAATTTTCTAGCAAAAGTCAGTCAAAGAGCAGTGCTCGTTCAATCGTCATAACTAACCTCAGAAGCAGCGCGGAAAGCAGAAATCTTGTTCAGGGGGATGATGGTCACTCTCTTCTTGAGCTTGCCATTCTGCAGTAGTTGGGTACCAGTCTGGGCAGAGTCCACGACAACGTTGTAAAGTCGTCCACCGGCACAAATCTCCAAAGCGGTTCCTGCTTGTGTAAAGTTCTTGTCCAGAGTGAACAGCTGTGCCACCAGACCCTTGACCTTGGAACGATCGAAGTTGGGTGTTGGATCACTGTAGCTGAAATCGATATTGGCAACTCTTCTCTTGAGATTGTCTGCCTGTTCCCTCAACTCGCGGATTCTCTGTTGAAGTTGGCTCTGCTCCTGGCTCATTGCTTCTTCGCGACCAGGCTCAAAGCCAAGTTTGGTGAGTTCTGCCTCAATCTTTTGTGCCTGCGACCGCAGCTTGTCCAAATCTTTCAACAACCCAGCGTTCTCCTTTTCAGCCTTTTTGGCACGAGGTTCATCCTCCTTCAGTCGCTTTTCCAGATGCGAAATCTTGAGTTTTGCTTGTTCTTGTTCGGTGGCTGCCGCGCTGACTTGGTTTCGAGCGTCCTGGAGTTGACCTTGGTATCCACCCTCTTGACCTTCCTTGGATGCGACACCTGTCTGCAGAGTTTGTAAAAGTTCCTCCTTCTTCTCGACTTCGGCCGTCTGCTTTTGTAGCTCAGCATTGGCAGTGTCGTACTTTTCTTGTAGTTGCTTGTGCAGTGCCGACTTTTGTTCCAACTGCTGCTCAAGCTCTTTGACAGTTGCCTCACTCTTTGTGCGATTCTCAGACTCTTCCGACATGCTCGAGTTCTTGAGATCCAGGACGGTGGTCAATCTGACCATTTCGTGTGAGTGTTGCTTGACCTTGTCCTCGAGTGCTTGGAACTTGCCGCCTTTTCTCAGTTCCTTGTCTCTTGCGGCCTTGACCTTGTTCATGTCTTCTTGCAGGAAAGCAATTTCGTTCTTCAGCTTCTCTGCGTTGGCTTCCAGATGTACCGCCCTTTGCCTCTTGTCGTCCAAGTCCTTCTCGCTTGTGCGCAACTTCTCCTTGCTCTTTAGGTAATCGTAAGCAACGACAAGCCTGGTCAGGCGTTCGAGGTCATTTTGTGTTTGCTGAAAGTCGAGGAATGCGCGTTTTTCCTGTCGCAACTTTTCAAGTTTCGGTTCAATCTCATCACGCAGCAGCTCCATAATCTCCTGAACCTTCATCTCCTTCTTGGCCATGGTGCGGAAAGCCTTGTCTCTGCGATCCTCGAACATGCGGGTGCCGGCAGCTTCTTCGACCATTCCCAGGATCTCCTCCTTTTTCATGTTGAGCACTTTTGTGATGCGACCCTGCATAATCAAGAAGTTGGGGTTGTTGATGTTGAGCTGGACAGATTGGAACAGGTTCTGGACAGTGGTTTGCTGGGCGCGATGTCCGTTGACGAGATATTTGGAGGTGCCTCCTAGGACAATCTGGCGTGTTACGGAGATGGTGGGATAGTCTTCAAAGCCAATGGGCGACTTGGCCTTGTCCTTGTTGTCAAAGACAATCGTGACGGAAGCTTTGGTGACGCCTGCTTGACCGCGCTTGTAGATGAGATCCTGCTCGTCGTCAGTCGCTGGCAGGAGACTCTCGTGCGCGCATGTCTGTGCCTACCTGGAGGTTCTGGGCGCGGACAGTCGTCATGTTGGTGATGCCGAGGACGAAACATATCGAGTCGAGGATGTTCGACTTGCCACTACCGTTCAGGCCAGTGACGGCGTTGAAGCTCTCATCCCTTGTATGCTATCAGTATCATGGTGCGCGACGCGTTGCAGGCAGAGAGTTGTGTTGTGTATGCGCACCATCCTGAAATCACGGTTCGTACAGCGTATGACTTGAAGCCCTGGTATTCCTGTCAGCAGTGAATCGCATGGAATCGCTCATTCATGCGCACATCTATAATCACTTCTATCACCCTCATCTTGTCGTCGTCGGCGTTGCGCCTTTGTGTGTGTTTGGAGGATCAAGGATAAACAGAAAGTTCCACTTGATTGTTTACATTGACGCCTTGTTCCAGCCTCCGTCGGGCAACTTTTGCCGAGCCCCTCCCTCCACCTTCACATGTCAAAACTTCAACATCAACTTCCACGCCAACATTCTTCTACAGCCTTCAATGATACTCTGCAGTACTGTAGTACGCCATTGATATGGTTAATTTACAGTGTTCAGGCAGACAGGGAAACAGAAGAAGGAGAATTGCTACACGTGTACTTGGTTGAATCAATCCGATACTGCTAACGGGGACGGAATTATCGCTAAACATCAACATCCACTGATTACTCTTCCGCCACCAAGTTCTGGCCCTCACGGAGACCTTCGACAACCAACTCATGGCCCTCAGCCCTTTGGTAGATGTCTCTGATGTCGTCTGCGAATTACCGTCAGTCAACTGTTCTATCTCTGACATGTCTACCATCAAAGCCTTACCTGTGGTGGTTTCAAAGTGGCTAGTAGCATCGTAACTTCTCGAGATGAAAATGTTGTCGTTCTTGCCATCCTCCAAAGGCTCGTAGATGGGGATAGGAGGACCCATGAACTTCTCCTCAATCTTGCCCAGACGGTCGAAACCAGGCTGGAGCTCGAGATGGTGGTTGCTATCACCCTCGGCAATGGTCGAAACAATGGCAATGTAGTAGCCCTTGGGAGCAACGTTGTGTGCCCATGAAACCATGGCAATGTAGATGTCTGATAACTGTCAGCACTTGTCTGTCCATCACAATACACAATATCCAATCATCTTACCATGCTTGCGACCGATCTGTGACTGAGGAAGAATAAGTTGGACGGAATCAGAGTTGTCAGTCTTGTCGATGGGGTGGTTCAGGATACAAATGGCCTTGAGCAAGTGTCCCACAGGCTTGACCTTGCTGGGGAAGTATGAAGGATCGGCCAAGATCTTGGAGCACTTGGTTGTGAACTTCATACCCTCACCCTCCTGGTCACGCTCCTTCATGGTTGCTTTGATGCCAACCGCCTTGCCGCCCTCGTACATGATCTCGTCAACATCGGTGCTGAGCATGTAGGTACCTCCGTAAATGGCACTGAGACGAGCGAAACCCTGGGGAAGCTCACCCAGACCGTACAAGGGGTAGATGTAGGGCGATTTGCCGTATCTTGCCATTGAGTTGACGTAGAGTCTGATGCGCTCGACTGCATCCTTGGCGGCGCCCTTCTGGGTCATGTAGTCGTCGGTGGTGAAGAGAGCCATGCTGTGACCGATGAAATCTCTGGTGGCAGGCTCGAGCCCATACTTGTCGTAGACCTCCTTCATGGTGGCTTGAGAGAGGTTCATGCCTGTACTCATGTTAGATCTTGACCTTTTGCACCCCGCGCCACCACTTTTATTCCATACCGTTGTGGGTGGCCGGATCCTCCTCCTTGTAACCACCAACAAACTCCAAGAACTTCTTTGCTCTTCTCTTCTCAAACAGACCCATCAGAGGGCTTCGCAGAGCCTCGGCGGCATCTGAAGGAACCTTTGCGACGTTGGCCTTGTTGCCAGCACCGGTCTGGACGTAACTGCCGGCAATCTGCTTGAATTCGAGATATCTGGTTACATCGGTGGAAACGAGAATGTTGGTGAGCTCGCCGTTGGACATGAGAAGCTTGGGCACAAGGTCGACGTTCCAGTCGTTGGGGCGGCCGTACTTTTTCCATGGCTCGGTGCCTTCGGGGTAGTTGCCGTACTTCTTGAAAAGCTGCGTATTGTTAGTATATGGTAGAAGACATGAGTAGAAACATAGCGTACGGCTTCGATGTTGATAGATGCAGCCTCACTGAAAAGTGGTTAGCATCGAGAGGCGTACGAAGAGGGGCAGGCCAGGCTGTTACATACCCACCGTAGTGGTCGTTGCGGTCGATGTGCAGGACCTTCTTGCCCTTGACACTCAAAACTCTATGTTTCTATTAGCCACAGATCGTATTCTGTCACAACACCAGCGATATACGAACCCTGACAGGACACACTCGGTGAGACCTGGACGTCCATGAACGTTAGCTTTCGTCTCTTGACCGCCATATCAGTCGGATGCGGGGCGGGGTTCATGATACCTGTGCCAAGAACAACGACATCGTACTCGGGTGCAATCTCATCCATGTTTGCGGTTGCAGTTGAACGATATGTAACGGGGCGAGATAGACAATTAGAGAGTTGCAAGAACTGGGCAAACAAGTAGGGAGGAAAGTGTTTATTGGAGGGTGAGACACTCTATGAAGCTTTCCCCGGGCATGACGACGTTTCAAGAGATTAACCAGGGGACTGCCAAGACCTCACAATCATTGACCAAACTTCTGCCTATAGATTAAAGCAGTAAGGTAAAGTAAGGTAGTCTACCTTTTTTAAATGTTTACAGCTTAAATGATTCCACCATCAACCTCTCAACCATTGTGTGCAAGTATTGATACAGTTTCTTTTCATAATACAGTAGTGCGGAAATGTAAACATGACTCTCTGGCACTCTCAGATTCGGGCATCTTGCTGAGTCTTGGGCTGCTCCGGAGGCACTTGTGATTGTGTCTCAGTCTCAATGACTGTCTCTTGTGCGGGTTGAGCGGCTTCAATGGCCGGTTGTTCATTGTCCTAGTAAAGCAGTCAGCGGGTGTCATCTAATTACAGTAAATAGCATAGACGAACCTCCTCGAATAGTTGATCTTCAGGGGAGTAAGCAGCCTCTCCCACCACATGGTCCAGATCGACCGAAGGGTCGTTAGCTGCCAGGCGGCGTGCATCTTCAAAGGCGTACCAGCGCTCAGTCAAGACGTGCTTAATGGCTCTCTGTGTCTCTTTGACCTGCCACGAACGTCAGTCCACGCCGATTCGATAGCAATAGCACAAAATGGAATCGCCACTCACCGCTTTGTCTCTATCCTCTGACTCCCACTCGCCGTAACCTGCTTCCACTCTCTCCCTTTCGACTTGCTCTGTGGCCAGTCTGTTCCTTTCTTTGCAGCAGATATACCATAGCTTGTGCAAGTCCTCAAAATCCTTGTTTCTCAACTCTCTCACACTCCATGCTCGGCCGTGTTCGACGTCATAAGTGGGTGTAGCAAATGGTGTCCTTTCACGGTTGAAGAATTGGTAGAGTCCGTGTTCCGGGTCGACCTCAACCTTGGAATGTGATGCTTTTTCTGTAGGCTTGGGCAGATCCTCGAGTCTGGCGGACAGCGTTTGACGAGGACGGAGACCGGTGCGACGGAGAGCAGAGACACCTCTGGCCTTGTTGTTGTCAGCGCGACGGCGACGTGCCTGAGCCGGGCTTGATGTCGAAAAGGAAGAGGCAAAGAAGGACGGGAGAAGGAAGGCTGGCGGCAAATTGGATTGGCGAATTTGTAGCGCCGGTGTCAAGAGGCGACTAGGAAGGGACATTGTGAAGTCTGTCCAGGGTTGAATGCACAGGACGTGGTCGTTGCAATTCTCCTACTGTCGACGCTGGTGTATCGCCAGTCTTGAATTATTTCCAGTCGCTCTTTCAAGGCCAAGCCCCGAAGGATGTGGTCCGAGCGTCTCTGCGCCATCAACTCCGCATCTGTTTGTCTTTGTGTTGTAAACACACGATATCAACCATTACATGTATTGCGGCCAAGATTGAGACGTGTTCATGACGGTAGTTGCAGCGTTTTTCTTTTTGTTATGCACCCGAAGCGGTTGCACTCGAGGCTCGACCACCGTCATTCATCCATGACAATTCGACGCAAGGCATCACAGAGCGGAAGCGTCTCGCAGATTAGCCTGCATCGACTGACCACCTTGCTGTGGGAGCACCACCTATGTAGTCGTGCTCAAACAAGATGGCATAGGAATGCTGATGAATGGACATATATCTGATAGGCTTGCTTGGAAGGCAGAGAACAAAGAGCTGTCACAATGAACATAAATAAACATGAGAATGATCTCAGTAGTCCTCTGAGGCCTTGAAAAAGAGAGTCAATCACCAATGTCTGTAGCAGGTGCAAGCAAAACATAAGACATCTTCCTAGCAATCAAGTGACTCTCAAGTAACTATTTCATCCTCTCTCACGACAATTTTTAGTATTTCTCAAACATGAGATGTTTGCTATTGATGCTTGCAGCAGGCAGACTAAGGGACACATGTGGCAGAGGCAGGAGCGACCCTGAATTGGCCCACCAATCACATGCAACTGATGCACGCCACTTCTGGAAGCGGAGGGTTGAGCAAGCACAAGCGCAAGCGCAACTCGAAGCTCCCTCCTCTCTCTGCCCGCCGCGTCGTCTTTGTGAACTCTCTGCCTTTCTCTCTCCACCTTTACTTTACCTCTTCGTACCTTCCTCTTCTCCCTTCCCTCGACTCTTTCTAATCCTCTTCCGCAAATCTCTCAGCCCTCCGTCTCTCTCTGGTTTTGGTCGCCACTCGAGCTATATACGACTCTCCCTCCCCACCACTTCCCCGCCTCGTAAGTGATTGTCCGAGAGGCAAGCGCGACCCACCCTTTCTCGTCGCGGAAGGCGTTCGCTGCTTGTCACATTCGCACCTGCCTGCTAACAATACATGTGAACATTCAGTCGCGCTTCGTCTCGACACACACCCTTCACTACTTTACTCCTCACCTCCATCTCCAACGAAGCCACCATCTCATCCCGCTCCGTCTTAGCTACCACTTCTTCGCCTAGCCTCTTCGATTGATATATCACACCTCTCTCCATTCATCGGTCAGACTCCTATACAACATGTCTTCCGAAGAGCAAATTGCCTCTCCCCACGACACGTCCATTGACAACGTCACCGAATCTGTCTCCCGTCTCAACACCGACGATGCTTCCCCTCGCAACGAAGACGAGTACGCTGTTGCTCAGCTTACACTGAGAGCTATCGTCTCCTCTAAGGAAGCAGGCGTCATTATTGGCAAGGCCGGCCAAAACGTCGCCGAATTGCGCGACAAGACTGGTGTTCGCGCTGGTGTCAGCAAGGTCGTTCCTGGTGTCCATGACCGCGTCTTGACCGTTCTCGGTGCTCTTGATGCTGTCGCTCAGGCTTACGGTCTGGTCGCTGATGGTCTGCTCAAGGGCGTTCCTCAGATGGGCATGGGCGGTGTTGTCTCCAACCCCAACACTCACCGTACGCGCTCCGATTCCAAATGTCATTAATCAGTCGCTAATCTGTCATTCTAGCTGTCCGTCTCCTCATCTCGCACAACCAGATGGGCACGATCATTGGTCGCCAGGGCCTCAAGATCAAGCAGATCCAGGACGCTTCTGGTGTTCGCATGGTCGCCCAGAAAGACATGCTTCCTCAGTCCACCGAGCGCATTGTTGAGATTCAGGGTACTCCCGATGGCATCCAGAAGGCTGTTTGGGAGATTGGCAAGTGCCTCATCGACGACGAGCAGCGAGGCTACGGCACCATCCTCTACAATCCTGCTGTCAGAGTTTCTGGCAGTGCCCCTGCGACCAACGGATCTTCCTACCCCTCTGGTGGTCGCTCCTCATTCACTCGTACTGGCAACGGTGCCGACTTCAGCGATGCCGCTCCTGCTTACAACAGCCGTCGTTCTACCGAGTCTGCTCCTCGCACTGTTGCGCCCGTCTCGGGAGAGGAAGACGAGGATATCCAAACCCAGAACATCAGCATTCCTGCCGATATGGTTGGCTGTATCATTGGTCGTGGTGGCACCAAGATCTCTGAGATTCGCAAGAGTTCTGGCGCACGCATCTCCATCGCAAAGGCTCCCCATGATGAATCCGGCGAGAGAATGTTCACCATTACCGGTAGCTCCGGTGCCAACGAGAAGGCTCTTTACCTCTTGTATGAGAACCTTGAAGCTGAGAAGATGAGAAGAAGCCAGATGCCTCCTCAGGAAGTCTCCTAGGTCACGCGTTATTCCCATTCTCGTCACTGTGATTGAGAACTTGCAGTATTGTTTGGTTCATTCGCAAAAGCCCTTTCCGCACAGTTATACTCTTCCTCTCGGGGCTTAATACCTTTGCCCAAAAACCCTCCCTTGTCGTGTTTGCCACATCACTTAATCCCGCAACTTTTCTTTCCTTCCTTCAACACTCGACATCCTTGGACGTGGCCACCTCGACTCTCTCCGCAGACGGTGCACTAGTCACAGTCACTGCCTCTATCGATGACGACTTGATGAATTTGCTGCTTCCTTTTGTCCGCCGCTGCACCGACTCTGTCATCCCTTTCAGCATTTTGTTACTTCAATTGCATGGAAAGCATGGTAGTAAGGATATCCAAAAAGGGGGGATGCTGGATGTCACAGGCAGGTGCGCGTTGTTTTCTTTCTTTCTTTGCATGCGGAGGCTCTTGCTTCGATCATAGCTCGATACCATTTCTATGTTTTATGTAGAGAAGCATTCCGTCAGAAATAAAAAAAATGGAGAAAATGCTTTATCGAATTCTTGATTGTTTGTTGGGCATGAGTTTGCGTGCGTGATATGTGTTGGCGTGTTCGCTTGACTGCCACTGAAAATGTTATGACTGACTTGCGATAAGGCACTAATTCCTCATAGCAGAACACAATTGATCACGGTATCATCCATTAGTAGACCGCGCTGATATGTGCAAACACAAATGACCAGGACCATCACCATCTCTTGACTTCTCTCGGCTTCTACCATCCTCCAATACAATCAGCAGATATCCTCGCGTTCTCAACACGCAGTCACACGTCCAAGATGCCCGTCTCCAAAGGCATATCAATCCACCTCGAGTCTCAGTTCGACGCATCCACGATACCGGAGAAGCTGCTGTCTACACCTGAAAAGGGTGTAAACAACGTTGAGGACGTCCACGACGAGTCATCACCAAGACCTAAAGACGTGTCCTTGTCAGGGGGAAAAGACGACTCACCATCAGGAGACATAAACAACCCATCTACCATCGATGACCTCTCAACCATTCAAGTCTCCATCCCAAACTACCCCTCCTCACAGTTCTGGCTCTCCTATAACGTCAACCCCTCCCTAATCAGCCAATCTCATGACGAAGACACACCCATCAGAGATAAACATGACGACGCCCAAATCACTCCAATCAAACAAATCTACTTCAAATTCCTAATCAACGGCACTCACATCGTTAGTTGGGGCACCAGCGAAAGAGATGCTTGGAAAGGAAAAACCATGTTTGCTCCCTTTGCCAGTGACGCCAAATGCTATCTCCGTGGCATCGATTTGGGGATTGAGAAGAGGGGATTCTTTTTCGGTGATGGGCATGAAAAGCAGAGAATAGAGATCTTGTGTTATCGGGCTAGAGGGAGAAGGAGGGAAGGTAGAAGGTTTGAAGGGGTTCCGGAGCTAGAGGAGGGGGGTGTTGGGTAAGTTTCTTTATCTTTGTTTACTTCTCCTTCTTTGACTGGTTTGTTTTTTCAGTGAGAGATGGTCTGGGAGAGTATGCTAACAAGGCGATAGGTTAGTCAGATGGGACGTCATGGAACAAGTACAGAGACAGAGGTATTATCAGTATGCGTTGGCCGACGCTGTTGATATGCCTTATGCCAGATTCATCTTCCATGTTGAAAAAGGAGGGAGAGATCTGGAGAGTCGTAAGGAGAGTGAAGATGAGCAAGAGTCTATGGCGGATGAGAGTTCTTCTGGAAGCAATGCAGACTTCTCTTATTCATTCGAAGAAGACTGTTCGGATAGTGAAAGCGAGGAAGAAGTGCAGAAAGTGAGAAGACTTTCTTATCCTCCAACTATTCGCCTCTTACCAAGCTCGATGAGCAGCGAGTCTGTTTCTCCCATCAAGCTAGACAGGGAGGACTCATCCGACAACGAGACCGCTATTGCTTCTTGCCATGACAGTGGCAGTGACAGCGAGAGGAGCAGCGACAATCCTCGCATCAGTCGTGCTAACTCCATCTCGCCTCTGCCTTTGCATCAAAAACCCAACGCCGTACATTTTGAGGACACTGAAATCACAACCAGCAGTTCCTCCACGAACAACAGCAACAAAAGAGACACCGCTGTTTTGAGAAGTCTATCAACAAGAACACCAACTCCTTTACCATTTACTAATTCAAAGGCCATCAACATCGTCGATCTCATCACCACAAGACGCAGAAATTCAGCTATCATGACACCAAGTCCTTTCACCACCAACAAAGTAGAAGCAGCTGAAATCGATACTCCACCTTCGAGTTTGAGGAGACTTGGTACGATAGGTTTGAAGAATTGGTTCAAGGATAGAAGAAAGAGTGGTAGGAGACTTGTCATGGAAAGGGATGGGAAAGAAGATCCCAGGGCTAGCTCTGCTGCTTCTGCCAATTCCACCGGCTCTTGTGGTTCTAAACTTGGTGACAAGTTTGGTGCTACCGCCGCTGCTTCCACGAGATCTTGGTAAAGATGGAGAAAAACGTTCAAGTCTCAAAGGAGGTTCTTGTTGTCATGAAGAGCAAACAAACCGCTTGTGACAACCACACTAAACAGTAACATCTCGATAATATCGACAAATCCCTCCTGCCCAACAAAAGAGGACAGAACAATCCCCCCTCACTCTTCCCAAATTTCAATCCCAATATCATCAACACTAACCGCCCATCCTTCACCATTTCTATCCTGCCCTGTCACCTCGACCCAATTGACATTCTTGCCCCACCTCTTATCATTCGCGATCCTCCCAAATTCAAACTTTATAGCCGGAAAATGCTCACCTCGAACCATCGGAAACATGTACAACTGCCAAACATTCTTCGCAACGCCATCATCACCAATTTCCCAAGCTCTGATGACCATAGACATGGGTCTAGATATCCTGCCCAAGGGTTTCAGGGTCAAAGAGTTCAGGTTGAAGTAAGTGGAAAGGTTGTTTTGGGCTAGAAGGGTTGTGTTGGCAGTCATTATCGCTGGGGAGGAAGGGCCGTTGGTGATTGGTAACAGGGCGTTTGGTGGGGAGGAGGCGCAGTTTGAATCTAAGGGTGAGAGGTCTTTGTTGCGAACTGCGGCTGTGGTGTTTATGATCTGGAAGTTGTGGAAGTCGAAGAAGGAGTGGGTGTGTAATGGTTGGGTTGATGTGTTGGCGGGTAGGGTTACGTCGTCGAACTGTAAGGTATGAGAAAGTCTTAGATGTGATTTATGTTGTTTTCATTCATTCTTTTTGTATTTGTGGAAAGTGAGGCGTTTTAGAAGCAATGGTTTCCTAAGACTCGTCGGATATATGCTGTCCTTGGAATGGTGTGATATTAGTTTATGGAAACTTACGGTCAAGGTGATATTCCGAGCACGACGGTTTAGATTTTGTATCGGATACTGAGACGGGTCGAAGACCATTGTATCCTGAGGGTCTATTACAAGAACATCTTGAAGGAGTGGATGACAATTTGTTTTGAGGATGAAGCTCGAGATCAGAATGACCTGAAGACAGAGACTGAGTGCAGAAACATTGATAAATTGATACATTTTGGGTCGATGGAGATACTGATGTACTTGCACTACGTATCTGAGAAAGGTTGCTGTCGGAGAAACAAGGATTGGAGAAGGGGTCGTGATTTGAAAGGTGTGGTAACGGGTAAATGTGAAGGAAGCGGGGTGTGGTGCCTTGCTTTACCCAGGGCTCTGGTCGAGAATCCTTCGACACACTTTCGAACGGCTTTCGTTGGCAAACCGAATGTAAGACGAAAGGGGAGAGTTGACCTATAAGCCTTGATTTGTACGTTCTATGTATCATCTAATATATTTCTCTTACAAGTTGTCCTGAGAAAAGACCACGAGAGCAAGTTTATGACGAATCACGAGTCCAAGAAGACCGACAATCGTTTGCATGACTACGATTTCAATGGCAAGTTGATCTTCTCTTTTCGGTCCTCTCCATACAAGCCAAAGGTTGAGAATCGTGAGGTTGGTTGTAGAAACGACAACTCCCTTTTCGTCTGTCTCTACTCTCAAGAGCCTCAGTTTATCGAGGATCTTCAGCACTTCTCCAACCCATTTGTTCAGAGGTTTGTCAGAAGTAAACGTTGCCTTGGACGGCTCCAGTAATCCAGTGCGGGCATTGAAACGTGGCAGACGGTGCCGAGGGCAGGGGACGATATGAAACAGTTGAGGTGCCGAGTATACAAAGTTGAGAACTTGTGGAATAAAAAGCAGCATCAAAGTCTTGCTGAAATGACCCATGATGCCGACCACAGCAAAGACCATACCAGCAAAATAGCAGTAAGTATCGCCGACGAAGACTTTGGCAGGAAACCAATTGTGTTTGAGAATGGCGAAAGAAACTCCGAGGAATGGAAGAAGCATGTAGACGGAAAAAAGGTGAGAATCCGTAGCGGGATGAAGTGTAGGAGTTGATGGAATCAGGTAGAAAGCGTCGTTGAGCAGGATCAACATTGCAATGACGATTGATTGAGAGACTTCAATACCATTGATACCGGCGACGATGTTGATGCTGTTGGGACAGAAGATGGAGATTGCGGACATGTACAGGTAGTAGAGGAAGCCCAAGTCAACGACTTCTCCAAGGTAAGGCCTGAGGGCGATGGGCACCACGACATGCGTGACGCCAAAGTCAACAAAATAGAGACCTAGAATTGGGAGGGAGGCGAAAGCTGGAATGAAGAATTTGTGTCTCCATCTTATGTCGAAGAAGTCGTCGATGATACCGAGGATGGTCACTGTTGCGATTGTTCCATAGGCGAAACCGTATGAAGCAAGCTATGATCATAAGCTCAAAGCACTGGAGTTAACTTGAACAAGATACAAGACTTACTTTCTCAAGAGGAAATCGATGTAAGAAACGACCAGTCTCGACGATCTGAGCTTCGAGAACAATATCTTTATTGCCGCCTCCCGAAGTGGCCGCAACAATGTCTTTCTTAAAGGCAAAAGGCAAGAATGCAATAATGCAAAGAAGGTACACAAGAGCGCAGACCAGACCCATCATCTCAGGACTATAGGTATACCACGAGTCAGTCATTCTCTATCAATCATATAGATACAAAGTACTGACATCTCAATGGCTTGCTTCTTGGACAGATCCTTTCCTTTTTGCCCTGCCCGCATAAAAGCGTCCCCGGTCCATCTTATGATGGCATACGACGAAGTAAATGCCAGACCACTAAGAGCCAGTGACGCAAATACTGGCGCTCCATCACTGGTCCAGGTGTTTGAGAGTACGCCAAGGCTTGCAATTGAACAGGCTGTCAGAGACCACGCCTCTGTGTTGCTGAGATGACCTGTCATTGCAGCTTGAATTGAAGTTTTCAGGCCTTGAATTCCATTGAACACGCCCAGTAAGTGAATACTGATGTATGTGAACGCGTTGTACGTAAGTAATGGCTTTGGAAAAGGTGTCAACTTTGGGGACCAGACTAATTCCGCTTAGATCCGAAGCTAAGATAAGCACAATCATCTGCTATCGTCGACTGATTGTACGAGCAGAGTGTACTAGTAGCACATCATACATCATACATCATACATCAACAACTTCTCTGTAACTAAATTTGACCAGCGCGGCTCTTCACTTATAGTCGAAGAAAGTGGCGTGCTGCGAAAAGTGTCTCACAAGCCACATATCGCTTGCCTGCTTGCTGTGCTGGCCCATTGTGTCACCTCAGGCTTGTGCTTCTTGTAACCATCTACCAGGATGGCTGCCGCAAGCTCATTTCATCACTTCAGTCACGGTCACCAAGACCTGGTCCTCGCTGTTGACTACAATTTCTATGGCAATCGTATGGTCACAGCATCCTCCGATCATAGACTAAAAGTCTGGGATAAAAAGGACGATAATTGGACGGTGACAGATGTGTGGAAAGCTCATGATGCTGAGGTTACTGATGTAAGTTTGAATATACGGTCAATCATCAATTTCTGATTCGATTCTGACATCCCGATCTAGGTCAAGTGGAATGGGCCCTTTGTAGGTGAGATTCTTGCAAGCGTTGGAGAAGATGGTCTTGTACGTATATGGCAAGAAGACGTACTCGAGGCACCGATGTCTGGACGTCGCTTCAAACGCATTTACTCTCAGCCTTCATCTACCAGAGTCCCATACATGTCCCTCGACTTCAAGAACATTGGAACAGAAACGTATCTAGCAGTCGTCTCTCGGGATGGTCAACTGACTGTATGTGAGCCTGTCGATCACGACAATCTCTCCGAGTGGCAGATTCTGTGGCAAGACTATCTTTGCAAGACACCGCAAAGGACAGAAGAAACTGGCTTCCGACTCAGCTGGCATCATGAAAAGTTACCAGCGTGGCCTGCAGTCATGGCCGGCCTTGATCGTAAGAGCTTATCATTGGCTGTTTCCGTCATGGATACAGTCAAAGTATTCCGCACCGATAAAGATCGGAAATTCTACACGGCAGCTGAACTCCATGGATCCGATTCTCTGATCAGAGATATTGCTTGGGCAAATGGCTCTATGCGCGGGTTTGATGTGATTGCGACAGCCAGCAAGGATGGTTATGTAAGAGTTTACGAGTTAAATACACCAGGTGTCCCGCAGACTGCTTCCCTCTCTAGCATGGGCGTTCAACACAACAAAGACATGCCTTCTGGACTTAAATCACCGACATATGCTAAGCCTAATCAATCTGGTATTGGAGCTGGATTAGCTGGTGGGCCACGCGCTGGCCGAAATGAAGAGCAGGGTCGACCTGGTAGGGTAGATCAGGAAGTGAAACTCGTTGCAGAGCTCTCTGCTCACGGAGGCGCAGTATGGCGAGTAAGCTTCTCTCAGATGGGTAAGTCTCACATTCTTGTCTATCTCTGCATGCGCTAACAACATAAAACAGGCGACCTTCTCGTGTCAACTGGGGATGATGGCCTTGTTCAAGTATGGAAGAAAGCCATCGACAATCAATGGATGCAATACGCAGAAATTGATGCGATTGGAGACAACTAGATTTTATCATGATATTGACCATGGCAGCTGACACGCAGTCCAACGGTCGGGGGTGTTGAATTGGCAGGTACGATGCAAGAACGTTGTCTGAAACATTCCTTCGTCGCAAAATGGTTGCGCCGCCAACCACCACATCATTATTTTTCTCCATGGAATCAGATGATGGGGTATCTAAGAAGCTCCAATGCTTGCTCGAAAGACTTTCTCTACAACATTCAAATTATCCGCCAGCAGAAAGGTTTATATCAATACCTCGCACACTTCGCACGCCAAATTGTGCCCAACACCGTTTCCTACACAAATTATACCTAAGGACTAGAAGACCACCTATACAAGTATATCAATCGAACATGGGTGTTAGAGGGACAGGTGATTACCTTACTGCACGAGCAGCCAACCCTCGAACCGGCTTGATTAGTCCTAGTGTCGCAGCTCTCACTCCACGGACACCATTGACCCCAGGTGAAGCTCTATCTCTCTACGGCGACGACAGTGACTCTCGATCCGGAGCCACATCAACAGTATCCCTCGGTTCCACATCTCAGTCACCCAAGCAAAAACCTCGGCCAGTCGGACCTAGAAGCAGATGGCGTCAAAATTCAAAAGGATGGATCACAGAAGCAGTCAACGAAGACACATCTCCTAACACAAACGCAGCAAACACATCGGCCTTGAGATCAGATTTCCACGCTAATGAGGATAGTTTTGTCATTCGTATGCCGACAGCAAAGGACCCGCAGCCATATGAAGAAGATGGCCAGACAACGGCGCAACTCAGAGCAGTCGCTTATTACAAGGAGAAAGGGAGACAGTCGTCAAGTGAACTGAAAGGCAGAATGAACAGTGTCGGAGCGGGACCACGGAAATTTGCTGCAGCTACTGAAGCTCTGAAGAGTTACAAAGTTGGTGGCTTACATCAACTTAAATCTGACAAGTCGACCGCGCCTACGAATCTGGAGGGTCATATGGCTACATCAAGATCTCTACCTTGTATGCCAATACCATCGACCAGGAACGTCTCGAACAGCAGCATGGATAGCGTTCCCATAGCCATCAACTCAATGCCCGGAAACTTCTCACGAGATCCCTCAACATCCCCTTCGAAGCTCCCAGAGACCGCACCAGTCAGCCGCAAAGGCATCCCTTCTCCACCGCCCCATAGAAACCGCAGCGATACTCTCACCAGCACAACTTCCACCCATGGAAAGGAACTCCACACAAACCTCAACCCACCAAAACAATGCCAAAACTTTACAGCAAGTCCAGAACCAAATATCACCCGTTTCCAAGACCTCCGCCAATTGCCCCGTGTCAGGATAATCCACCCAAATGCAACAGAAACCATGCCCCAAGAAGAAGACTTCTTCACAAATCAACAGCAACAGAACAGAACAATCTCACTACCTGACTCGATTCGAAAAGGTTCAGTTCTACCTTACCCTGATCGAGCGATTATTACTTCTTCTGACGATCGTGCTGCGGGAACTATGGCTACGACTTCTTTGACTCCATTGGAGACACAAATCATGGGATTGTTAGCTTGGACAATAACGACTGTGATGAATCTCGCGAGACCGAAACAAAAAACTGGATCGACTTCGGTGCATGAAATGGGGGTTCTACAAGCTGTGCAGTCGGTTTTTAACTCGGATACAGAGATCATGGCAAGAATTGTGGCGGCGAAGACGCTGGTGATAGTCTTGCTGAGGGTTGTATTGGTTATTGGATGTTTTGTGGCTGTAGTTAGGATTGGGACTGCTGTTGAGAGGGTTCTTGAGGTTGTGTTCTATCCGGTTGGCGTTCTGTTGATTGTCATGAGATGGGCTATGGGTCACGGTTGAAGCAAGTGATATCATTATGTTTAGGAAATCAAGGTAGTCGAATCAAGTTGTGTCTATCCATGCATCTATTCACCAAATTGCGTCGATTCTCCTTTCAACGATAGTTGTTCAGATGACCTTACATTGGCCCTTTCTGGCATCTCGAGATTCGTAGTCGTGTCTTCAGTTTAGAGCTCAGATGATGGTCCATTGAGTTCAATAATTCCCTTTGATCGCTTATGCCAGCAATGATTCTTTCCCCTTGAAATCTAGATAGTGATTCTCCCTATTTCATCCATCGCTGAAACAAAACTACCATGCCATAATCTCCCACTGCCACGCAATGCTTGCCATCATTGCTCCACGCAACAGCTCTGCAAGCAAAAGTGATCTGACAAGGGACCACGATCTCCTTATGAGCGATGATGCGCTTGTAAGAATCACTGATATCATATTTCCTCTCCAAAGTGGCCGGGCTGGACATGTGGGAACCAATGGCACTGGAAGTGTTACTTCCGTTGCTGCTGGGCTCTCTACCAACGGGTCCGGCATTGCGATTTGGATTCAGATTCGGAGCACGTTTGCGCTTTTTGTTTCTTGCGGCTATGGCTGCTGCTTCCTCAATGGCATCATAGCCTTCTTCGAGTTTTTGTAGATCCCAGAAGAAGTATTTGCTGTTGATATCACCAAGTACGAGGATGGGTCTATGGCCGATCTGATCGAACAAACCGAAACGCATGTAGAAGGACGAGGCGTTGTCCATGGCGAAAGTCAATAGACGTTGGAATCTGCCCCCAAATGCCGATCTAGTATGCTGACCTTGAACTGGCATAGGTGCAGGGGGTGTCTGATCACCTGTAGAAGAGAACCCGTCGATTTTCCAAAGAATGATGTCGGTCTGCGGTTTCTTTCCTTTCACAATCGCTTGATTCTCGCTCGCTCTCGAGAGGATGAAGTCACCCCAGAACCTGACGCAGTCCACATAATTGGAATGTATATCTGTGGTTGTGAAATGTGGGAAATGTACCATGGTCGGTTCGTCGGTGCCCGCAGTCTCGTCTAGGTTTCCAGGAATCTTCCAAAGGCAGACCATGTGATCTTGACCTCCAGATAATAGCCACTTGCCACTTCCATGAAAGCCCAATGAGAGAATGGCCAGCCTATGGCCCTCTCCATGCAAAATCGCGGCACATGGCTGTTTTCGGTATTTTGGATCCAGATGCCAGAGCCGAGTTGTGTAATCTGCAGAGCAAGAGGCAAGGATTTGAGGTGATTTTGGTGATATTTTCAAGTCGTTGATGTCGCCACCATGCCCGCTGACAGCCTGCACGAGCGTAAGCGAGTGTGATTGGGATCAAAAGGGGTTTCTTTGAGCTTAGCTAACCCGCATAAACTCTCCCGTCTTCACATTTATCACCTTGACCTTCTTGGAACTTGATCCTGCGACGCATATGAGAGGATCAAGGTTGTCTGGGTCTTGTGACCATGCCAAGCTGTTGAGCGAAGCATCCTCCTAGAAAAAAAATCATATCAATAAATATATCTGGTACGGACGAATGCGGGTCAGCTAGGGTTCAGAATACGCACTTTGGAATCCTGGAGAACTCGTAGGATGTCGAATGATCCGACGTTCTTATGGCTGGGTCTGCATATGAAGATCTACGTGTAGTTTAGTCCGGGACTGTCATGCCGGGAGTGGATCCTTTGGTCACTCACGTTCCGTTCCGCGACAGCGGCGAAGACGGGATCGTCATCAGGCTCGAGATAAGGATAGAACGAAACGTCGTATATGTGAGCTAAATGCGGTCAGTTCTATGGAGGAAGGATGTAAGGAAGGAAGGAGTAAGTGTCGGTAGGTAGCTTGGACGTACTCTGCTGATGGTCCTTGTCCTGCCACGTTTTGTTAACAATCACTCTAATTTAGCGAAGGCTTGATTGAGACAGCACAGGAAGTGGGCAGTAGGAAGATGGGCAACTTGAAACATACACCCAATTGACAGTAGCTGCTAAAGCGAGGGAACTCCATGGCTGGAAAAGTTCCCGGTTTCATGATACGGTACTCACTGTGTACGGGTTTTGATTCTGGTTTTGGTTCTGGTTCTGGTTCTGGTTCTGATTCGTTCTGAGAGACCGCTACGGTGAGGACAGCATTATGTGCTTCTGCCCAAGTGCCAGATGGAGGCAATGCAGTCGTTACGCAAGGAAAAAGTTTGTGTTTGACCTCAATGGACAGTCAACCACAGGGAATCATCAGTCACTTGACCGAATTGACGATTGTCCTGCTTCTGTGCGTTTGTTGGAGGTCTGGTGCGTTCTTGCCGCGTGGAACGACGAAAACATTGACGCGCTTGCCTTGTACAGCAACGAGAAATAGATTGCGATGGTCTGATTAGCTCAGAAAGATATTTGACGAAAGAGAAATCACTGATCACTATCACGAAGCCACTACTCTCGCTAGATTTAGCCGTCGAGAACGCATACCGCCTCTTCTAATCATTTTGTATGTTTTAATTCTTCGAGATCAACGATTGCTCTCACAATCCAAGATCAACACAGCACTTGGCCCAATGACAAGCAGTAAGCTGCTACACGGACTAAACTCCGGTGAGGGACTTCTCTCATAAAACAACCGGCACTATGATGCTGGACAAGAATATGCCGAGATTGATGTTTATTGGGAGTCATCCTCTCAACATCAAACATGGGAATCCGAATAGCTGGCAAAGAATAGCAGAACTCAGGCTATTCCAAACGCCGAGTCCTTGGTCGGCACACCGACTGTTCTGTGATGGCAGACATTGGTATCATTTACAGGTGCAACCACTTTTACATGGCCTTTACAAGTAGAGTACGTTGCGTCGTTTCCTTCACTAATTACATGAGTCCTACATGATAGTGCTGTACTCTTATGTACTTTCTGAACCAGCCAAGGGCTTCCCAGAACACGCAGACGGAGACTTGGTAGTAAGGTGCAGGTGCAGCCCAGACTGTGCAGGACGTGCTTTTCTTCTTCTGTGCACACGCCATTATGATATCATCGAGGCGGAAACGTACCCGACAGCCGACCGAATGCTGCCTCTGGCTGGCCGTGCTCCTTCCGCCTTTTCTGAACAAACGGCCGTGTTTTCCTGTCGCAAAAGTGATCACTCGATACATTCCCTGCATTCGACCTACCTAGCGACTTGTTGCTCGCTAAGACTGAGATTTGATTGGGAGCATTGCGCAACTAGAAAAATTACCCTTGTACTCGTACTGGACGGGAGCAGCCGTTTGGAACCTTGGAGTGATTATCCAACATATTGCAATACCACCCGACTCACCTGATTACCTATCCTACATACAACAACAATATAACCCCAGCACCTGCCACCCATGACATTGCAATCAGACACGAGTTGGCCGGCTTAATAAGTACATATTATTAGCTAGCTTTTTCTCATACTCGACCGTCCATTCATAAAACCCCGGCCTAGTCACCGAGAGAGACTCCACACTGCCTTGCCCTGCATCGCAGAATACAAAGACTCTTCGTCCGCCCTTGTGGCAACTCAGGCCCATTCCTTCTCAACCAAAGAGCATCAATTGGCGTATCGGTATATCAGTCGCCACTACCGCTGCCACTGCCACTGCTACTGCCATCACATATCTTTTCCAACTTGGAAGTGCGCGATCGCCACTGCTTTCACCATGGATTTGACATTTATCTCCATACACGGTAATTGCACCTTCAGAGTTTGCTGGTCCTCTATCTATACTGATACTAATTCAGATTTGACACCCGATGCCCGCATTCTCTATTCCTCGGATTCGATCGTCGACGTTCTGGGCTGGACCCCAGACGAAGTAGTAAACAAGTCATGCTGGGACTTCTTTTCAGAGGACGAATTACCGTTCGCAAGAGCATTTCACAAGAAGGGCGTTCAGATGGACAAGGCTGCTGTCTTGTCATATTGCCGGGTCAAGAACAAGGATGGACAATGGACGGGTTGCGAGTGCTGCTTCACAATCGTCTATGATGTTATGATTGTGTGCACGTCGATATACCGAGACAGCTCGCCGAGTCAGAGTAAGATATGCTTGTGCATCAGCCAATCAACACTGCTAATAGCTTGCGACAGAGAGAGCGGAGAATGCACCTGTTATTCGTCGCCTGTTCTCATCTTCACCTCGGGATCCCCGATATCATATGTTGTCACACATCTCGGACAAGTTCAGTCGCCCAGTGCAAAAAGAACGACACGAACCGCGAGCCGCTCTGTTTCTGAACCGGTTCACTCGAACACTAACCATCATGTATGCCACCAGCGGACTTGAAGAAGTCATTGGCATCCCTGCCGACACCATGAGGGGCCGCAGCTTTTATTACTGTATCTCCGAGAATTGTTTACAGGATGCCGTCAAATGTTTGGAAAATGCAAAGGCAAACGACTCGATAGCATATCTTCGATTCTGGTTCAGGGACCCTCGATTAGACGACGAACCCGTGACGACAACTGACGAGAGTGATGATGATGATGAAATGACCATGGACAGCAGTGTGGATCAAGATTACAGTGGGGGAGTCAATATCGAGGACAATGCAGGCAGCGAAGATGTGGACATGGACAATGAATTCCCGGCATCAAATTCTCGAACCACTTCCGGACAAAGTACTGATGCCCAGGATACACATTCGGCCATTTTCGGTGATGCCAGGACAGAAGAATCATCCGCGTCGTCGGTGACCACTCCAGACAGTGTTGGTTCTAATATTCAGCGGGACCCTGTGGAGCTCGAAGCCGTCATCTCTTGCACTTCGGATGGTTTGGTCGTCTGTATGCGACGCGCACGTCCGATGCTTCCCACTCCTTCTCGTCCAAACACTCGCAATGGGATTTTCGCTGCTCCTTGGGCGACGCAACCAGTGCTCCCGCCTATGGAAGCGAGGGCACAGCCAATACGTGGATCCGCATTTACGCCTTCCTTGGGTCCTTTCAATGCTGCTCCAAACCAGGTCAAGGTTGGTGGTGCCGATTCATCCGATTTCATGGCTTCCATCAGAGAACAAGCTGTCTTTGCTTGGGCCCTTACTGGTATCAACGGTGCATTGCACCAATACAGCAGAAACAAGCCTGTTGGTGAATGTCTGCCACCTGGCGGCTTGGAGGTTTGGGAGTCTGATCCTTATGCCCATGCGGATTTCAACAGAACCGACTCAGGTTCTGGTCTAGATGGCATGAACAAGGGTTATGGGCAGCCTGTATATGGTGGCTCTGGGCATGACGGTTACAATCATTACTGAGCCATCAGCATTTTGTTGATGTGTCTTTTGAAGCGTTGTTGGTATGACGACTATTTGGTATGACTTGGGCTTTAGCGGGCGTACAAACAAATCGTGCATAAGATTGGCACTTTTGGGAAGTGGCTAGGTGTTTTGTTGTGTTCTGGAGAAAAACTCGCACACACATGATATCCATGATTTTAGCTTTTATATTTCTTTTTTTTTTGTCCTTCGAGGGTTTCTATGGCTTAAACTGCGCAGATGTTCCATGTCCTCTTCAAGCAGAACTACGACTGAAAGTCAAACAAACGAAACAATCTAAAAACGTTTACCGATCACGAAGAGAGCGAATGGGGTTGGAGAGTCACCTTCACCGGTTTTTTATGAATAAGTGAGATTCAAAAGGGTTAGAAGAGGGTTGTTTCATGATGTGTATTCGTAGTGCTTTGAGGTAATATGATCTTGGATGTGTCGTGGAGTGGTACTAATAGAACTGTAGGTGTGTTGCACAAATTTATGCATGACGTGTCGTCGTCTGTCAACAAGTGTAACTCTCACCTTTTGTGCTTCTCTCCACTTTACACCAACATCAACGAAACCTTTCCAGTTCAGTGGCCTGAGCTGTATCGCATTTGACAAGATGGGCGACTTTGCTACGCAGGTATAAGATAAGTCACATGTCGTGTTCTCTCTTGAACTTAATAACCATACTACCACCAGTTAGGTCGAAACTCTGCTGTATTCAGCATGCTCTTCTGGTATCTTGAAGAACGATCAATCCATGTCACCAACATTTGGACCCAACGTCACTATGTGTAGATGACAGGCTTGACCGCTCTTTTCCCAAACGGACACGTATTATTCTCGATCGTTGCGAGAGTCGGCGTCGTGAGAAATGAAGACGCTAGGATGTACAGCATGAGATGCAGATCCCAGACCCTGTCACCTGTCAAACTAGGCTATCGACTTGCTCCATCCTCTGTTCGAGAACATGATAACGAGCTGAATTTTACATGCGCATTTGGGGCACAGGCTATGAATCCGAACTTTTTCAATTGGGAATCTGATCAGAGGTGGAATGGAAGGGGACCATACACAGACCTGCTTTTCCGGGCGACACCAATATGGATACATTGAAGTATTGTAAGGTTGTTAATGGGACTGCTCCTGGCGTGCAGACGCAGACTGTTGAGTATTGGTGGCCTTGTTAACAGATGGCTAATGGTATGTGATATTGTGTTACTTTTCGGGTTGTCATATGTGGTGGGTATTGATTTGTTCTAAAATGACCTTGGAGAATATCGAGAAAGTATGAGTTATGAGATAGTGACAGGACTTTCCTCATATTCTAGAGTGCTTACCTCGAGTTCCGTTTTGACTACCTGGTCTACAACAACACAAGCTGTAGACCAATTTTCAAATTTTAGCAAAAATATCAGTTTCGTAATCAGAGGTTCGACTGGAAATGGCTTTGTTCAGGCTGATTCGGGGATGCTAGATATTCTATAGTGAAGAGGGCCTCAGTCAAGAACACCTTGAGGCAGGAAAACAATGTAGTCCAGTGGTGCAGTCTCGATACCATCCGGTGTTCCCACAATCTTGAGCACATCCCCTTCCTCAACAATCACATCCTTGAACGTGATCCTCGTCGCAGAATGTCCATCCAAATATATCGAAGGAGTATGACCAAGATAATCCTCACCATCACCAGTCCATTTCGCAACACTCTTGTCATTAATCCACATCTCATACTTCGATCTCCCACCATACATATCATAATAATTCACTCCCACATCATAAGTCCCAGAAGGGAAGTGAAGCTTAGTAGTCACCGAACCAGTTGTAGTGTTACTGCTAATAACCACAGCATGATAACTCGAAGCGGTCTCGAACGGACTAACAGCATAAACCTCGTAACCAGACAAATCCATGTCCTCGGCTTCGATACGCCAAGGATGGTTCCCTACACGGTTTTCTGCGTCATGAATACCCGAGATGTTGTGGTAAAAGTCGCTGATTGCATCTCTCCAAACAATCGAATGACCGGCTTGATATTTCAGGCGATAAAGTTGTTCGTTGAAGCGTTGAGTGTCGATTTTATCCTTTAGTGATTGCCATGTTGTGGCGAAGGTTTGTGCGGTCGAAGTGCCGGAATAGTGAGCATCGTAGAAGTGTTGGATTACTGTTTTACCAGATTTGAGGGGTTGGGTATAGTTTACGTGGTGGAACCAGAGGAGTAGGTTGTCTGGCGTGGTGTCTATGTTTTCGTATATGGAAGCGACTTCAGGGGGGTAGGTACCGGAGTATCCGGTGCCGTTTGAGACTGTACGGTCCATGCCTATGGTTGTATGGTCTGCTCGAGTCCATTGTCCCCATCCATTGTTATCTTGAGATTGAGGGTTCGGACCGTAGTGAGTGTAGAGAATGTCTGTTAGGGTTTGAATACCTAGGTTGCCGCTGTAGTTCTCGTATGCGGGCCAGTATTCTACTGCCATTTTTGTGATACTGTTGACGAGATGAGGATCAAGGCCGAATGTTAGACGAGTCCAATCTTCATGGATGCTTGTAGTGTCGAGATTAGGGTTCCAGGCTAATCGGCCAAAGGCGTAAAAGTTTGCCATTGAGAGATGGCTTCCTAGCCATGTTTGGTTGGATCCGACGTTTACTACTGCTGCGTAGCCCCCCATAGGCCTGTTGAAGGTTCTTCCGGCGACGATGTCGCGGACAAAGGATGTTTGGTTATCCACACGCATGTCGAAATCAAGAATGGTTTTCCAGATAGGTGGGTTGTACACCAAATGACACTGTTGACCAAGATATTCTTGTGTGACTTCCACTTCAATGGCCGTACTTGTTCTCAACAAGTTTGCAAACAGAGGCGATGCAGGTTCTCTACATTGGAAGTCTATTTGTGCTCAACCAGAATCCGTCTTCTTTGAGATTTATAGATTCTGTGAGGTTGCCATACGTATCGATGTATGAATCTATAGTTCCAACAATGATAGATTCCTTCGTGTTGTTTGATGAGATGTGACAATCCTGGCCGAGAATACTTTGGATGCCAGTCTGCAGTTCCAAGCCTGCCATGTACACCGGACTAGTCTCCGTATTGTTCAACGCAACAATGGTAGAAGGGACATACGGCCATGATACAGAAGATGGCAATGGGGCGTAGCGTAGCCACCCACGCAGGCCATCTTCCGCCAAAGCTAGCCCAATGAGCAGAAACAATGGATGTAAATACATCATCATATGATATGTCCGGTTGCAGACTTTGCAGATGCTCGTGAGAAGACACCATGTCTCTTTATGTTCGCAGACTCAATGCGGGACGATCATGTCCCGCGTATGGAGTGACATGGGACATTCTACCCGGTCCCCGATGATGTGGGGAAGGCATTGAGGGGATAGAGTTCGCTCTCATTTTAGCCTATGCATCACCGTGAAGATCGACAATTGAAAAACATATCAGTTGTTGTGTGCCAAAGAAGCAATTTTGAGAACATGTATGCTAATGATATTGGTCGAACACGAGAGCAAGCGTTTCTCACGGACAGCGACTTTCGAGACGAGTCTATGCAACACCCGATGCAAGCTCTTACCAGAAACCCGCTCCGGAATGCTGGCCCTCACTTGGATAGAATTCTCCATTACCAATATACTGTCCCTGACCTTGGTATACCCAGTTGCTGATATACGAAGGTGTCTTTCCTGCCACATTGCCGTTGTTTGTCGCATAAACTCCTACAAAAGAGCCTACGAATGTCAGCATGGACTCCTCAGCTATCTGCGATTTGAAACTCACCAGTGAAGCCATTAGACACAAGTGTAGCAGGTACCGTGGCAATAGTCTTGAGAGGTCCACCATTTTGCTTAGCAGAGAACGAGAAGTGAGTGATGTTATAGGCTTGAATCTGCAATTGCATTCCATCGTCACACCATTTCTGGGGAATGGGAATCACGGTCTCACTGGGAGCATTGTCGCCACAGGCACGGAAGCGGAGATATGTTCCGGTGTTATTCAATCTTACAATACCGAGCTCAGCGTGGTAGTCCTGGGTTAAGAACAGGGTGACGCCTGACTCTTCGCCAATGGCCGAAGGTGAATACTTGATGTCAACGCTGTAAGTGAACAGCGAATCAGTCTGTCGACGGCCAATGAAAGTGATGCCATCGGTAGGAATGAAAGAAGCGTAGGCGGTAAGGTTGGCATATGAAGGCAACAGTCTCAGAGTGTTAGCATGTCCTTTGGGCGAGACAGCATAGTTCTGAGTTTGAGGGAAACGCCAGTAAGCAAAATGAGATGGAATAGCTGAGCCAGGAGAGAATTTGTAATAATCTGGATCTCTGACAAAGGCACCGTTGCCAGCGATGGCTTTGTTAGTTGGTGGCAAGGGACCTGACATTTTACCCCTGACAGGACCTCCCAGGACAGGCCATTCGCCTGTCTCCCATTTGGCAGGATACAAAACTGTTTCACGCCCCATTGGCCAATTCTTGTATTCAGGTCCAGAGCGAGTTGCCAATGCAACACCCCACCAATTTCCAGCGGCGTCTTGAAAGAGGTCGGCATGTCCAACTGTTTGGAAATATTCGGTTGTATTGTAAGCAGTAAGAATTGGATTGCTTGGGTCAGACTCAAATGGGCCTTGAGCTGACTTGCCTCTTCCAATTGTCACTTGATGAGCTTGTGCTGTTCCACCTTCAGCTAGTAGGAGGTAGTGATAGCCATCCTTGATCATCATGTGTGGTCCTTCGGGGGGTTGGACAGCAGTCCCATTCCACAAGAAACGGTCGTCATCTGTGTTTCCTGAAGGTATGCTAAGTTCGACTTGATGAATCTCCGTAGTGAAGGGATCAGAGAGCACGGTGTCGGCAAATGCAGAGTAAACTGTGCCATCAGTATCCCAGAAGATATCGGGATCGTAGCCTGGTATGTTGGCAGGTGTGACATTGGTCCATGCAGAGTTCTTGTATGGATCTGAAGTGCTCCAGAAACCAGTGTCAGATCCAACACAAGAGTCGATGATCCAAAACCTGTTGTTATGATACCTAATGGTTGGTGCATACCAGCCTTGTTGCTGTCCAGTGATATTGCCGAACGCAGGCAGCTGCTCTGGTCTGTTGAAAGCATGGCTGATGAGCTTCCAATTGACGAGATCTTTGCTCGCATAGATTGGTATACCCGGGAAAGCAAGGAATGTAGAAGTTGCGCAGAAGAAGGTATTGTCCCACTTTTTGACAAAGACACAGCTTGGGTCAGGGTGGAAACCAGGGAGCATAGGGTTGTAGAAGGTAGAGTTCTGCTGCTTCGTAGGTTGAGTATAACTCAACCCAGTCAGACTAGCAACGAGAAGCAGAGAAGAAACAGTCTTCATGTTGCGGTGATGCTGTACTTGCTGTACATCAGCAGCAAATCAACAGCAGACTACCCATTATATAATCTTCTGTTAAACTCTCGAGCAGTCTCTGTGAGGTGGCGCCTCTTGCGCCATCAGCTTCGAGTCCGTTAGCGATGTTTGGTATGCATTTGAATACATCAGCCTAAATGAGGATTGTAAAGAACCACTCCCCACCGTCTTCTCCCCGCACGATGCAAGATCTGCGGGGTGTGCATATTGCCCTCTGCAGGACCTCGTATCGTTGACAACATTATATGCAGCAGGACAAGCGTGGGATAGTGATCATATAGAGGTTGTATTCGTTAGACGCCTCCTGACTTTGACACTGTGAGTGATGCCGCCTTAGAAGAGGAAGGGGATACGTCAATTTCTTGCCTCCTTAGTAAAGAAACGAAAAAACAAGGCTATTGCATCTCCATTCTTGTCGCCACAGCTCAAGAAGAGTGAGGTATTACCCATATCAATCCGGAAAGTAGGGGTCTCCTCTACGACGTCTCCAGGAAAGATCGCATTCGCACCCGAGATGTGAATAAGACGTGAAAATAGGCGCAAGTCCAGACCTGAGCTATAATTATTTTGATAAAGGTTTTTATCTTCATCTCGCATCCACGGCTACTGTACTTGCCTTGAGCCGTGACAACCGTAAGAGACCGAACAACCGTGATGGTGTTCATATCTTCTAATCTCCGAAACGTCCGGCGACGAGGTTACGCGTGTCTATGAGGTACAAGTATCATGTCGAGGTCATGGCTCGCATACCACGAAGCCCAAAGCGATTGACTAGCACCAACATGATCTCGAATCTGAACTGATGCTGGCATCATTATTATACCTTTCGTCGGCTAAGTTGACGAGATCACTATCATGGAAATTGGGGAGTGGTGTTGGAACTTGATTGAGCAAAAGATGAACACGCTGAAAAGGCACAAAAAAATGCGCATACGTCACAGAGCTTTGTTCCTGCCGATCAATGCAGGGACAACCTTGCAGTTTCACCATGGACATCAACACTCCCGATGTCCTGTCAGCTGCTATGGAACGACGCACCTGTCATGCATCTTGTCACAGCTTGTGATCCGCGATTGTGATCTTGCTGTTGAACAGAGCGCAGAGATGTAAAGTCCTTATGCCCGTTTACACGAACCCATTGTACAGCATACAGCTGCTTATGATGGACGATCGACATCCCTTTTCGAATGCTTTGACGTCTGTTCCAAATTATATATATTCTCTCGGATGGGGCGGCTTTGCAATATATCCGTCCGAACATAATGGAATGAAGGGGCTCAACCTGACGGCGGCAAGAGTCGTCACTGGATGCCTTTTGACCGCAAGTACATCATCATATCTCTATTTCTCTTGACGCTGTTTGACTCTACTTTATCACCGCTGTCCTTGACCCTTGTACGAATCTCTCTACATGTATCTTATAATATAGAGCAGGCTTTGAAAATATTTGGCCACCACTTAGGCTACCATCATGGATCGAACTTCTGTTGATCGTGGCAGCCGTCTTCGTTCAGTATGTCTTGTTAACAAGATCTTCCAAAGCAGAAAAACTAATAGAACCAGTCTTCGGTTCAACAAGACACTCTGAATGTACCGTCACTAAGCCCGAACAATCGCAACGAAGAAGCACCAGTCAACCCCACAGTCAATCATGCTCGAACCTGGAACATATCAGACTCATCACCAAACGCTGGTATACGTAGACGAGGCACAACGACCAGCTTCCGGCCCAGGAACAGGTCTTTGGTGCGGCCACCTACAGGCAACAGTTCTGGACGCGAATCTTTCACTCTAGCTGGTCTGCAAAATCCCGTCGCTGTAGCTCATCAGCATGCTCCATATGTTGACCCTGGCTATGCTCAACTCAATCCCGCCTATGTGCAGCCAATGCACTCAAAACCTGTTTGGTCATTGGCCAAACCACTTCCTCGTGTTGTACGTCCGGGCATGGTGCCTACTACGAGTGAAGTCGACAGTGTCAATCAACAAGCAGCTGCAGGGCAGATCACAGAAGGAGATGTAGAACAAGGGCCGGAGCCAACTCTTCGTCTAGGACGTGTCTCTTCAAAATTGCAAGCCGTTCGAGCAGAACGTGAAAGACGTTTCGTAGAAGGGAGAACTGGTTCGAAGAGACAGCGTTCCAGAGCAGATTCCCAATCTTCTATTCATTCACAACCGCCACTGAGGCCAGAGTTAAGTGCACAGCAAGAACCGACTGTGGATGTACTTCCTGGCGTCGTCGAGGAGACTGAACCCGTTGATCAGGAACAATTCCCGGGTTACGACGACACTTTCGATCCCAGAACCACTTATCGACCTACATATGAATTCGACGATAGTTTTTCGGCAAAGACAGCGCTTGACTTGGACCACGAGGACGACGACTTAACATTGACCAATTACAACCTTGAAGAAGATGTCTACAACGCCCACACCCACTGGAGTGTAGTCCGCCATCGCTTCCGTCAAGAATTGGCCGAATTCTTGGCTGTGCTCGTACAACTCACCCTCGGCTTCTGCTCAGACATGGCTATCACAGTCGGTGGAGGAAGCGCAAACAACGCAATCTTCACCTGTCTAGCCTGGGGTTTCGCAACCATGACGGGTATCTATATTGCCGGAGGTCCCTCTGGCGCTCACATGAACCCAGTAATCACCATTATCTTGTACATCTATCGTGGCTTCCCAAAACGTCAAATGACTGGATATTTCCTGGCTCAAATAATCGCCGCATTTTTGTCTGCGTTCATAACCTATGGCCTTTACAAGACTCAAATTGATGCATATGTTGCCACCGTAGGAGCAAAAACAACGACAGCCGAGGCCACGCAAAACATCCTCAATGGCTTTGTAACCGGTCTCCGCAGCACAAATGTCGACTTAGTAACCGGATACTTTAACGAATTCGTGGCCACCGCCTCTTTAGCTATCATTGTGTTAGCAGTTGGAGACGACTCCAACACACCACCCGGAGCGGGCATGACAGCTCTAGTCCTCGGCTTCGTAATCAGTATTCTGAACCAAGCCTTCGCCACAAGTACTGGTGCAGCAATGAACCCTGCCCGCGACCTAGGTCCCCGCATCGCTCTCCTAGCTCTAGGATACGACAGCCACACATTGTTCGGAGGCAATTGGTGGTTATACGGACCATTTTTGGCTTGCATACCCGGTGGCATTGTGGGTGCTGCTCTGTATGATATCTGTATCTTCACTGGAGGAGAGTCGCCGATCAACTATCCCAGAAAGAGGATCTGGAGGGCGGGACACAAGGCCAAGAAAAAGTGGACGAGAAGATTGATGCCTTGGAAGAAGGTAAAGAAACAGGATACTGGGAACGAAAAGGTGGGACGATCATAGAAAGACATAGATTCTTGAATCATCGTAAAGATGCACAGAAGTCTTAGAAATTACAGAGGTACATGACATGAATTGCTTCCCCTTAGTTTCCAGCAACTAGAGGACATTCACCCAAAGCAGGTGCAGCCTCCCACTCAGCATAACTCAAATGCTGACTGTAAGATCCATCACAATTGATATCACACTGGACATCATTGTCCCTGTAAACATATCTGCACCTGGGAGCACGATTGCGGCTCAGGAAACCACACTTGCCATTACTGACAGTCCACCTGTTCTGGGTGTTGCCATCGGCGATCCACTGTCCTTGGTTATTGGCGACGTCGCAAGTGTCCCAGACGTTCAAGAGACAGACTGGAGAGGCATCGCCGGTGTCGAGGTTGACGGAGTCTGGCGAGAATGCGCTGGAGGCACAGTTTTCTTCCTCTTGGCACCTGGCGCAGCAGTCGTAGGCGTTGGTCAGGTTGTACACGCGGAAGGCTTTGGTGGCAAATCTATTTGAGAGACCGCTGACGTCGTTGATTGGAACGCCTGTGACGGGGTCTGAGTCGATGAGGTTTGAGGCTCCGCAGGCGGCGTAGTAAGGGACTGTGACGGTGGACGTGGCTGTGCTGGTCACAGTTTGTTGGGCCAAGGTGCTGGTTGAGGCACCGCTTTGGACGGGGAAGAGGGTCACGGCACTGGTGCAGGGGGAAGCAGGTTCTTGAATTGCGCGTTTGGTGAGACCGCTGCCGGGGATGAGGACGGGGTAGTCGCTGATGTTGGCTCCTGGGTAGACGGTGGCGGTTGTGTCTACGATTGGGAGGAATCCAGCCTTTGTGGGGATGGTTGAGGTGGAAGTGACGGTTGTGGTGGTATAGACAGTCTCTGCTTCGGGGGTGATGTACACAATGGACAGAGGAGCTCCATTGTTTGTGCTGGTCTTGTAGATGGTCGACTTTCCGACTTGACCGCTAGAACAGGAAAGAGCTGTCGAAGCGAAGTAGCCAGAGAGAGTAGCATTCTGACTGGCGACAGGTGATGCAGATACAGCGGCATTGTATGTGGTGATGGGTGCAGTACCAATGAGAGTGGGTGCAGTCGTGTTTTGAGCAGCGACTCCAGCAACAGTAGAGGTTGAGACTCTCAAAGAGCCAGTGGCGTTCTGATAAACACCGGACACAGCGGTAGTGTTATGGAAAGAGTAAGGAACAGAGCTGACACGAGTGAGAGAAACCGCGCCGAGGTCATGAGAAGGGACATCAGACGTGGCCTCCATGTTGGTAGAACCTTGAGATCCATGAACGGTCTCGGTCACGGTGACGATGTCCTTGGTGACCGTAACAGTAAGGGTCTCAGCATGCACTGTTTCAGTGACAGTGTGTGTGACATCGACAGCTTGAGTCTGCCCATTCCCTTGTCCTGGCACAAACACAGACGAAACTGGAGCACCTTGTGAAAAAGCATTTTGAGTAGGACAGATCGATACAGTCTTGGTGGCCCAGATTGTTGTGGCATCAGCCTGTGCAAGAGCAAGCAACGGCATTGCCGCAGCAGTCAAAGAAGAACGCATCTTGTTGGTGATCGAGACAGAGAATGATGGGTGCGAGAAACAAAGCATCACCTACCGGAAATACTCAAGCTCTTTATAACTCACAACTCACCTACAAAGTCCTGGAATAGCTTGTGCACCATGACGATCTGTGGGCCACAACCTCATCTTCCTACCACATCTAGCTCGCTTCTAGTCCAGATCGTTGAGGAAAGGCCTACAGAAATTGATTTCCGTGAGTTTTTTCTAGCGAGTGAAGGCGGCTCAGGATTCCTGGAGGTGGATCAGGCCGCCGAGCCCGGCACTCCCGGCGTGCAGGCAACCTCCTGAAAAGACCTATTCTTAGCATTCTTGGACCGCCAACTGAATAATGTCAATCGAAGTTTGTGTTGTGATATTGCCCACAACTGAGTTTCTGCAGTCTATACGAGAAGGAATGCGCGAGCTAGTACTCAACAATGTAACAAAGAAAGAAACAAGTTAAAGATGTTGAAAATGTGTGAAGGCTTCGGAAAGCCAGATTTTGACGAGCCGAAGCACTCGTTCAGCGACACGACATGGGCAACAAAGATCATGTTTGCTTTACGGTGTAACTAAACCTTTCTACCTGACTCAGTAATCATTTTCATAATATTGTGGGCAAGTATGCCAGCTGATAGACTGTACACTGCTGTCACGTATTCCTGACCTTTGATTGATCGTCACAGCGGCTTGACCTGACTCGAGTTTCTACAACCAAAAAGTTTAGAGACCAAAATCAAAGCACTTCTGTCACGTACGGCCACAGTCAGCTGAAAATTGGGCATCCCGTCCGCTCTGCCATACATAAGCAGTTGAACGGCAGATTAGTACTACGGTGGGTGACCACGTGGGAATTCCTGCTGTTGTACGTTTTGTTCCACCTTCTAACGCTCCTTGGCCATACCTTTTTGGCTCTCCTCTTTCTGAGGGAGCTTGGACGTAGAAGAAGGTGTGGGTGGCTGAAAGCGTACTACTAGGCAATACCGACCATCTATCCAAACGTCATTGTATGGAGATCTGTTAGAACCCCTTTCTCAGTCCATGCTAATAACAATTTATCCAATCACTGCTCGAGCGTAGTTCCGTCCTGTAACACCGCGCCAGCAGGTAAATCCGACCATTTCTCTGGGGTAACCGCCACAAAACGATGGTCTTGACAAGTATATCCGACCCTGTTCAGACGCTGATCAAGCTCATAACCTAAATAGCACTGATGACAGAGATCAACGTCTTCTCACGCTATGCAGACATGGCGGATGTCTGGAAGTAGGATCTGTTCATCGCAGCTGTCACAGAGCACGTTGCTATGCACAGAACCGTCTTCACATCTGACGATCCGCTGCTCAAAAGCAGTGACAGCATCTTCGAAGCTCCCTAGTAAAGCAAGCATGTGACCAAGATGTGTAAAGAGTGTCGTGTTTGTTTGGCACCACTTGCGGCACAAGCGGAGCACAGGAACAAAACATCGATAAGACAGGCCTTCAGCCGACGCAATGGAAGAAACTTGAGATCGAGTTGCGACGGTTGATATAGTATAGAGGTAGTGCCGTCTATGATAGAGAGACCCGAGGCTGTTGACTGTATTCAGTGTTGACGCGTGCTCAGGACCAAGTGCTTCCTCGTACCCTGCTAGTGCTCGCTGCTTATACATTCTGCAAGCTTGCCCTGACCATAATATAGACCGCCTAGATTATAAACCGTGTGGAGCGTATACATGTGCTCAAGCTCGAGTGCGGCCTCATGTCCATCTAGTACTCGCTTGAGCAGCTGCTCCGCTTTTGCAAGCTTGCTCTGATCGATGTGAGCCGAAGCTTTTCTCTACCACCACCAGTGCTTGCTCAGACAGCTGCTCTGCTTCTATGAGCTTGCCCTGACCGTTTCAGAGAATGTCGAGATTGTTCATTGTAACAAGCGTGGAAGGATCCATGGGCCCAAATGTCGCCTCTCTTCCTGTGAGTGCTCGTTCAAACATATGCTCTGCTTCTACGGGCTTGCCTAGATCTCTGTAGAGACTGTCAAGGTTGTGGACTGTGTTGAGGGTAGAGTAATGCATGGATCCAAGAGTCTTATCTCTGCTCGATACTGCTCGTTCGAGCGTATGCTGTGCTTCTACAAGCTTGCTCTGAGTTTTGAATAGGTTCGCCAAAACGTGAAGTTGCCATGCTGCACTGTCATACTCGTGATCGTCTAGTCTCTCCAAAAGACCGATCTGTGCGTAAACTTGCATTGCATGTAGCAGGAGTCGTCTTTGTGTCCTCCAATTCATTTGCTTCAAACGTGAAGGCACTGCTTGTGCTACTATCACCCTTAGAGCAAGTAAAAGCATTCGACTTTTCTCATGACCCACGGTGAGATGACGGCACCATGTATGTAACACCGGATGGATCGCATGGCTATCTGTTTGTTGAACCGCCGCATCGACAAGAGAGTAGCGCCTGAGCAGCCTAATGACTCTATTGAATCTGAGCTCATTCTTTAAGACCGCAGAAAGCCATGGTGGCAAGCTGGCATCATCATCAGTATCACGAGTAGGAGCAAGTAGACCGTACCAAAGGTCTTTGTGATTCAGAAACCCCCATAGCCTGAGTAATCCTGCTGCCTCCTCGCTTTCGGCAGCAACCTGTTTGTAGGAGGTCATCCAAGTTGTCAAGATGCTGCTGCGTTCTCCATACTTGCAGAAGGCGTAGTGTCCTTGTTCTTCCATGAGATCTCTCCACATGTTGTCGTAGTGCTTGATGTAGGATGACACGCTGATGTTGGTTTCACGAAGATACAAACCAGCTTGTGTAAGAGCTAGAGGTAATCGATCCAACCTATCCAGGATGGCTTGTGCATCTGGAGGGACGACAAAGATGATCAGTACAGGATGAAATAGTCAGTGCTGTGCTCAACTCAAACGTACCTTCCAACGTCCGACCAGCATTGCTTTCAAGAATGCTTCGTGCCTGTACATTGTCCACTCGGTCGACATGCAGACTCCCTCCGAACATACAGAGCATACCCATCAAACGGCTAGTGATCAGGACTGATCCGTGATCAGCTTGAGGTAGGTACGCCATCAGAATATATGCTAGAGTGTCTTCCACCGCAGCAGTCCAATTTCTATCAACGTTGTCAATGATGAGTAGCCAGTGCTTGTTAGACGGCAAGGACAGCCAGTGGAGAACGTCTTCAACTACCACGTCCACATCGATTTTATCATCTGGATGGCTCCTCGGAGCATCAGTGGCGAGCTGATAGTTTGGGAGCTCGGTGGCCACGGCTACGAACGACTGCTTCAATCGATCTACAGATGATCCGTCCAGCCATAGTACTGCACTGAATCTATCACGGTGTTCTAGAGCGAAGGCAGCCGCCAGCTGGGTTTTGCCCATACCGCCAAGGCCATGGAGTAAAAAGGTCTTTTGTTTTGACAAGCCGTGCAAGGCATCTTGCTTCCCGGGAAGGAAATAATCTGTTAGGGCGCGCATCTCTGTCTTGCGCGTGACAAAATTCCACACTGCCGGCAGACCTCTGAGGCTGAATGATACGTGGTGCTTTCCTCGGTCTAAGCGAAACAGTCGTTAGAAACACCCGTATCGTTAAGATGATGATTGTATACTCAGGGGCTTATGTACACAACAAGCGTGCCAGTACCAGATCTGGTCCTGACTTGGCCATCTTCTCAAGCACTTCAGACACTGTCAGAAAGTCTTCTTCTGAAGGCTTCCCAAACTTGTTCATGTTAAAATGGCTGCGTTCAAGCGAGTATTTTTCTGTCGCTGCAGACAGATCAAGGCAGCCCGAGCTCTCGCTGACCACGAATCTCTAAAAGGTGTTAGTCTCGTTCATTCCAGTAAGAACAAGGAGCACGAAAGTGTTTCGAGGTAGTAAATGGAGGAACGTGCACAGCAGCATGCGATGCAGACCTACCGTTTTCCGCTGTTTCCCTACGATAGTTCCAACATTGCCAGGCTGCAGTTCGAAGAAACATGCAACCTGTGCTCGATTGGGTAGTGTTCGTATCTTCCCGAACTCATCCATCATGTCTTGTAAAAGCTCGTTTCCCGGTTGCAAGATTGTCAAAACCTCGTTATATACCTCTTCTTGGTCGTACTCACTGAGCGCGGCTTGTAGCATCTCGCTCTGACTTATACCTTCGGCACCACGGAAGGGCGTACCGAAAAAGACCAAACCTGTTGTCGACTGAAAGATTCCGTGCCATCGCGCCGAGTCATGATAAGCCTGCAAGAGTGCCTTTCTTGTTTGATTAGTTGCTCCGCTACACATGTCCGGATATATGATCTTGTTCTGACCTTCAGCACGACGAGCCCGCCAAAGCAGTGGGCGACAATGATCAGTGGTCGATGAGGAAATTCCTACAAGCCTATGTATCAGAAACCGCGATGGGACATACATGAGAAAGACACTGATGCTGCACCTTTCTTCGTCGACTGAGAGCCAATAGAAATCGCTGGGCCACGCGCGAGGTGTTCTGCTTGATCGCATAGGCTCCGAACCACTGTGACTTGTAGCCATATCGCATGATTCTTGCGTGTGGTATCACCGAAGGGAGCATTGTAGGATCGCTCAGCCAATTCACCCAACTCGGGTCGTCCTTGGTGCCGACATTCTTGCACCAGGTGTCGTCCGGGTGCACACCGATACTGTGCACAGCGATGATGCTAGGTCCATATCAGTACCTTGCTCACGCTATCCTTATTCTCGGACGTTTTTGGCAAGATTTACTCGATGATCTGGTTGCTCACATTTGACACAGGAGGTGTCGGCTCGTGGAGTATTCGGACCCCAGTGTCGTCATCTGTCACGGCCCGAACCTGACTGGGCAGCAGTTAGTCCTATTCGCAACCACATACATCTAAACACTGACCATCTTCACGTGTATGACAGCTCTTATGATATGATGTGTAGAATTCAGGCAGGCAAAGCGCCCAGGAAGTGATCCAGTCAAGAGGGTATGAAAGGTGTCAGATGATTGCCTGTTCTAGTAATGCTGATTCTATTCGTTGTGAAGTTTGGGAATGAATGGATCTTTGCGATCAGACATGGGCCTGGCAGAGTTCCGTATGCAACAAATAAGATGGTCTAAATGGTGGATGATTACGTGGGAAGTCCTACTGCTGAACAATTTTGTATCGTCTCCTGATTTATGGTCATGCTTCTTTTTTTCTAATTATACTGACGGAAGGTTTTGGTAGATGCATACGTAAAAGGCCTTGGTGGATGGATGTGGCTTCGCTGACTAGCTAACTATTGAAAGTTACTCCAAAAGAACAAAACTTGAGTGTTCCAGCACATACTATAAAAAAGTACAGGTATCTTTTCTTCTTCCAGTCGCCCAAAAACGTCCATTACGCCAACAGGAATCTCAATGTAATGTTAGCCTCCGCAATGCTTTACTCGTCATCCTCCATGTCGTCCTCGCCAGTCTCGATGAAAACAAGCCTCGTGCCTTCAGCAGCAGTTTGCCAGATCTGTCACACCGGATATTAGCATTCTTGTTCATGTCTTGGGAAGCGAAATCAAAACTTACGTCCAAATCAGAGTACTCGTCGAGACAAGACTCGAGTTGCTGTAGGGTAAAGCCCTTGGCAAGTACACGTTCCCTGACGCGGCGAAGATCAAGTTCACCACGTCCTTCACCAGTGGCAGCAGCGCCACTCTCACGCATACCGCGAATAAGATTGAAGATACGACTGCTCACGCTCTGATCGCCACGACGTGCGCGATCATCTTCATACAGTGAGGCTTTACTAACTTCGATCAGACGTAGAGCCTCGTCCACATCATCGGTGATAACTTCCTCAGCGAAGCGGAGACGAGCTAATGCTTGTGAGAGACGAAGAACGCCAAGAAGAGTACGTGGGGATGTGTGTGTGAATGTCTTCTTGTTCGACTCGTCGCGTTTTTGTTGCTGGCGTAGACGGACATAAGCACCTACGAGGTAGTCGGAGACGGCTTTGGGGACTGTGGGGCGGAATGAACGAGCGCGGGCTACCCACTGGCGCACCTCGTTTGGCGAGAAGATTAAGCCTCCGCCGGCAGGCTCGGGATGTGCGTTATGGATGTGGACATGAGTAACATGACGAGCGAGATCCTCGTCGGCGTCGCGGGAAGGAGTGTCGAGAATGAGGAAAAGGACGTCGAATCTACTCAGTAGTGCGGCGGGTAGGTTGATGTTTTCGACGGGAGAGATGCGAGGGTTGTAGCGGCCATATAACGGGTTAGCGGCTGCGAGAATTGACGTTCGTGCGTTGAGGGTGGTTGTGATGCCGGCCTTAGAAATGGAGATGGTCTGCTGTTCCATGACTTCGTGAATGGCTGTACGGTCACTGTCGTCCATTTTGTCGAATTCATCGATACAGCATAGACCATTATCTGCGAGGACGAGGGCACCACCTTCCAGCACCATCTCATCTGTCACAGGATCTCTCATGACGGCGGCTGTCAGACCAACACCACTGGAACCACGACCGGTCGTGTAGACACCTCGTGGCGCCACCTTGGTGATGTATTTGAGCAATTGGGATTTGGCAACACCAGGATCACCCATCAAACAGACGTTGATGTCACCACGGATGCGCATGCCGTCTCCCATCTCCTTGGTCACGCCTCCAATCAATTGCAGCAGAAGGGCTTTCTTGACGTCGAGGTGACCGAAAATCTCCGGAGCAATGGATCTACTCAGGTATTCGTAGAGTTGTCCCGATTGTTCGAGCTCTTCCATGCGGCGAAGAGTGGTGGAGCTCAACACCATGGACTCGTAGGCCTTTTTGTGTTGGTGGACGTGTTGAGCCTCGAGGTAAGTGTCTGTCAGGAGTCCAGCCTTGATGGCCTTGAATCCAGTGTAGGGTGTAGGGAGGAAGATACCGGCGACATCGACAACATCACCGGGGTTGATCTGGCGGGCGAGTGCACCATGGCAGTATATGGTCAATTGTCTAGGAATGTGACCGACTGGTACTTGGTCAGACATCTCTTGAATCTTGACCTCTTGGAAAGCCAGGAATTTGGAAGCGCGGGTGGAATGCAGGAGCTGGCCTTTGGCGTTGTTTTTCTCGCAAGCGTCCGAAGGACATAGTACCATAGGAGTGTACTGTTTTGTGGTGACTGGCTGGAAGACCTCCTGACCACAGCGATCGCACGAGTAGGCATTGACCTGAACTGCGGGCTTGACATCAGAGACTCGGATAGCAATACCGCGAACAGTGATGAGCTGGCCGAGGTGCTCTCCACGGACCTGACGGACCGCCAGGGCTTTGTTGCTCTTTTCGTTGCTCGAAGCGACGGGAGTGACGGGCTTGAAATTGAGCGTGTAGCGACGGGTGAGGGCAGCGGGGAAGAACGAGTCGGGAGCATTGTTGTCGACACCGTCTTCCAGAGCCTGTTGCATGACGCGGTTTGCATTCTGCCGCTGGGTGAGGATGACATCAATGACATCGTCCTTGAAGGTGACATCGGCCGTAGGTTGTGGCAGGACCTTGTCGACGGCGCGCGAGAAGATGTCAATGTAGTGGTAGGCGTTCTTTTCAATTGATGACACCAGCTTGAGTTGTGCGCCATTGTCTTCCAGCCCGCTCTCGTACTGTTTCAGGTCGTCCAGCTCTATCAGGATGCTGTCCGTCTGCCTGTCCGCCACATGCTGGAGGAGGTCGACATATTTCGTCTTGGTCCTGCCTTGTTGCGCACCTCGCTGCCGTCTCTGTCCCGCTCCCTCTGCCTCGTCCATGAATTCATCATCCTCATCCTCCTCTTCTCCGTTCAGATGCAAGTCGTCCAGCGCATCCTCGGCTTCGGTCGACGATGATTTGAACGAGCGCAGAAAGTCCTCAAAGGCGGCTATACATAGACACAATCAGTGTTTTGTTTGCGCTAGGGATGCTGATCAAAACAAACCCTGCTGTTCCTCGTAATTGATCAATGACGGATATGTGAGGAGAGCCATGACTCAAATACAGCCTCTGTATTTGGATACGACGACTGGATAGTTGTTCCGAGTTGCTTTGATGGAATTGACTGTCAGTTTGGCACTGGTGGTACGGCAAATGGACTTGTACAATCAGTAGATTCGACTTCTCCCATGCGCGTTCGGTCGCGCTAGCTACGCGAACCATTCAACACGCGCCTCACTTTAATTAGATTCCCTACCCGGGCAATCATGCCTTGTCCAGATCTTTCCAGATTCCTTCGATTTTCTGCTGGCAATCTTCCTTCAAAGATTAATGGTTCACTACTTATCTTTGGCTCTTCTCGGTCTGACTCGAATGAGCCCTTCGTCCACAGTAATTGGCCCTTGATCTTGTCCCTATTGCATCCTTCCGCCATAGTCTTGCCCAACACTACCCTCACAAGTTCCTGAATCATGGCACCATCATCGTTGGGCTTGCTTGGAATGTCCCTTCTTGACCGCCTAAGAGGCCGATGGCTGTCATTCTACACTACAAGTATCCATCCCCTTTATAGGCGGTTCGTAGTGTTCAGTCAGGAAGACCGACGTTGCCTTCAAATGCGTTGAAGTCAACGTCAGCTCCTTCCAAGCAGGATTTCATTGGTGTTGCCAACGTTTCTAAATATCGAGATCTTGATTATCAAACGCCACTGCTCAGCCACCACTGCCACATATGACTCGCAGCATCCCTCGTTCCTTATCGATGATCGGTCCTTAAGGTGTGTAGCCGACTGGGCAGCTCCTTGTTAGCGGCCGTGTCGGCTGCCGCTATCTCAGAGTTAGACCATCACAAGCCACAACCCGCTCATTGCTTCAGATCTCTTCGTCTGAAAGTCGACTTTTCTGATGAAATTAGGGATCATGGTACGATGAACAAGCAAAAGTCGACATCCAAAGCACGTGGAATAATCCTGTCAACAGGTTCCTGTCATTGGAGGCCTCGTGTGTCGTATTTTTCGCAGGGTAGATCCCCAACCCCTCCAACCAATCTCGCACTCAGTTCCGACAGCTCGGTACAACCCCTCACAACCTAGAAGTCGTACCGTAAGACGCGTCTGCGTTTGTCCAGGTCTAGGTAGCTAGCTTTCTTAACTCATACTTTTGTCCAGACGAACACACCTATCGAGCCACGCAGCTGACGTGATTGGCCTAGTGTCATGCACGAGACGGGCAATCGAGTAGGTGATTATTACTAGCCAAGAGGTAAAAATCCGGTTCTTGAGGCTGAAAGGAGGGCTTGAAGCGCTTGAAACAAGCGGCAATTGCTGCAACAACCACTCCGAGTCCCTAGCTACTACTAGCCACAACTTTTGTTCTGCTTGACCCGTGCTTTCCACGCCGGCCATTCGCGTGCGACCATGCTCAGGAAGTCGATCCGTTGCTGCTCCTCTCAGCTCTTAAAGTCTAGTTACCTCGCCCTCATGTGCAGGTCGTTCTTTTCTTGACCTCATCCGTCAACGGTCTCTGTGCCGGCTTACACTCGTTCATATCCCATTCGTCAAGTCCTCGACCGTTGTGGCTGTACCGTCAACGCCCGTCACCGTTTCATCCACTTCAAACATCATCTCTCTTGCAACTTGGTGATTCCCTGCCATTGTAATCTACCCCTCACAACACCGTTGCTGCCATAATTGTCATGTTCAAGTCTGCATCGTAAGTATGCCGTCTTTACGATACTCGGTGGCTTTTCCTCTGACGATTTGCCAGATTCAAGAACCTTAATAAACTGAACGATCGTCGTCGATCGCAAAGTAATAAGAGCCCGGCATTCCCAGACATTATTATCGAGAACCGCTGTTAACGATATGAACAGACAACGATACCATGACCATAGATACCATGCATTCAACGGTCGAATCCTCAAACACCCCCAACACAAATCAGCAACGCTTAATGAAACCGCGGACATACAGCAACAAGACCTTGAATGGTAGAGGTGAAACTAGCTCGGCCAAGTCAGTCCCTAATCAACACTTCGATGATTACACCGAAGAGCGCCGTCTGTCTTATTCCAACGACTCACCTCTGAGCTTCACTGGATCTGCATCGTTCTACCAATCCGAGTCGCCTTCCAGGTCGCGAACTAATCTCCCCGCTGCTAGAGATGTCTCAAAGCGGCCTTCTAACGCCTCGGCAAATTCTGCCAATCGTTATACTATCGCCGTAGACAACTCAGATGTCGATGTTGCTGCGGCCATTGCCCTCCTCCAAGAACTGAAGAAGCGTGCATCTCCGGAAGATCTCATTCTTCTTCACAAGGCCTTGTTGCCTACTCGTAATGCCGAGAAGGTCATCTCTCTCAACAAGCCGGAAAAGCGGGACGATGACGAGCCTCTCTCCCCATTAATCCGTAGGAGCTCGCTCCTTCCGGCAGGCGTCAAAACCCGCTTGTCTCGGGAGCTTCTGAGGAACTTCTCAGAGGACAATGTTCAGACCAGTAGATCAACCTCTAGAGAGCCGGTCAAGACACCCAAGCTGGATGTTCCTCTTCATTTCGAAGCGTTAGATCTCGCCAACGAGTCTTTCGAAACTCAAGGAAACCGTCCTGTCACTCCATCAGACTTTGACTGTCCACAAATCGGGACTTATAAACTTGGTTCTCTCCGCATCACCAACGGTGCTGCATCTCCCGACTCTGCTCTTCTTCTCAATCGTGTTGAGAATGGACGTGAAGGGCGTCAAGCTCGGAAATCATCACGAAAGGCCGCAGCTTCCAAACCGTCTGCAGAAGAAGTGTTTGTCTCGGCGGACGATGAAGCAACATCTATTGGCTCTGTGAAGCAGGCCCGGGCCGTGCGTATCATTGCGGCCGAGCCTCGTGGAAGTTCAGAATCCGAGGGCAGAGCCTCAATGGATGCTGCCAGAGCCACGTCGAGAAGCCGCCCCGCTACACGTCGTAGCTCGGGAGATGAGACAGACAGGCGTCCTTCAAGTCGCCCTTCGAGTCGTCCTACAAGCCGCCCTGCAAGCCGTCCTTCGAGCCGTCCTCCAAGTCGTGGTAATCAACCTCAGCTTGCCTCTGAGATTGCCGAAGAATACATGGCTGAATGCAATCTGCCCACTGACTCTGTCAAAGAAAGCCCTCCTCAGCTGACCACGACCATGTCAAGACTCAGTACTGTAGCTGACGAATCTCCCACCGAGGAAGGTGCGGGTAGCCGCGAAGACGCCCTCAAGCGACTTAACGGCGAGCTCAACACAGCCAACACTCGTATTGCCGGTCGTAACAGTCAATCGCACCTTGCCCCTATTCGCCCTTCGTTCTACAAGAGCGATAGCGGCTATAGTTCGGAAAGGAGACCCGCCTCTATCGTCAAGGAAAATCAGGTGGACGAGTTTCTTGCGGCAGCCTTGGATGCTGCAGATCAAGCCGAGAAGAGTCGTTCAAAGGACTCTCTTGTGTCGGATAAAGAAAACATCCCCGTCGCTCCTGTTGCAGACGTCAAACAGCTGACCAAGGCCGAAAAACACAGAAGCTTGCCGAGCTTCTTTTCGAGAAAGTCTCCTTCCAGCACTTCTGTCAACACCATGGCCAGCCCTCCCGTCACTCCCAAGTCATCAAGAAAGTTGCAAAAGTCCCGACCTCAGTCACAGCGTACTGTGAGCGGCAGATCAAACAAAGAAGCCACGCCAGAGCCCGAGCCCATGCCTCAGCTCGTGCCTGTGTCTGTACCCGCTGCTGCTGATGACTCAAAGGTCAACTTCTCCCGTCCTACCATTGATCGTGCCGCAACTTCAGTGGAGCCATCGCCGCAGTCCAAGAGCGCTGAACATGATAATGAGAGACGAGGTAGAGGTCGTGACCGCAAGTCCGAGCCTGCAGACGCCGATGCTTCTCCAAGTGGTGCAACCAGAAGAAGAAGCAGCATTTTCCGCTTCCGTAGTCGCAGCAGAAGCAAGAGCCAGCATCGTAAGGATGAGCCCGTCGTCTTGTCTGTCGCCGACGAACCTCTGCCTACCGCCACCTTCACCGACTTTGGCACAGTTGCACAGTCGTTGGGTCAATCGCCTTATGATATCGCGACGAGAAAGGTCAAGGAAATGGGTCCTTATGATCCTTCGAAGCCGTGGTTCCATCCTCACGAGATCAGCCGTGCCACACCTGCACCTGGTGCTGGTGTGGATTCGGACATGCAGCTCCCTAATCGTTATTCTCGCGGACCGTCCATGGAGCTGACCGAGAATGACAGAGCACGCAGCCAAAGCCGTCCTCGTGGTCGCGCATCAGAGGAGAAGGCTACTCCTAGTGATGCCAAGAGCTCGAAACCTGCCCGTGGAAGATTTTTCAGATCCAGAAGCGCTCATGCCGTTCCTACAGTACCTGCAGCGGCACCCGCATCTGAACCGGTGCCTGAGCTGCCCAAAGCGGCTGCAGAGTCACTCTCGCAACGCTTTTCCAAGGATGGCGTCGTGGTTGGCACTATCGACTTCGGTAACGGTTTCGGCCAAGGTCGCCTGGCACCTATTTTGACCAGATCCGAGAAGGCTGCCGCAAGACGTCGTACGCAGTCTGTATCGCCCAAGATCAGACAACCACTGAGCCCCATCATCACTGAGGAGCCTGCACCAATCAAGGACTCTGCTGCTCAGCCTCCAAAAGTTCCAGTCCATGCAAGAGAGACCGTATCTGTCCCTGTATCTCCTATCGTGCCTCGCTACGCAAGACCACAAGCCTCAGTTCCTCCATCTCCGAGCACAAACATGCCTAGTCACGGAAGCGTTCCTCCTTCGCCTAGCGTAAATACCGCTCGCCCTGCCCAGCGTGCTTCGGTTGCACCACTCCGTACCAGACCCACCACACGTCACAGAGAATCGAGATCTGTGCCTCAATCCCCTGTGGTGCCTCAATCACCCGCAGTACCTGCTTCACCATCAATGACATCCGCCTGGGAAAGTCAAGCCCTCGCCTGGCGCGAGAGAAAGCAAGGTCTCAATGACATGCTATCCCCCACGACCGACAAGAGATCTTCTATGATCGAGAAATCTCTCCGTCCCTCAACATCAAGAATCAGCCCCAGACCTGCAACTGCAAACCAAATGGCACGTCCTCCAAGCGTAGTAGTCTCCCGCTACGTCACCCCCTCGGGCTCCGAACTCGCCATGCATCTCGGCGAACAAGACCCTTACAAGCATCTGCACGAAGAAAACCCTACCGATCTTCGTGCCCCCCAAGAAGACATACCTCGTACGGATTCAGGCTCCACCTACCGCACCGCAGAATCCTCTCAAACACAAGACTCGTTCGACTCGGCCGACAGCGGCAAATACCGTGCCTACCGTCCTGCAAACGCCGTTCCTGTCACTGAACTTACAAGCCCCACCACCGCAACAACTGCGAACAGACCTAGCCGTACCTCGTTTGACTTCAAAAGAAGATCCACCGCTCCTCCCGAAGACTCGAATATCAGTTATGAAAGATATTCCGGTGGTTTGGGTTATGGATGGGAACGCGGTGTTGGCTTTGGCGGCAGTGCTGGTACCAGAGCCAAGCACGACACCAAGGCTGCCAGAAAGTCGGTTATCTTGAGCGAGAATTTCGGTGTCGATCTGAGCGATGTCCCGGTTTTCCTTGTCAGGCAGTAGTGTCACTGCTTCGATGGTTTCTTTTTTTTTAATGACTTGAATACGAAATATGGGGTTGGTTGCTTGGAAACATTGAGATAGATACGTTTTGGCATATTTGGGAGGATAGTGTTGCGCATTTGCATTAGACACGGGTTAATGGTTTTGACTTGGGGCATAGATATTTAGTTTTTAGTAACAATATTCACAATCTAATCATCAATTCTACGAGCACAAAACTTTCTTTCTTATCCCAAGGGTAAGCGAGGGTAATATCTTCATGTCATGATCCATTCATGTTGGTCTCCTTTGTTTTCCTTCTTATCTTCTCCCGTTTTCTTAGAGATGGATTTGACACCCACTTCACTATATCCTTTCTAGATGAATTTCAAACAGTCGAAGCGCGATCAAGGGACACATGTAGGATGAGTGTGGAAGGAGCAAGCAAAGTCCTACAAAAAGGATGATAGGGAGAGTAATGATGGGTACCAGACCAAATCATCTAAACCTGCACTTGTCTCTTTTCGTTGTTTCTTTGTTTCTTTGGTTTTCTTTGTTCTTTTTGTATTTTGCCCAAGGAAAGAAAGAATGACGCAAAGCAAAAAGAGAAACAGTAAAAGAAAACAAAGAATAGGGAGAAGCGTGATCAGCTATACAATGACAATATCCATGAATGCACCTTCCTATCTGACTCTTGTCAATAAGAGGTGTGAAAGCCACTTCGATCAAAAGGGCAAAAGAAAAGGAAAAGGTAGACGAGCGAGTGGGGATTTATAGGATAAGGAAGCGGTTGGTGGATAGTCTGTTAGGTACAGGATTGGCAGATTAGGCAAGGTGAGATCTATGGGTAAGGCAAGGTGCGGTTTCGTGGATGTAGGTAAGGAAAGTGCGACTTGTGTACGAGGAAGGTACGAGTTACACAATGGCTGGAAGCTAAGGGAGGTACGATCAACAAGGCAGAGTAGGTAAGGAGCAGATTGCGATCGATAGCATGAGGAACGAACGATTTATAGACCCAAGGAAGGCTCAGTTCTGGAAATGAACAAGAGCTTTGTTTGGAACCACGAACTTACAGAGATTGGACGTCCAGAAATGCGAAGAAGGTCTAGTTTCGACAGTCCCCTTAGAGATGGCCCTACAAAATGTGGTAATTTCTTCAACAAAAATGGTCAAGATGAACAAACAGGTATTGCCAACCAATATGCTGGGAAAACAGACATCAGATTAGAAAATAGAACCCGCCTGTCTTCTTCCTATAGAGAAAAAACAAAATATCCGAATGGTATCTCAACATGACATGAAAAAGAACGCCGTCCTCACCTGCTTCTACCTGCCCCTCCATCCGTCACTAGATCCACAACCTAGCACCGGTTCCCGAGGCTCTTTACAGAGGACTTGGTCTCCAGTAGAATCCAAACCTTGACCCGAATCACGAAATTCCACAAAGAAACACCTCTCCCTAGTCAAGAGGTTCTCAAGGTCCCTTACTCATAGTCCTCTGCAACTTCTCAATGCCCCTTCCCATGACACCCTTGCCCTTGTTGACCGCCGAGGGTTTCTCATCCGTACTCGGCGCATCCGGGTTGGGCAGGTACAAAACCCGTTCATTCTCATCATTCCTCTCCTTGATCTTGACAATCTCTTCCTTCTTCAGAGTCACGGTGTTGCCGGCGCCACCGCGACCGTATTTGAAGTTTGTCTCTGGTTCGCGACCGGCGCGCGGGTGGGCTTCGACATCTTGGGTCTGTCGGGTTATGTCCGGGTGCACGTTGGGTTGCATGTTTCCGGTGCCGCCGCGGCCGGTGGTGTAGGTTGAAGATTTAATGGTGGGGGTGGAGAGGTCGACGGGTTTGAGTCCTGGAGAGGCTGGGGCCATGTTACCTGTGGTGAGGTGTTGTTAGTTTTGGGGGTCTCTCGTCGTGTCTTGGGCGCGCAAAGTGCGAGTGAAGGTCTGGTCATTGCCATGCGCGCGCAAGAGGTGTGAGATAGAGGGTGCGCATACCGGCTCCACCGCGACCGTGCGAGAAGTTTGCCATTTTGTGGTATGGTAGTTGTAGAAATGTTATCAAGGTTGTCAAGTGGGTGACGCGGGGAAGAAGAGTGGTCGATTAGATGACTGATTCAAGTCGCAAGGTGTGATGAGATAGCAACGGTTTAGTCACCGTTTCGCACCCAAGACGATATCTCGAGTGTGCTGTTGTATCAAGGGACGACGCTTATGTGTTGCTTGACAAGTGGAAGGGAGAGGAAACACGAAAGGAGATGAGAAGAAGGAGGACCATCCATCTCTCCGTCTGGTTGGTTCACACACAGACATACCAAGCGACCGCAATTATTGGCATTCATGGGTGGCTGTCCTCAGGCTGACGGTTCACCCACCACATGCTGATTTTTTACGTAACTGATTTGAACAACAACGTGGAGGATTTCAGACTTGGCGGATGCGTTCCAAGCATGTCTTGGCCCAGAGTCTGATACCAACAGTCTGCTTGGAAAAGGAAAGGATGTGTCTGTTGTAAAGTTAGAAGGTGGACAATCTAGAAATAGCGTTTCTGAAGAGATGGTCGTTGGTTTCAAGATTGCGATAAGATAGAAGGAATCATAAACAAGACCTCGTGATTAGTCACGTCGATTCGTGCATGCAGGTGCAGATATGAAATGGTCGCAAAGTGAGGAGTTGTGTTGGTTGACAACGATCCTAGTAGCATATGGTGCTTGTTGAAAACAATCGTATCGGCAAGCGACAAGCCTTGTTGAGAACAGTCCACGTAGTATTTGGTGGTGTTCCAATTTAATGAGACCCTGAATTTTGGCCAACGTCATTGCCCATCTATCCCTTCTCCGTATCTGGTCGGTGTTATTCGATACTGTACCAAGAAATCAAGTCAGAAGAAAAATAGAAGGCAATCATGAGACTGTGAGTGGTGTTTGCTAAACGTACCCGCTATAACCAAGAAACTCATGTCCATCAGAAACACGTCTCGAGGTGCCCTCCGCAGGGATGCCTTCGAAAGGCTGGCTCTCCTATCTGCGCAGAATGCCACGTCCTCACCGTCTGCGCGTGAGGATATCCCGCGATTATGCTCCTTGTACAAATCTGATGCCCCTTCTACTGGTGCCACTGAGGCGCCAATCGGTATTCGTGAACTTGAGGTTTTGATCGCCCTCTGTCGTGCCGCACCCTCAATTACTTCAGAAGACCACGCCCAGCGTCTCCTTCAGCAGATTACTCCCTATCTGGCCGAAGCGCATACTCAAACTTTTCGCACTTCTCCTTTCTTGCGCCATGTTCATCCTTCACCATGGGAAGTCTTGGTCCGCGAGATCACTTCGGCCTTGCTTGCCATTGGCTCCAATCACTCTTCTCTCCGCTCCCAGGCTGTCTCGACTATAATCAGCACAGTACAAATCTATGCCAAGCAGGGACAGAATATCATATGGCTTACTGGTTCCGAAAATACTGACCCAGACTTGGACAAGGCATCCAAAACCATTACTTTCTCAGTCTCATTGTTGGGCCTTCTGTCTGCTCTCTCGCAGAAGCCTCGGGTCTGCACGATTCAGGAGCGTGTGCAAATCATCTCTATCGTGCACTCTCTGCTCAACGCGAAGTTCATGGTTGCTATTGAGGGGACTCTGTCTTCGATCCGTAATTTCCACGGTGCCCAGAGACCTGCTAAAGAATGGAAACGCCTACTCAGAGTCTATGCTTCCATGGGACGACCACTCGGTGCAATGCTGCTCCAAAACGCCTTTACTCAATATCTGGCGTCTTCTACTGCTGTCTTGGTTGCCCCAGCAGAATACGCAAGCGACGGCCGGGTCCTTGGTTATCTACTCGAGCAACCACCTCAAGACCTTGTCAGCCACGACGAGGTCGACAATGACTCCCTTTATAAGCTCGCCGAACTGGTGTCTGAAATCGTGACACTCCTTGATGCGGATGCAGACTACCTTCAAGTCAGCTCGGCATGGCAGCAGCAACTGGCCTTCTCGACCAAAGCAAGCTGTCTTGTTAGTTATTTGTCCTGCTCTTTGGTCAATGAGGAAATCGCCGATGCTGACGTGCTGCTCAATTGGCTCGAAGCAATCATTGCTGATCCGGTTCAGCTTGGAGATGAGAGGCTGGCTGGTGTGGCTTTGAGATGTATGGCAATCCTCGCAAAGACCTCGAAGGAGATTGCTTCCAGTTTGGCACGCTCTTTGCCAAGATTCATTGTCCAGGGAAGAATGACCAGCGAAATAGCGTCTGTCGCTGCAGACTGTCTTGCTGAGGTGCTACACCTTCTTCCTCAGGATCTTGTTATTAGTACGCTCTACAGTCTTGGTAATGTGCTTAGCACCGGTCCCTCTGTCAACAGAGCAAATACAGGCCTGTTTGTGGATGGAAATACCAGTCTGAACGGCTCTACTACCTCATATGGCCAACAGCCTTTTGGCAGCTCCATTTCACTCGTCACTAGTGATGATGAGGAGACCATCTTAGTCCACGCAGCTGTCGTCGAAGCCATTGTTTCTGTCGCCGAGAAATGTTTTGACGAGAAAATCACCGCACTTGCGATCTCGATGTTGGTACAAAAGATCAACCGCGTGAATCTGACGGTTGATGCAAAAATCATCATGGGAGTCGCAGCTCTTGGTCTCCGTGGCACACCAAATGACCTCCGTGCTCTGCTGAAGTTGTATGCAAGAATCGTCACAGATGCACTGCTCTTCGACAATAGTGTCCTGCTCAAAGCAGTCATGGACGCTCGATTACACCTTGCTCGCAACATTGCTCCTTCTTCCGCATTGTACGAGATCTGCCTTACTCATATGCTCGATGGGATCGTCAGTACAAGCGATGCTACGGCAAAGGACGTCAAGGCCCAGGCAAATAGTGAACTTGCCGTAGGGCAGATCTCGCAACTCTTGCCTCCGCTGGCTGCTCTTGCGGCATCGATGCCGTTTGAGCAAGCTCAGTTTGCTGATCCTGACTTGGTCTCGTCTCTCAGTCGAGATGGCTGGTTCAATCTTGTTGCCCATGGTTTCGTAGTGGGATCCAAGCTTGAGAAGGAACACCATAGAGATTTACAGACTCTGGCATGGTACACGCCGTCTCTCATAGACAGCAACAAAGCTGACACGCAGGAGAGTGGTATTGACCTCAACACTGTACTCCGTCGAGGCATGAGTTCCCAGCATGCTGTCCAGCTGAAGTCTCAGCTGATTGGTGCTTTGCCCTCTTCTGAGTCAGATGTCAAGACGCTTGATTATGCCGAGTTGACGTTCTTGAATGCTGCGTATCTGGTAGCTGTCTTGCGTGCACAGTCTGGTGATTGTACAAGAACACTCGAGTACTTCTTGGATCCCAAGTTCAAGAGTGGCGCACTCAGTAACTGTCTGCTTGCGGTTGCGCTGAGCGCTGTTGACATCTATCTGGCACTCACTGTGACTGGACTCAACCAGACTTTCGCCGCACCCGAGTTGGCTCGTCAACTAGCCAAATTATTGGAAAGCTGTTGCCATCGCATCGAGAAGGTCCAGCAGGTCGCTACGTCTGCTGCTGATCGTATCATCACCCAAGTGCCTTCGGCTCTCTGTCAGAGAGCATCCTTGTTCGCTCTGCTTGAGCTTCAAAGTCTTCTTTGGACAAGCTGTCTCGAGGCAGAGACCGACGAGTATGAGTGCAAGTCGTTCTACCACTCTGACAAGGGCGATGTTTCGTTGCAATTGTCTGACAACATTGCAGAGAGGCAGATGACTTTACGATCGTTCCAGCAAAAGTGCCGCCGTTGGGTTTCCAAGACGATGGATCTCGCGCCTCTTGACATGAAAGGTCTGCTCCAAACCTATCTGTCAGATTATGATGACGATGGTGCATATGGTCACATCTCTCTAGGCAGATCTTTCGCTCTCGAGATTGGATCTCTCATTCCCAACACAGATCAAAGACTTGGTGCCATCGACCGTCGCGGAGACCTTAGTATCAACACCGCATCGGACTTTGTCGCACAGTACACCACACGTCAAGAATATCGCTTTGTTGACGCTATGGCTAGCCAGGAGGAGGAATTTTTGCGAGAGCAGCAAGAGGGCGTGTCAGCTTGGTCACAGGTCGCCTTGAACGAGCAAGCTCGGGAGGTTGCCTCCACCTTGAAGAGCCTCGGTGATAACCTGCGTGATCATCATCAGGTCTCTCCTGCTGACTTGCGATACAACCTTAGACGAGCTGCTGCACTTTTGTGCAAGGTTGACATGGATCACTTCGGTCTCGCGCAGCAATTGGTCAACATTCCTTTTGCCACCTTCAACAAACAGGCCATCAAACTCGGCATCTCGTTGTGGATGGGAGTAATCAAGGAGAATGCTTGCCTCGAATCCAGGATTTTGTCCGAGATCGCCATCGGATGGGAGAGAACTATTCAGAAGAGGCGCGGAATGTTCAGCACGGCTTTCCAGTAAGTTCGTCGGTCATCAAATAAATCTCATTCGCTTTACTGACAAGTGCCAGTCACCTTGACCCGTTCTATGTCAAGGAAGAATTTGCTCCCTCTGACAAGAGCGCTATTACCAACCGCCAACAGATGATTCATGACATAGTTGCGCCTCATTTCAGACTCATCCAGTTCTTCTCCAGCCATTTCAATGCCACGAGACTCGGCAATCCTCACACCGGGCGTATCTTCTTCCGTATGATGAGAATGACTTTGGCAGCCTTGAGACGCAGTGGCAGTCACCCTCTTACTCGGGAGGTCCACTTCCATGCTGTTCTCCTGGCTCTGAGGATACTCACCTACGGTACTGGTTTCAGTGAAAAGGCACGATGGGAATTGAAAGACCAGATTCTCTCAGCCGGTCTAAGATGGTTTAGCTCTCCTGCAAAGTAAGTGACATCCTCGAAATCTGCATGAAGCGCTTGTCTGACAATCTCAGGTGGTCATTCGGTGGAAATCGACTGCAAGTTAAGGCTGAAGTGCAAGTCATGTCAGATGTCATCTCAGCCTTGCAGAGCAGTGGAAGCATGGGTCTGAAGGCATTGACATCGATGCAGTCCTTGCAGTCTAGACAAGACTTGCTCGTCCACCTTCTGAATAACGAAATTTCACGTCTTAGTGTCTGGCTTTCACCTCTTGGTCCGGAAGCCTCTCATGCAATCTTCGGACACGGCGGCAAGACCAACGATATTGCGATTGCTGGTCTCGTCAAAATTGCTTGGGCCGAAAGTGCCTCTCTCGCGGTGCAGCTCGCTTTTAGATTCCCTTCTATGCAGATCCAGAGTCAGGTTCGATCGTTGTTGGTCAGCTACCCCGAAAAAGCATTACACGAACCAGATGCTTTGCAGATACTGCTTGGTGCAGCCCTGCCCAACGACGTCTCTGTCCACCTGAAGGTAAGAAGTAATCCTACATCTCGCCCAGCCACATGTACTGATGTTGTGTAGTATCTATTGTATTGGGCTCCAGTCAATCCTATCACTGCAGTCACCTATTTCCTGCCGGCGTATGGAAACCACGCCTTCATCATCCAATATGCAATGCGTGCTTTGGAGAGTCACGCTGTTGATGTGACTTTCTTCTATGTTCCACAGATTGTCCAAACTCTCCGTTATGATGTTCTCGGTTATGTTGAGCGTTACATTGTCGAAACTGCAAAATTCTCGCAGCTATTCGCTCATCAGATCATCTGGAACATCAAGGCGAACGCGTACAAAGACGAAGACTCGGAGATCCCCGACTCTGTGAAACCTACACTGGACAAGGTAGAGGAGTCATTGATCTCTGGCTTTTCTGCCGAAGATCGCGATTTCTACGAGCGTGAATTCAGATTCTTCAACGAAGTTACGAGCATCTCTGGAAAGCTACGTCCATTTATCAAGAGACCCAAGCCTGAGAAGAAGGCCAAGATTGAGGAAGAGCTACGCAAGATTCAAGTCGATGTCGGCGTGTATCTTCCTAGTAACCCTGACGGCGTTGTCGTTGGCATCGACCGAAAGTCCGGCAAGCCGCTTCAGAGTCACGCAAAGGCACCGTTCATGGCGACCTTCAGAATCCGCAAGGAGCACAGTGACAGCATACAAGCTGTCGACGAAGAACTGGAGCATCTGAGTAAGAATGGCGAGACGCGCAAGGAAACAACCTACGAGGTGTGGCAATCAGCAATCTTCAAGGTTGGAGATGACTGTCGACAAGACGTGCTGGCACTGCAGATGATCTCAGCCTTCCGAGGCATCTTCAACAATGTTGGATTAGATGTCTACGTCTTCCCCTACCGCGTGACTGCCACAGCTCCAGGCTGCGGTGTTATTGACGTTCTACCCAACTCCATCTCTCGTGATATGGTCGGTCGCGAAGCCGTCAACGGACTGTACGAATACTTCGTCTCCAAGTACGGAACCGAGGACTCTCTCCGTTTCCAAGCAGCACGCAACAATTTCGTGAAGAGTATGGCCGCTTACTCTGTCATATCCTACCTGTTGCAATTCAAGGATCGACACAACGGCAACATTATGGTCGACGACGCCGGCCATATCCTACACATCGATTTCGGTTTCATCTTCGACATTGCACCCGGAGGTGTCAAGTTCGAGCGCGCGCCATTCAAGCTCACGGCTGAGATGGTTGCCGTCATGGGTGGTTCGACTCAATCGCAGCCCTTCAGATGGTTCGAAGAACTCTGCGTCAAGGCCTTCCTTGCCGCTAGACAGCACGCAGAGAAACTCAGCCATCTCGTGATTGTCATGCTTGATTCCGGATTACCTTGTTTTAAGCCCGAGACGATTCAGCATTTCAAGGAGAGATTTGTGCTCGAAAAGACTGAGCGCGAGGCCGCTGATTTTATGCGTATGCTTGTTCGCAGCAGTGAGAAGAGTCATAGTACTGGTGTTTATGATCAGTTCCAGCTTCTCACCAACGGCATTCCTTATTAGTGTTAGTTAGATAGGCTGTTCAAATAGGGTTTGACCATCAACATAATGAGGAAGGTAGATGATATTATCTTGATTGAGAGACGCAATATATTTATCGAGTAATTACCTGCCATGAAATACTGACTCATGATCCATTGCCACGGGTCAGCCATTCTTGTTCTATTAGTAGATGAGAGTGTTGCAAGGCATGCATCGTGATTGTAGAACCAGGATCCCCGCGGTTCGTGGCATGTCGTTTTCGGAGGCGGACACAACCTCCGACCATGCTTTCTAAGCCTTTTTGTTCTTTCCGAAATCTTGTGTGAATATGTGTGTGTGTGTGTGTGTGTGTGTCTACACAAGGTATACAATAGCGATAAGCTTTTAAAAACGGACTGGCCAAACACGGATTTTCTTGCAAAGGATATTTGCAAAGATATTGTATGATGTGCGCAGACAATAAAAAATCATGCAGCATTGGTTGAAACTTTCTACTCATGATGTCAAGACATGACTCTCAACATGCACATGTACAAATGCCATTCTGAGGGTGTGACTTGTATTACCAGGAGAATGCGATTTGCACTCTGTCTCGAGGAGTTTAAAAGTCCTGTCTGGAACTTATCGACTACTCGAGGAGTACGGTTGTGGATCCCTTCGGCTACAAGGTAGATCGGTCGCGGAGTCGGGGAACAAAGTTTCGCGCACCTCCAAGACAAAAAAGCATGAAGCACGATTTTCATGTGCTTGGAGTACGGGACCATGTTTCGCACAAAGTTCTCTTTGCGGCATCTTTTTGTTGATTTACGAAGAGGACGTTGGATTGTAACGTCAAGGAAGACCTCGGATGATCTCGTTACGAGTAGCAGAAGAGTCACGATCATGGGCTTCTTGAAATGTGATTACCCGTTGACCAGTGATTGATCCTCGGGGATACAGAATATCATGCGTGGGAAAGATATGGTAATCTTGGCCGAGAGTCGGCCGTGTGAAGCCGTTACAAGGAGAAGGTACCGTTCGCACGGGGCTTTGCTCCGTTGCCGTCGACGCCGTCGCCACCTATCGTAGTGTTCGGTCACTCGTCCATACGTCACTTTGGTCGTGTCAGACCACACGCTTCTGATGATGTACAAAAACATGCAGGAACTTGCTTCAATTCGAAATCAAGATTGTGGCGTTCATATTTGGGGAGGCGTGCAACAAAGAAACATGTTTACATGTACCTGAACCTAGGTTAAGGGGTTTGGCAGGTCGGGGTGAGGCTCATGCGGAGAACTGAAAAAGAGCCTCGAAAAGAGCCTCAAATACTGTAACAGACGTTTAAGATAACCACATGTGCTTGGATGAAAATGTCGCCTCAACCACGGTTACCTTTTCTATACCAAAAAAAATCTACCCGAACTTGATTGTCGTGTCTTTTTCAATTCTAGGCCATCGATGGGCAGACTTTGACGCTCTAAATGTCCTTCGGATAGCGTATGCAATGCAAGGTAGCACGAGTTTCTTTAGCGCGAGCAGATGTGGTTCTGCGCATAGAGTTACGTATTTGTAGAGATCCAGTCGCTTCGACGGGCTTGTATCCGCCTCATGGCTCCGGATCTCGACCCTTTGCTTTGCCGGAATGGAGCGCAAGTCAATATGCCGAATGAATGTGCAGGTGTCAATTCTTCGCCAGATCGTTCTAGGCTCAGCTTGCCTATGGACCCTTGCGCCAGACCCTTGATCGCGAATCTTCAGAAAACTTCTGATGATCCCCTAGCATGTTCGGTCAGTAGGGATCTCAGCCGGGAGCAGGTGCCCAAGCATCGAATTTCGATGAACAATACAGACGAACTCGTGTAGCCGCGCCTATGTTGTCGATTTTCGACCGTTCGCACGATGATAAGCATGTACTTGTTAATTAGCATCGGGATGAGGTCCGTCAAAGTCAAGCATGATTTTCTAACGGCCAGTCTAACCGCGTAACAACTTAGTTGGTTTATAAGTTTTACGCGTGAGACGTCCTTGCACTAAATCAAAGTAAGCGACGGGCATCACGGGAGATGGTACAGCGGTGCGCTCGGCGATGCAGGACGGGGCTCTTCGTGGGTCGTGGCAGGGCCTGCTGCCTCATCAAATGAGGCATCGCCCTTTCCCATCATAAAATACGCGTCCCAAATCTCACCTCTCGATCCATCTTTCCTCCATCTGTACAGGCTACCTCCTTGATTAGGAAATTCAGTACAATACTCGATTGTCATCGTCATCGGCATCATCATCAAGCCACAAACACTCGAGCCTCATCTTTTCTGTCTGTCTCAATAATTGAGCCGCAACGGCTGTCCAGTTCACGTTGGCTCTGGCAATCAGGGCGTGCGGCGAGACCCCAATTTAGCGCGACTTTGTGGCTCTCGAACTGAGCCTCAGACCCATCCAAGACGCCCACTTACGCACATACTGTACGGTGTACACACAAACAACACATACACACACACACATCGATCCTGGTGAGTACCCTGACTTTCTTACCGGAGCCCCATCCGCCACTATCGTTGGCCGTGCCCTGCCATCATACATTTGTGCTTGCTGGATGAGTACTGTCATGCATTTCTGGCCATGCTCGAGTGGATTCAATTCTACGGTGCTTCGGACCAATGCCCCTCTCCACTTGTTCGTTCGACCCCGTCACACAAATCCCATCATTTCCCGAGCGCCCGGAAGTTTTACACTTTCCCTTCTTCAACCACTCGAACTTCGCTTTGCCGTGTTTGGTCTCACTTTTCATTTCCACAACGTTCTCTGCATTCTGTCTTGCTCTAACCCGGCATGTGGCAATAACAGGACCGGTTCGACTTGCTTTCCATTGAGCATTGGCTTCGTTTGCTTCTCTTCTAGATTCTTTTACTTGATTTCTCTTCCTCTTCTTGTCGGCAAAGCCAAGTGGCTCATCGCAACTGCTGCTGTGGGTCACTCTGGAAGGTCGAACTTGGTCCGTATCTTGTTCGAAAATCCTCTAAAAACCTGCAGGACCCATGTTGGACTGACCATGTGTATTTAGGGCTTTTGGTTTACGCGTAGCAGTGTGACTTTCTGAAATTTGAACATGGGTGATGCACGGGTGCCTCAAGACGAGTATCAAGGAGTAGAGCATGGAGACAAATCCGGTCGACCTCAAGCAGCGTTCTCTACGCAGCTAGACACATTCCCCCAGTCTGCTGGTCCTCAAAACACGTCTTACACTAAACCTTATGCCACGTATCCCGCTCAACATGGCTCTATGCAGCGGCTTGACATGAGCAATGTAGCCGCTGCTTTGCCAGACGGATTGTCATCATCTCCTTACAACTATCCGCAACAATCACCCTCGTATCCTCGGGGAGTTCCTGCCATGCAGATGTCAAACTCAATGGGTTATCGACCGCAGGTGCCTCAATACCCATCTCAGCAGCCCTATCTTGCAAATATGCCCATGCATGGAGCCATGCCACGTGTTCAGCCACCCTACCAGACACTTCCTGCGCAGTATTACGGCGGCTACCCAACAGCACCGCATATGGCCATGCAACCTATGGTGCAAGGTAACACGAGATACCCAGTGCCGTTCAATGGGCTGCATAGCAGATCTTCTGAGGGCGTCGCACCGCAACTGCGGCCTCAAACCCTATCAGGTACGCGTCGGTTCTTTCGAGTACTGGTCTTGTTGTCAGAGGCACATGATAGCAAAGCATTACTTGATTGTCACACAGGTCGAAACTAACTCCAATTCGCATAGGTCCTGCAGGTCGTGAAGAAACTCTCGACTCGGCACTGTCATACCCTAGAGGGCCCCCACGCAAGCCGAAACAGTCTGGATTCGCCCTCTGGGTAGGAAATCTCCCTCCTGGAACTACTATCACGGCTCTGAAGGACCATTTTTCGCGCGAAGCTACTCGGGACATTGAAAGTCTCTTCCTCATCTCCAAGAGTAATTGCGCCTTTGTCAACTACCGAAGCGAAGAAGCATGTGTTGCTGCCATGTCGAGATTCCACGATTCACGATTTCAGGGTGTCCGTCTGGTGTGCCGTCTGAGAAGGGGAGCGCCCTCAACTCCCACTTCGTCTGCGCAACAGGTCGAAAGTGTTGCCCCTTCTACACCCCTGTCTACATCCACACCGGTAAAGAAGCAAGAAGAATCGAAAGATGATTCCAGGAGTAGTTCCGAGTTCGTTGTCATAGCAAGCTCAACCAGTCAATCACCCAGAAAAGAGACACCGAGAGAGGATGCGAATGAAGAGGTTGCTCCCACAGATGCGCGCGTGCCAGACAGATATTTCATTGTCAAGAGTCTTACTCTGCAGGACTTGGAAGCCAGTGTGCGCAATGGAGTTTGGGCTACACAGTCCCACAACGAGCTTGCACTAAACAAAGCCTTCGAGGTACGAGACGCGACACTAGACCGACAAGAGATCCTACTGACCATGTATACAGTCCGCTGACAATGTTTATCTCATTTTCTCGGCCAACAAATCTGGCGAATACTTTGGCTACGCTCGCATGACCAGTTCAGTCGCCCCAGAATCCGTTACCGAAAACCCAAAAACGCCAACAGACTGTAAAGATGCTGACAGAGGCCCAAAATCCGTGTCGACCTCAGCCACCGAATGGGCGCCCAAAGGACGAATCGTGGATGACTCCGCGCGTGGAACAATCTTCTGGGAAGCAGATCTGTCAGACGTGGATGATCAAGTCGACGGAAATGTATCGACACCGTTGCAGGAAGAGCCAGCGACTCGGAAGCAAGGACAGGATTGGGGAAAACCCTTCAACATCGAGTGGCTATCGACAAATCGCCTTCCGTTCTACCGCACGCGTGGTTTGAGAAACCCCTGGAACGAGAATCGAGAAATTAAGATCGCGCGTGACGGTACTGAGATCGAACCTGGCATTGGCAATCGTCTGGTGCAAATGTTCCATCGACCGGCAGCGCCTCCATCACAAGGACAACCCGTCGCGACATCATCCTCCATGGCATCAGGTATGCCACAAATATCACCAACCATGCCGCAGTATCCCAATGAAGTGTTGAGAATCCGTCATTGATGGACAGCATAACAATCATTTTCCACTTTTAATATCTAGTACACATATGGCCGGGATCTACCTAGGACAGCATATGGAGTAGACGAACCAGGCATCACGACCTAAGCCCTCCGTCACTTCAACAGAGCTGCGCATTTTCTTCCCATCTTGGTTCCCGGCATTGCAGAAAAGCATAGCAATTCCTTTCTTTTCTTTTCTCATTGTCACATACACACGTACATTTCCCCCACTTTTTCCACAAGCATCATCATCATCAAACCATTTCACTTCTATATTGTACAAGAAAGCAACGAACTGTACGGCACCCTGCAATGTATTTTACCACTACGAAGAAACGAACAAGACAACAACAAGATCGAAAAATCCATTTTCAAAATCCTTATTTGGACAAACTTCTCTTTCTTCCTCTGTTTCTTTCCTTCCTCTAGCTCTTTGCTTTTGTTAATGATGTGAAGAAACACAGTTAAGATACACTTTCGAGAGCTCTCCTGGGAAGTCTAACAGGCAAACGAGCCACACGAACGCTTTTGATGACATTTCTTTACTCATGTACTCGAGTGTCGATGAGGTCAACACTGCCTTGACATACTCCCGCGGAAGTCGAACGTCAGTATGGGTTTCCACGCGTTCTCTACTTGTCACGTGTTTTCTACTTGACATAATAACGAGTGACATAACAATACGGACACACAATGTGTCGGAGTCAAGTCCGAAGCAGCAACGGATACACGGGACAAGGCTTAAAAGGCAGAGGAAAAGAAGGAGAAGCGAATGGAACAAGAATGACCAGAACAGCAATAATAAGCGGGAAACGCGGGAAAAGGTGCATACGAATCATCGATTAAAGAAAGCGCGGTCTGACGGACCAGCCCCGTTCGCATCTTTGGGCCAAAAGTTTTTTTGGAACAACTTTCGGTGCCTTGCTACGCGCTTCTCTAGCTGTACATGGACCACGGCCAGACCTATTCTCTATCTGCTCACCTATTTGAGATCGGAATATACGGACATAAGGATATTCGGATATTCACGTGCGTTCTGCGGCTCTTCAAAGGCCAAAGACATGGATGATACCTCTGAGAGAAGCAAGCTGATGGGGTGATGGCTTCATACGGCTTAAGGATTTTTTTACGGTGAGGCGCCGTCTACCAGTCCATGTGTGTTTTCGGTGGACAACAAAAAGAGCCTCCTTTCTCTTCCTCGTCCGCCAGATAAGCTTTTTTGGTTTTTCTTGGCGAAAGCAAACAACAACAAAACAGCATCAAGCATCTCCGGTCGTTTAGTTATTATTACCTAGCCATTTGGTTTTCCCTTCTTTCATCAGTCATAGTCGTTGCATTCATTATTTGATTCCTAAGTATCAAGAGAGTTGTTTCTTCTCTTGCTTCGTGCCTGCGATGAGGGTTGATGACTCGTTGACCATGGCTTCGGACCGAAGAGTCAATGCCACTTGAAGTTCTCTGGATGTGGTGTTCATGGCCTTTTCGAGGGTGAGGGTTGCGGATGCGATGAGGGATTCTAGGTTGCGTTTGTGGGTGAGCAAGGCGTGCAGGGTGGCGAAGGCGGCTGAATTGGCTGTGGATGCAGCTGTGGATGCAGCTGTGGATGCAGCTGTGGATGCAGGCGTAGTTGCAGATGCAAATGCAGACGCAGATGCTGTGGCGATGCTGTTGTTGCTGTTGTTGTTGCTGTTGTTGCAGGGTGGTCTAGGCGCACGAGGCTCAGTTCTCTACTTCTTTTCTTTATGATTCTACTCGATATCATCTGTTCTTGTTCCTCTAGAACTGATTGGGTGGCTAAATGGAGGTAACAGAGATGCAAGATGCAAGCTTCATGCCTTTCCAGAAAAGGGGGTTCATGCTTTTTTTTTTTGGTTGCAAGAGACGTTCTAGGCTAGTGTCGAGTCTTTGGGCAGCAGCATTTCACTTACGGCATGTTTGTGGTGGCAGTAGTATGGCGTTTCAGGTTTCTGATGCGCTTTTCGATGTCGGCTCTTCTGTCGTCATGGTCCTTGCGGATCTTGAAGCGCGCGTTTTCACGACGGGCTTTTGCCTTTTTGATATATATCTTGTTTAGCTCATCCGTCTTTTATATATTTGAGTTTGTGGATGTTGGATTGTGGCTGGAAGGTGAGGGTTTGCATGAGTTCTCGAAAGGAAGTCTAAGACAGGTTCTTTGTGCAATGCAAGTTTTGAAAGGACGTGATTAGGAATGATTCTACCTCTTTGCTGAGTCGCTTCTGCTGTTGGGCGAAGCCGAGGTCATCGTCGTCAAGGTCCTGGTCTTGGTGGATTTGTTTCTTGGTGGGTGCCATGGTGATGAAAGGACGGAAATCACAGCGTATCAAATTCCGGTTAAAATTAGCAAATTCAGATGGAAATGCCGCTCAAGTTGATATTACCTGAGTAGTGAGAGGTCAATGGTATAGAGATTAGAGCGGTTTTGGTAACTCATGCTAATCGGGAAGTATGCGGGGAAACCCCGGGAGCAAATTCCAGCGGAAAAAGAATCTGAGACTTGGACATAACCGACGACGACGTGAACCTCGATACACACTCTTTGTCAAGACATCTCACCACCTTCATTCCTCGACAAGATGGGTCTCTCGGGTCCCAAGAAACGTACCAAGATCGCACACGATCCCAACAACAACAACTGGGCCAAAGCGACAGATTCTTTCGGACATAAAATTCTTGCCTCGCAAGGCTGGAAGCCAGGCGACACCCTCGGAGCAAGAGACGCCAATCATGCCTCTCACTACACCGCTGGCAGCAACTCGCACATCCGTGTACTGTTGAAAGACGACAACTTGGGACTGGGTGCGGCCAGAGGCGGAAATAATGCAGACACTTTCGGTCTCAGTCTATACTCCGGACTTCTAGGCAGACTGAATGGCAAGACCGAGGCACAGGTTGAGAAAGAGCAGAGCACACAGAGAGATGTCGAGTTGGCAGTCTACCAAGGGAGGAAGTACGGTCACATCAATTTTGTCAGCGCAGGATTCCTGGTTGGCGACAAGATTGAGCTGAAATCCACCGTCATGCCGAGCTCCAAGGCCAAACAAGACAACACTACCACCTCCGATACAACATCTGCAAACAAGAAGCGAAAGAGATCAGAAGCCGACGAGGCTGCTGCCAAGGACTCATCATCTGAGTCGAGCTCCTCCGACTCCTCGGACGATGAGCAAGCACAACCGGCGAAAAAGTCAAAGAAAGCCAAGGACAGCAAGAAAAAGTCGAAGAAATCATCTATCAAGGAATCCGGCAGCGACAGCACAGACGAACTCAAATCAAAAGACAAGAAGCGGAAGAAGGAGAAGAAGGAGAAGAAGCGCAAGCTGTCAGAATCCTCAAGCTCCAAAGACGAATCCCGCGCCGAGAGAAAAGCCCGCAAAGCCGAACGACGAGCCAAAAAGGAAGAGAAGCGGAAGAGAAAGGCAGAAAAGAAGGCAAAGAAGTCTGCATCCGCCTCTGTCACTCCATCATCAACACCTGGTACTCCTGCGGAACCTGCACAACCTGCTGTGGCCGCTCTATATGGCAGACAGAACGTACGCCAGCGTTACATTGCGCAAAAGCGCCTCGCTTTGATGAATCCGGATGCATTGAAAGAGGTATTACACGCTGCCTTGGATGGTTCAGAGTACTGTGCTAACGCTACCTCAGATTTTCATGGTCAAGGCATAGAGGTTGAAAAGGAGGTTCTGGTCATCTTTGTGTCGTTTTGGAGCAGCATAGCTTGGGCGTTGTTATCGGGAAAGCGGTTTTATATCTGCAGTCGTCTAGACGTATGCGTGATGGGTGTTGTTTTCTATGCTTCGGTGGGAGTCTATCTATCTAGATGGTCAGGTAATATCGATCAACTTACTCTCATCGAAAACTCATCCCGCTACACATCAATCAGCTTATTGTCATTCACTGTTCCCCTCCGGCTGTGACTTCTGCCCAGAGTAGAGAGTTCGGCAGCAGGAGGAGGTCTCGATAGCCACAAAGGTGGCTCCGTTCTAATCTTATCGCCGTAAGATCCGTGATTTCCCCACGGCGAAACCCGCAATGGTTCACTTCTTGCCTCCTCTATCCATACAAGCATTCTTTTCCTTATGATCATGCATCTTGGTCAAAAGTAAGAAACGGATAAGTGGTCAGGATGGCATTGAAGCTTGATACCGTTGCTTCCAGCGCGACACTCAGACCAGGCAACCTGAAAGAATCTGCGCTCGCAGAAGGACCAGAAGCCTTTCGAAAGTTTTTCGACATCCATCACTCGAGCTCTGATGCATTGTCGGATCGACCCAGAAAACGTCAGCGCCAGGAGCATGACATCGGAACTCCCGGATTTGCTCACAATGGCTCCAACATAGTCATTGCACGTCTTGATATCAATCTCCGACCAGTCCAGGATCTATCCTCCGTCCAGGATGTCGCCCAAGACTCAGAGCAGGATGTCGTAGTGGGACTCACACAGATTCAGCCTCTCTCCGACCAAATCCAGCTGTCCTTGGTTGGTCCCACTGAGCACAGGAACAATTCTTGTCTGGTCCTTGAAATCCCGAAACCCGATTCGCCAAGGCTTACTGATATCCTCGAGCGCATTACCTATCTGGAGAGGCGATCAAGGAGGAAGAGCAAAGATGGTGTTTGCCATTCGGCTTGCAGGTTGCATCGTTCTCAAGGGCCTTCTGGGCTTATTTACACCCTAGAATGCACCATTAACTGGCATGACGGCCAATCTGCTTTCGAGATTGCTGCTGTAAAGAAGGAAGACTGGGATGTACTAAACCAGTTCTACCCTGAGAATCCGATCGATCAGCAGAAATCTTGGACGCCTCAGGAATTCTATGCGAGCGTCTATTCTCCACCTACTGATGCCCCTGTACCCGAGGCAGTAGAACAAAAGGTTTTAGAGACTGATCTTTATCCTTTCCAGAAGAGAGCGGTTGCTTGGATGCTCAGCCGTGAGAAGTCCGAGTCAAAGTCTGATTCCAGAAAGTTTTCCTTTATCTCGGTGCAAGATGCAGAGAATAAAACGTGTTTCGTAAGTCACCTTGAGGGTGTCATCTGCTCCGCTGCTCATCTCGAAACATTCGAGGAACCTCGAGGCGGAATTCTATCCGAAGAGATGGGCCTTGGCAAGACCTGCGAGTTGATAGCGCTAATGTGTATGAACAAACGGTCTCTACCTGATGTCAGGCCCGAATTTTTGGAAGCTGCGAAGTCTGGTCTTCTCCCATCTCGTGCGACTCTGATAGTAACGCCACCGACCATTCTTCAACAATGGAAAGACGAGTTGGCTCGCCACGCTCCTGGTCTCTCGGTGCTCCACTACACTGGCATGCCTTCTGTGAATGCTTCTACACATGGCTTGCAAACAGTTTTGGACGATTTTGCTGGAAAGGATGTTGTGATCACAACTTACACGGTTCTAGCGAAGGAGGTTCATTATGCCGTTGATCCACCAGATCGGTCTTTGCGCCGACGAGAACGGAGACACGCACGTCCGCGAAGTCCTCTTGTCCAGATGCACTGGTGGCGTGTTTGTCTTGACGAGGCGCAGATGGTCGAAAGTGGTGTCAGCGCTGCTGCTCAAGTTGCTTCGCTACTCCCGCGTGAAAATGCTTGGGCAGTCACCGGAACGCCGCTGAAGAAAGATGTCCAAGACTTGTTCGGTCTTCTCGTTTTCCTACGACACAGACCTTTCTGTGACTCTTCGGCCATCTGGGTACGGCTAATTCGCCGTGGAGACCTTTTCCGAGATCTGTTTGGTCGAATTGCGTTGAGGCACACAAAGGATACTATACGTCATGAACTGCGGCTACCTCCTCAACGTCGTGTTGTTCTGACCTTACCTTTCACCCAGGTTGAGGAGCAGAACTACAAGACATTGTTCGAGACCATGTGCCAAGAATGCGGTTGTGCTGCTGATGGATCCCCTCTGACAGAAGACTGGGATCCGGATTCTCCCACTGTCATAAAGGCCATGAGGACATGGTTGCTTCGACTGAGACAAACCTGTCTGCATGCTCAAGTAGGTGGTCGAAATCGCAAAGCTTTGGGACGCGGGCAAGGTCCATTGCGCACTGTCTCAGAGGTTCTAGAAGTCATGATAGAGCAGAACGAGACTGCCATTCGTCAAGAGTCGCGTGTTGCCATCACGACTCGGCTACTGCGAGGACACATAATTGGAAACGCAAAGGATGACGACCATCGTGCAGAGAAAGCATTAGAAATATACAAGGCGGCACTTGATGAATCTGAGGCTATCGTGTCTGATTGCAGAATGGATGTGACTCGTGATGGAGGAATCGTTGAATTTGACAATCTCAACGAAGATATGGATGAACAAGACAACAAGGGCAGGTATCGAATGGCTCTACATTCTGCTCTGCACTTGCAGCATGCATGTGCATTCTTCGTGGGCACAGCATACTATCAAATCAAGTCCAATGAGTTAGTCACTGAGCCAGATTCTGATCGTTTCCGGGAGCTCGAACAACAAGAAATTGCATTCTACGATATAGCAAAGGCGGTCCGAAAGGAACTTCTCCGAGAAAATGCTAACAAGAGCGAGAAATTGATGCGTTCTATTCAACAACACAAAGACGAGTCGGTCGTCAAGATGTCTACCAACCTCGCCAACATGGATACACCAGGTGGTGTAGAAAATGTCAAGCTCGTACACAAGGCTCGGGATCTTGCCAAAATACTCAACGCACAAGCAAAGTTGATCAATGAATGGAAGGAAAAAGTCACAGAGTTGCTGCTAAAGCCTTTGGTTGATGAAGATGGTGAAGGCGTAGACACAACGGGTGACGAGTACGAAGACTCAACCAAGCAGCAAGACACCTTGTACGTATACATTGATGCACTTCGAGCCTTAGTGGCCGACAGAGGCACATGTATCACCGGACAAAGCGCCCCTCTGATCGACCATGAGATGAACGTGTTGGCTCGAGATGCTCGAGAGGAGAAAGGACATGCACCGGAACTCATGCTCAAATTGCTGGAGCAGCGCAACAATATCAAGCAGAAGCCTGATGAGCTCATCTCACTTCGGGGGTTGATTCATGAAGCGCGAAGCATTGAGACTGCACTGCAATGGCAGGAAGGAAATTCAAGTCGCGTGAATGCGGAGCTCTCCATTCTCAGGGATCAGACGAGGCAATTCCAAATGATTTCATCAGACGAGTTGAAATCATTCACACTTCTTGAAAAGGCCACCGATCTTTTCCGTTCAACGATGAACCAAAGATTAGAATTCTATCGACAACTTCAATACATTTCTGACACGGTAGCTCTTTACAAGGAGGATTTGGATGAGACGCTCGATGCGAATGCTCTGAATGCTGCGACGTCAAAGCAAGAAGCTCAAGGGAAGTCTCTCGCTGGTCTGAAAACTAAGAATCGGTTCCTGTTACATCTTCGGGATGAAAGCACAAGCTCCGGAGCGACACAACGTATCTGTGTCATTTGTACAAGCTCATTCGAGCAGGGAGTACTCACTGTGTGTGGGCATGAATACTGCAAAGAATGTATCCAACACTGGTGGAGTGCTCACAGAACATGCCCTGTCTGCAAACGTCGTCTAAACCTTGCCGACTTCCATCAAATCACATACAAACCACAAGAGTTGCGCGCAAAAGAGGAAGTACAGTCATCAGATCCTTCTTCGCCTTCTACCACAAGTCAAACACCTCATGCACCATCCATTTATGCAGACATGGGAAGTGAAACGATGGCACAGATCAAATCCATAGATTTGAACGGATCCTTTGGCACCAAGATTGATAATTTAGCCCGTCACATTCTCTGGATTCGTGACCATGATCCAGGTGCCAAGTCAATCGTCTTCAGTCAATTTCGAGAGTTCCTCGATGTGTTAGGAACAGCTTTCAGTCAATTCGGAATTGGTTATTCACGCATGGGACGCACCGGCGCAATCGACAAATTCAAACATGACGCAGGCATCGAATGTTTCTTACTAGACGCCAAAACCGACTCTTCCGGTCTCAATCTCGTCAACGCACAATACGTCTTCCTAGCCGAACCACTTATCAACACTGCCATCGAGCTACAAGCAATTGCTCGTGTCCATCGTATCGGACAACAGCGTCCCACCACCGTGTACATGTATCTTATCGGCGACACGGTCGAAGAAGCTATCTATGAAATATCAGTCGCAAGACGTCTAGCACATATGCAAAGCAACAAACGAGAGCAACGATCTAAATCTGCGACGCCGGCGTTAGGTGAGGCCGCTATCGACGCAGCAAATTCTTTGGAGTTGCAGCAGGCGCCTATATCCAAACTGCTTGTCCAGGGTAAAGGTGGCGGAGAGATGGTTCCTAGTGTCGATTTGTGGGGGTGTTTGTTTGGAAGCGTGGGTAAGAGTCAGCAGCCTGTGGTTTCTGATCAGCTTGAAGCGGAAGTTGGGCGGCACTTACGGGGTGAGGCGGCTGAGAAGAGGAGGCATATTTGATTGAATTTGTTGGTGGGATACCCTGACAACTTCATGGGAAGGAGTTGATGACATAGCATGTGACAAGGAGAGGACGAGCCCGGACATTTTACTTGGAAGGAGCGTGTACTTGGAACAACAGGAGAAGGTGGTATCGAGTCTAATGGACGGATAGAGAAGGTTACCTGATGTATACAGTCAACACAGATACGTAATCAGTAGAAATTCGTTTCTTTCCCATGAGGAGCTGTTGTTACTAGACCAGACCTGTTCTCAGGTACAAAACAATAAAAAGGTGTAAGAACAATATAGAAACCTAAACTATTACTATGATCGATTATCATTGAAAGTCTAAGCATCACTGAGGGTTAGCATGCGCAGAACGAGACCAACATTCAATGATGGCTCTTTTCCGAACAACAAAATATCAAGGACTAAACCTTCGTTCTCAATATCAACATTATCTATACAAGCAACCCAAAGCATAGCAGCAGATCCGAAACTCACCCCTCGCAATAAAAACACTTTTACCTACCGTACATCGATATCAGGCTGTACTTTTCGTACTCGTACACTAAGACCAAAACAGGCCGATACGACGCACTCCATCCCAAATCCAGAATAGCCCCACCAACAACATCCCATCCCATGCCAGCTCACTCCCCGTTAGTAGCAAACCATAAACCCGTCAAAGAACCCTGCCAAAGCTTCAAACCCAGTACCGTCAAGAGGCCAAATACCGGCGACATATTGATCCGGTCTGACAACCACCAAACATCCTTTGTTCCTGTCAACCCCTCTCTGCTCAAAAATATCAGGTTTTCCCTCGATCTCCTCCGCGCAGAATATCTTTTCGTAGTCGTGGAGGAGGTAACGACCTTTTTGTGGCCAGAGGAAGGAGGGCATGGTGTTTATATCTAGACGACTGTGGGGTTCTTGAAAAATTGCTCTGGTGTCGACGATAGAGTCGATATCCGCTCCTTTTGACGTGTATTTCTTCAGTGGTGAGGAGGGAGAGTCGAAAAAAGATGTCAGGGAGTGAAATAAACATGCAGAGGTTGAGAATTCGGGCATGAAGATGAAGATACGCCATCGACCGTCCGCTTTCACGATATGACCCAATTGCAACGGTTTGGCGTCAGCGAGTCTTGTCACCATTGCCGAATGGAACCTTCTCCCGACGGGAAACCCCTTTGCCAGATCCTGGTTTTCAGGACTTGTTGAGGCGGTGATGAGAGATGGAGTGTAACAAGTACCCATGCCAGCGGTAAACCTTCCTTGTTTCTCAAAGTACTTTTGAAATTCCGCGGGATCTATGCCTTCGGTGTCATTTTCACTGGACTTTGGTTTCGCACTGAACATTCTGGCGATTTCGCGGTCGAAGGTGATGAGTTCTTGGGCGATGGCCTGGCGTTCTGACGAGTAGGTGTGGAGGACCTTTGGGTGGGAGAGTTTTTGGAGGACGGAGGCGAGCTTCCAGCCTAGGTTGAAGGTGTCTTGCATAGAGACGTTCATGCCTTGACCTGCTTTTGGGCTGTGGGTGTGACAGGCGTCTCCTGCGATGAAGATGCGTGGATGTGTGTTTGATTGATCGGCTCCTTCGGAGGTGTTGTCGAATTTGTTGCAGAGGCGTTGGCCTATCTCGTAGACGGACCACCATGCTACTTCCTTTACGTCCAGGATATAGGGGTGGAAGATTCGTTTTGCAGTGTTGATGAGGGTTTCTGAGGTTATCTTGCGGTCGGCGACTCGTTCGTGCTTGTCCAGTTTGTCGAGCTCGATGTATAGACGAACGAGGTATCCTCCTTCTCTCGGAATGATCAGAATGCTGCCTTGGTCGGCTGAATGGATGGCTGCTTTTGTACGCCAATCTGGGAAATTGGTAACAGCCAGAACGTCCATGACACCCCAGGCCTGATTTGCAAAGTCGCCTTTGAGTTGTAGGCCTAATGCTTCTCGGACACTGCTGCGGGCTCCATCGCATCCTACGACGTACTTGGCATGTACCGTTTCGATCTCTCGTTCATGACCCGGATCGGTTCTCTCAAGCTTGACTTCGACCGGGTACTGGTCCGTCGATTGAGCATCCTCATTGGCATCACCATCTTCCACTACCTTCAGCATCTTCATTCGACGAGAATAACAAGGGCTCAGCCTCGTAGGCGAATCCCTCATAACATCAAGGAAAAAATCATGAACCCTCGCCTGATTAAGAATAACATGCGGAAACTCCGAAAGCCCCTCTTCAGTATCCCTGATCCTACCACTTCGAACGATATCCCCAGTCTTCGGATCCGGTTTCCAAAACGTGGTTTCGTTTACCCAGTAAGCTTCCTTCAACACACGGTCGCTGAATCCAAAGGCTTCGAACATTTCCAGACTGCGGCACTGGAGTCCGTCTGCTTGGCCTATGGTGAGTCTGCCGGGTTTCTGGTCGAAGATTAGGGTGGTTATGGAGGGGAATTTGCTGAGTTGGGCTGCTAAGGCTAGGCCGGCGGGTCCGCAGCCGCTGATCAGGACGTCTACATTCTTGGGAGTCTCTTCGGACCAGGGTATTGGTTCTGCGTCTTGTTTTTGGTATAGATGGTGAGGATCGCCTGGGATGAAGCCATTAAGATGGAATTGCATGACCGACATGCCGGAGATGCTTGATCAGAAAAGAAGTCTTCAAGTGGTTGGTAGAGGCTATGGAGTGGGATAGAAACGTCGAACGGAATTTGTGAGGAGGGATGATATACGATCCCACAGGGCGTGGGTCAACAGATCTGTAAGATCACAACGAGGACGTGATCTCCTGAAGAAGGATGGTGTAATGATCCCGATCATCTCGATCAAGAAGTTTGTGTTCTTATCTAAAGTCGGTTTTCTCTTAACATGACCTCGGGCAGAGCTTGTCTCCTCATGACGCCCCGCGTCGGCATTGTCTTTCGGGCCAACATCTTGGATGTACGTATTTTTCGCTCGTACAACAACAGTATCTGGAAGAGAGGAAGAAGTTCTTGGATACAGTAATCGAACATCGGTAGAGCCGAGCTTGCCGACTCAATCGGCAATCTGGTCGGCTAGTCAGTGTCTTCCGTCGACGTCAGGACATGAGGATGTCAACATCTTTCTAGTATATTGATTGTTTTCATAGTAAATGAAAACATTTATGTCTGTTGGTAGATTGGACAGAAGCGTAACATGTGCATTGCAATGCAGTAAACGCCTACATTCACACTGTTCTTGTACGAAAAGCCTTTTTCCCATTTTACCTAAATTCATCACATGGCACTAGCATTTTGCCATTTCCCTTCCCAATCCTTCCAAGGCCAGCCTTGAGGAAGTGTTGAATACGGCGGTAACTTATACCTCCCATTACATCCATCTTCCCTCTCGCACTCTAGATCACACAGTCCAAAAACTCTACAATAACAAGTCTCTGCATTAGGACAAAAGACTGCTTCCTCACCAAATATTACTGAGAGAAAAGGTCCTTCTTGTTAGCTTGACTGCACTCATCTATCGAAGAAGATTTGTGAGCAAAAGAGAAAAGACTTACTATGCCAGGAATACTCCATGACCCGCCCACTAAGGTCATCAGGTAGAGTTGTATCAAGTAGCCACCTTCGATACCTTTGATACTCCTTTAACGGCCTCTCAAGCAATTGCTCCCTCGTCACACCAAACTGTGCACAACAACTCACACCAACCGTCTCCGGTACCTCCCTATCTGGAAATAATTCTCGAAACGCGGTCGCATAGACATCTTCGGTGTCAACGTCTTCGCCATCACGATGCGTTTGTTCGACCAAAGGATGGATCTCCGAAGGACAGCCTAACACCCAAACGCATCTGAGGTTGACGTAGCCTTGAGAAAGGATGTATGGCAATTGGAGATGCGATAGAAGACGAGCTCCATCGTACAAAGGATCATCGTTGTGCCATTGATACCGTTCGGCATGCAAGAAAAGTACGATATCTGGTAAAGAGTGATAGTTGTCGATGATGTAAGTCAGGTAAACCATACTCTCTCGACCTTTGTTGGCCATTACTGAAAGATCCGCGTCTAGGATGTCGGTAACATAGATGTTATGCTGCCAGTCTGGGAAGTGCGTTGAGATCCAGGATGTATCGTCGTGGCTTTGTGATGCTACTACAGTGCTGACTTTTGGTGTTGGAAAGGCACCTGAGTCTCGAAGAAGTTCCACTTGTTCATCGTGGATCACTAGTTCTGGTCTGTCGGGCTGACGGAAGTAGAAAATATAGTAGATTGATGAAACGATCCATATGCTCAGGAGAATATATCGAATCGAGGGTTTCATGGTCTGTGAGATGACTTCGAAGATTCATTCAAGAGGCCATTGATGTTGCAAGAACGGCACGCTGGCAGAGTTGAACGGAGAAAAGGGCCAGCCATCTATCTGCAGCTGGGATCTCCTGGCCCAAAAGTGCATTCGTGGTGGAGTGAGGGTGGGTGGAAAGGGACGTGCTCTTCATATTGGGGAAAGTTGCAGGGATTGGTTGATGGGCGGCTAAATATATTGATTTTAGATGAAGAGGATTTCCACCAGTCGTGGTGACAACTCGTCCGAACTGTCCTTCTATGATGGAGTATGACAATGCTTACTGCACAGTATGCAGGTAGTCTGCTGAGCAACTTACTTCATCAGCAAAAAGCTGCAGAAAGCTTTGCGAAGTCTGGAAACCTTTCGGCCTCGATTCGACGAGCCTTTAGTGGATAACGCGAAGATGCAGCCATGCCTTTGGCATCACTGTGTGCTGCACCTCTGCGCAGATTGTTCGAAGAACCAGCATAGCTGCCATAAGGATAGTATCGAATTTGACACTTCCTTTGTCCAGCATCCTCAGCCATCACCCCAAAAATCATGACTCCCGCCATGAACGTAGAACCAACAAGCACTCCTTCGACCGCCTCTCTCTCTCACCATCAGGCATAACCCTCTTCACAGCCTCAATAGCAGGCATAGCCATCGCCTCAGCCGCCGGAGCCCTGGTCCTCGCGGCGATAATCTGGTTCCTTCGCAGTCGTAACCGCTCAAGAAGGAAGAAATTTGCCATGCCACTGACACCCTCGATCTCTTCCTACAGTGAGGAATTCACGTCTTCGATGCCGGTGATGTTAGATACGCAGCATGAGTGTTTGAAATTGCCCGGGAGGACGGAGAATATTGTGGAGTTGCGTGGTCCGAGGTGGAGTCTGAAACACGTTGGTCTTGGTCCTCGTAAGCATGTGTCTATCCCCGGGACGTATGAGTTGATTAGTCAATAAATAGTGTTGCTATTTTATAGATGGATTTATGGGAAAGTCTTTGGGTTCTGAGATCTGGGTCATCATAAAAACACAGCTTCTGCATGGTCTGATGCTCTACACGTAGGTCATTATAAATATGAAAAACTCATGAATCGTGAAGTCTGTGTCGGAGATCACTATCCTGGGGGGCTAATTGAAATGATTTGGACTGTGAAAGTCGAATTCGATCACAACGCGTCCATCATCAAATTCTGAGTCTTCGTCTTCTTATTTTTACTTTCATCTCTGGACTCTATACAGTAAGAGACACATATAACACCGGATATATCTGTATCTAAAGCGCTGGATAGGGTGCAGATGGTAGAGAGATGATAGGACAGGGTCGTCGTGCTAACATTCACGACTTGGAAATTTCCATTCCCACGAATGTATGGGAGATCGACCTACAGATGCAAATTACAGATTCAGGGACATCAGAGATCTATCAAAGGCCCTGGTGCGTTGTAACTGAATGCTCTCAATTGCTACAGGTATTGCATGCAAACATGTCTCAAGGTATGACGACAATGGTGACAAGGTTTACGAGTACTTACAACAGGTCTCCTCACTATTATGATGCAAGCACAGGGGAAGAGAAAGAGGAAGGAAGATGTGTGGAATGATGAACATCGATCAATGGGTATACGGCAGAAGTAAAAGGAAAACATGCCATAGTATGCATGCATCGTGCCTCCATCATGGACGATCTTGTTCAATCAAATTCCCGATAGGCCTGACGTAAAAAGTCTTTGTTTTCGTTTCGTAGGTTTCGTGTAAATAATACACAAGGGACTTTGCATTTGAATGAAACATTTCCCACCAACCCTACGCCAGCGAAACTGAAATTTTTGCTTTGTTTGGTTCCAACCCTCAGACCCCCGTTTTGGTATAGTAGTCAAGAGATTGTGAAGGCGTTTATCGGACGATACCCTCGAATCTGTTCTTGAACCACTTGACGGTCTCGGCCTGGTCGATGCGGTGAGAGGCACCGACTCTGCTCTTGGCACGACGGCGACGAGCGACACGCTCACCGGGGCGCTCCCTGAGGAAGGGTATCAGTATGTGACGACACGACTAGAGGGGTGTTCGAGAGGATACTCACATGCAGCAGTAGAAGTCCATACCGTAGATACCGATACCAGGGTCGTACTTGATACCAAGATCGATGTGCTCGGAGATACCGAAACCGAAGTTGCCGGTCTCGGAGAAGTTGCGCTTTCTCAGCTCGTACTCCTTGACCTTGAGGCCACGCTCGATGATCTCCTCGGCCTTAGGGCCACGGACGGTGACGTGGACGGCAATCTTTTCGTTACGACGGATACCGAAGGTACGGACGGTGTAACGGGCCTTGGAGTAGACGGGGGTCTGACCGGAAAGCTGCTCGAGAACCTTGGCGGCACGAGTAAGTCTGTCACCAGACTCACCAACCGAGATGTTGAGGACGAGCTTGCTGATGCGGAGCTCGCGCATGGGGTTGGCAGACTTGTCGACGGTGCCGGAGCCGCCGTTCTGGTCGGCTTGCTGGGTTGAGTTCTCTCCGCGGGCCTGTCACGTGGCTATGTTAGAGGTTTGTTCATCCATTTTGTATGTGTTTAAAATGCGAGGCTAGGGAGAGGGCAGGCCTGCATCGACGGCATCGCAATTGATGTGTTGTGTTGTCTTCGTTGCAATGGAACGGAGACGAGGCGGACGTGTGCAAGCATCTGTTCAGACACGCATCATGTTTCTTCGTGCTCCATATCCATATATGCAGTTTTTCTTCTCATCGTCCGCATGAGGTCGAGGCGGTGCGACTGTCGAGCGAGAACGTTGATTCGATGCGTGTGTCGGTGATGCAGGCCGTGGCTCCAATGCGAGTGCGAGAGGAATTAGAAATGCTCACCATTTCGTCGGTTGTTTGGCGATGTGGTTGGATGGGAAAAAAAGGTCGTCGCTGGTCGAGAGAAAGGACGAAGTTCAGCTTCCGCTGATTTTGGTGCGCAGCCGCGGTGAGCTAAGCGAGTGCCAAGACTTGTTCGAGATCGATCCTTCTTCGTGGTGGTCGAAGCTGCCTACCTGAGTCGGCTGTTGCCGTTACTTTGGCCGACCAGCCAAGTCTGGCGTCTCGAGAGAGCAAGAGCGATGGCCTCTGACGGGCTGCTTTGATGGGGTCAAGGGAACATTTACTGCGCATACATACATCAATCCATCCACCCTCGTCGTCGCCGTCGCATTCATTTCCTGTCTTACAGAGCTGCTTGTTCTAGCATATAGTCAAAGTCACCGACCTCCTCACTCCCCTCCAACAAAGTCGCGTCCGCGCGCATAGCCTTTACCATGGCCGCAAACAAGCAGGGCAAGATGGTAAGCTTATACCTCCCAATGCGCTTTCTCCAGCCCATCCGTTGACCGGAAACGAATAGCCTGCTGACTTAACCTCTCCCTACAGCAAGGCTTGATCAACTACCGCCTACGCGTTACCATGATGGACGGCCGACAGATGGCTGGCCAGATGCTCGCCTTCGACAAGCACATGAACCTCGTCCTCGCAGACACCGAAGAATTTCGCCGAGTAAAGCGCAAGCCCGCAAAGTCAGCAGCTCCCGGTCAATCAGAACCCCAATTCGTCGAGACTGAAGAGAAGCGCACCTTGGGTCTCACCATTGTCCGCGGCGCACACATTGTCGCATCAACCGTCGAAGGCCCTCCCCCTGCCGACCCCGCTGCAAGACTGGCCAAGGATGCTCCTGCTGGTACTGGTGCTCCCGCCATGTCTGCCGGTCCTGGTATTGCCCGTCCCGCCGGTAGAGGTCTTCCCCCTGCAGGTCTTACTGGTCCTGCTGCTGGTGTTGGTGGTCCCGCACCTCCAGGCTTCGGCTTTCCTGGTGCTCCTGGCGCTTTCCCTGGTGCTCCTCCGCCAGGATTTGGTGGCAGAGGTGCTCCTCGTACGTTCCAAACTTTGCCCATACAAACACCTTGTGACTGCTTGCTAACTTATGAACGCAGCTGGTTTCGGTGCTCCTCCTGCTGGCTTCCCTGGCGCCCCTGGAGGTCCTCCACGTAAGTCTCAATTTGCCTATTGTATGTGACGAAGTCAAAATAACTAATGGCGTTGCAGCTGGTTTCGCTCCTCCTCCCGGATTCCAGCCACCTCCTGGCCAAGGCAGAGGTTTCCCTCCACCGGGCTTTGGTGGTCGTTGAAACATGACCTAGATGTATTGGATATAATTCATATAGGGAACTGCAAACTTCAGCTGTGGCTGTTGGTGAGCATGTGGATGCTTTGCAACCTATGGACCGGCTGCCCAAAGAAGGCATTACTATTAAATTGGCCGTAGAGCATGAGCAAGCAGGCGACCAGAAGACAGGACCTGGCGGGCATGTGAAAACAAAAAGAGACGAATCTGTACGATTGGCTGGTTCACTGAGGGATCAAGCAATTAGAGACATAACATGCGATTATGCTCACCAAAAAGACACAACCCAATACTGTACCCGTAAAGCTGTTGCGTCTATTCCCCTACTGCTATAGCAGTCATTCTAATATGTGATGACCAATCACTACTAGTAGATAATTCATACAAAGAGACAGCACGTGATGAAGAATCCGGGCATCTGGGACTTTTTCTCCGCTCCCGAGTGTTGTTTGGTAGTAATAGTAAAAGCCGACCGATAGCGGGCTTACGGGTGGGCATCTCCGCTTTGGTCAAAGTCGAGGCAGAGTCTCACAGCACTCACATCTCCTCAATCCTCGTACAAAGTACCAGTACACACACCGCACATTCACAATGGCGGCAGCAATCAAGGCGTTAAACGCCAAAATCAGGTCCAACCCTTACACCGACTACCTCTGCTCCACTCGTTAGTCCTCCACCTCACGCGCCCATTGTTCCGCTCGTGCGCCGCGACTCGAGCATCTGTTTCCGGATGTGCTAGAGAACAACCGGCGACGACATGTTTGGATTGATCGCACCAGTGCTAACATGAGATTGCACCCACAGACTTCTGGGGCCCTGCCTCCAACTTCGGTATCCCTCTCGCTGCCGTCATGGACACTCAAAAAGACCCCGAAATGTGAATATATACCTACCCATTGGCTGTGCGCCGCGTTGCGTCTTCAATAAGAAGAGTTTGGAGCTGATGATCCTATTCCCAATACAGTATTTCCGGTACCATGACCCTCGCCCTTTGCGGTTACTCTGCCACCTTCATGCGTTACGCCTTTGCTGTTTCCCCGATCAACTACCTCCTCTTCGGTTGCCATGCCGTCAACTTCAGCGCACAAGCCGTGCAAGGATACAGATATCTCAACTACTGGAAGTACGTTGCTACAATCCCTTGAAAAAGACCTACGGACACAACACACAAATGCTGACATAATCATTCACAGCTTCGGTGGTAGAGAAAAGACTCTGGCAGGCAAAGCCACCAACGAGGCATCATCCCTGGCTGACAAGGCTAAGGCCGAGTTCAAGGTTGCAGAAGCCAAGGTGGAGAACGCTGTCAATAAGGTCACCAAGTCATAGATTTAAGCTGCTCTCTTTCATTGCCTCTTCTTGATTCATTTTCACATCTGCTATATCTCGGATTAGGAGAAGAATACCAGTGCAAGTTGGGCTAGATTATACAGACACTAGCATTTCCATTTGACAAGGTAAAAGGACGTCGTTGATATGTAATATTATATGAAATCCATGATCTGAACATCTAATCATCCTTTTGCCTGTTAATCTTCAACCATGTTGTATCTGTCAGGAACCAGGGACACTTGCAGGTCTAGAAAGCTCTCGTGTATATACCATACAGTATTCTAAATAGGGCAAGAACATTTACCTGCCTGCTCGGCCAAAACGACTGCTCAGATAGGCAGGTGCGGCCAGATCACGTGCTTGCTTTGATGATCCTCAACGCCATGGCTTTTCTTCTTACCAATCTATCTCTCCCATCTAATCGATTGCTACAAGATCAAAATGTGGTTTTCTAACATCTTGCTTGCCGCTCTGGCATCAACTTGTCTTGCCGCCCCAGGACCGGTCGTTGACCAACAGCCAATTGCTGCCGAAACTGCAAGCACTCTCAGCACTTCATGGAAACATGAGCTCATCGACCTCCACCGTGACCTGGTCTCAGTTGAATCCATCAGCGGCAACGAATGCGATGTCGGCAAGTGGCTAGCTAAGAAGCTGTCCAAGCAGGGTTATACCATTGAAACGCAAAAAGTCAATGATAAACGGTACAATCTGCTCGCTTGGCCTGGCAAAGTCCGAGATGCAAAGACCCTACTTTCAAGTCATATTGATACTGTGCCTCCTTTCTATCCCTACAAGATCCATTCCAACGACTCCGACACTGTTGTCTCTGGTCGCGGTTCCGTGGATGCCAAAGCTTCGGTGGCTTCTCAGATCATTGCCCTTGAAAAACTTCTCTCTGAGAAGAAGGTCAGCCCTGATGATGTGGCTTTGCTGTATGTTGTGGGAGAAGAGGTTCATGGAGATGGCATGCGTGTTGCCAATGGATTGAATCTCACTTCGGATACCATCATCTTTGGTGAGCCCACGGAGGTAAGTTGTACTTTTGCTTTTCAGGTTATCAGACAGTGAGCTAATCGTACTCAATCGTTCAGGGAAAGCTTGCTAGCGGTCACAAAGGCATGTTAGGTTTTACGATCAATTGTTTTGGTAAAGCAGCCCACAGTGGTTACCCGTGGCTTGGACGTAGCGCGAACGAGGTGCTTGTCAAGGCACTTGCTGCATTGATGGACCTTGCCCAAGAGCTTCCCAAAAGCGAAAAGTATGGCTCGACAACCATCAACCTTGGCAAGATCGAAGGTGGTGTTGCTGGCAATGTAGTCGCACAGAATGCTAGTGCACAGATTGCCATCAGAATTGCAGCCGGAACACCCGATGAGATTGCCAGTCATGTGGAAAAGGCCATCAAAGCTGCTACTGATGAATTCAAGGCACCTGGTCAGACGGAAGCTGTTTTCGAAATCGCATATGCTGGTAAAGGGTATGCGCCTGTGGACATTGACCACGACGTCGAGGGGTTCGAGAGCATGACCGTCAACTACGGTACTGATATTCCTAATCTCGATCAAGTCGAAGGTCAAAAGAGATATCTCTACGGTCCTGGTTCCATTTTGGTCGCCCACTCAGATCATGAAGCAATCACGATTGCCGACCTCGAGACTGCAGTCAAGGATTACGAGACGCTCATTCTCCACAGTTTGTCATAGACTGTTACTCTAGTCATGAGCATACATGAAGAATGACAGGGCCAAGAACGCTACATAGCCGTTGGACCGGATGTGTTTGACTCTGCAGTTTCGCAGTATAAAAATAATATGAGACTTACGTGGATGGATCTTGGCGACCAAGCATTCGAGTCATCTTATCAATTCGAGTGTGCAGTAGTAGGAGGAGCAAGAGGTTAGGATTCGGATTGCAAAACAGGGTCAGCTCAAGATTCAATCACCTGTGTAACCAAGTACCAAGTACCTTCTCACGCCGAAAGATCGCGCCTATAACAAAAAGTACATAGTCAGATCACAGAATCGGGAATGTGCACGACTCGCCTACATATTATTTTTACGATCTAATATCATTGCAATAGGTAATACGAAAAGACGCGTACGCCAAGCAAGGAAACAAACCAACGGCTATCGGCATGCGCTGAATTGCATTGAATATCCCTAATTGCGTGATAGTCGGTGGCTTGCTTCTAGATCTGCATAAGGGAAAAAACTTGGTAGCTTCTTGGGGAACCTGACATGTTCAAGACGTCTTTTACCAGCCATGCGAAACTGAGTTTTGAAAGCATGGCAAGAGGCTGGCCTAGAGAGGAGATGGAGGAACACCCTCCGTAAAGAGAAGATCGCTTGTCCAACCGATTGGAGGAGCTTCCTGCGTAGTGACGCACCAAGGTTACTCTAATAAACTTGGCAAATGCTTCGCTGCGGGACGATTAAGCTTTTAGCGCGACGTTGCGAAGGAGCGAAGATAAGCGCAGTTTCTTGTGGTTGTATGAAGCAGAACCCGAAGGAGGAGTCGTAATCAGGCAGGCCACAAAATCCAAGATCCTGAATAGCGGCGTAGCGCGCGCCGTCGGGGTTGCCGTAAGCGATGGCCCCTTGGATTTCGCATTTGTATCTTTTGGAAGACTCTTTACCCATGACCTGTACGGCATGAACAACAATAATCACATTATTGTCCTTTCATATCTGTAGAGAGGCCGATCGACATTCGCGTTTCGCTGCGAGTCATCTCCACACTTTCACATGCGAACAGCTTCAGGCGTCCACCACCATGACTGATATGACAACAAACAGCGATTTGGCTCCTCTACACACGGAGGCGTCGCGTACGATTGTATCGCACGGTCGCGATCCAGAGAAGGATGCCAGACTTGACGGGTATGAAGAGGACGGGAAACAAGAGAGACAGGATTCGGCCAAGGAAGAGACAACCGAGGACAAGGACAACGGCAGAGACACTGGGGACAGCGGCAAGGATACAGATGGCGGAAAGGATGAGAAGCAACCTGCAGGCGGATACGATGCCACTCCAGTACCGAAGGCACCTCCAGGATGGACTGTGAAAATCACCATTCACCGCGCGACAAATCTGCCAATGGCCGACATCAATTCTCTGTCTTCGGATCCGTGGGTGCTCATGCAAATTAACACTGCGCTGCCGAGACGCCATAAGGGGGACCCTCTGCTGCGAATGCGCACACCCACCGTAAGGAGAAACACTGACCCAGAATGGAACTTTGTATGGATTGTCGGAAACATTCCTTCTTCGGGATTCAAGCTTAAGGCGCGTGTTTACGATGAGGATCCCGGTGACCATGATGACCGCTTGGGCAATGTCCATGTCAACGTGTCAAATCTGGATGAGAACTGGCAAGGCTTCAAGGAGGAACCATGCAAGATTATGAAGCGTTCGGGTAGCAAGAGAGCATATGCTATCCGTGCAATGGCTGCCTGTATGAGCAAAGCCAAGCATCTTCATGGCGATCTATATATCAGCATGGAACTGCTGGGACGTACAAAGATTGACAATGGCGGCAAAGTCTTCACCGTGGGGCCCAGCTGGAGTATCAGACATTTCAGTCCCATGCTCGGCCGCCTCGCGGGCCGCAAGGAACCAGATGAAAACGACAACCAAAACGGAGCATCGTCCCCACAGAAGAAGAAGACGGAACGCTACAACTTCCAAGTCAACCAGTTCCAACTTCAAGGTCCCGTACCGGATGAGTTATACCACCGCTACGTCGAATTCAAACCGTTTGTCAAGGCCATGTTCACAGCGACTGGTGTCCGTGGCTGGGTCCTCTCAAAAGCACTGCATCACCAACACGCTCGCGTCTATAACTTTGACCGCTACACAAAATGGAAGCACTTCCCGGACGGGCCTTCAGATGACATGACACGGGCCTTCCTAGACTTGGTCCATTACGACCAAGGCGGCCGTATCTTCACTTACGTCCTCAGTCTCGACTCTCTCCTCCGCTTCACAGAAACCGGTAAAGAATTCGGCATCGACATGTTGAGTAAACACACCATGCACAGCGACGTAAGCACCTACATCGCCTTTTCCGGCGAATTCTTCATCAGGAGATTAAAACACAGTCACCGCCCCCCGCCCCCGGATCCAGTTGAATCATCCTCGCACGACCATTCCGGCGAATCGCACCAACCGAATCAAGAACATCCCCCAGAGAACATCGGCGGAGGTCCTCCCGACGAAGATCCACCGAAAGATCCGGCACATTACGAATTGGTAATAGACAACGACAGCGGTACCTACCGTCCCAACGCCGCAAAACTGCCCCTCCTGAAGAAATTCCTCGCCAAAAACTTCCCCGGCATACATATCTTGACGCTGGACTGCCAAGCCGACGCCGACAAGATGAACAAGATGAAACAAGCGCAACGGGACCGCAAGAAGAAGGAAGGTGACCGCATCGTGTACGCGCAGGACGGCGGATCCAGGGCCTCGAGCATCAGTTCTTCGGACGAGGAGAGGCTTGACGGGTTGGAGAATGAGGCCAGGGAAGCCTATGAGAAGGGCGAGGGACAGGAGGATAGCGTCGTCCCTGGTCTGGCCAAGCAGATCAAGAAAGATGCTACGTTGAGGGGAAAGGCTTTGGCCGAGACTTGGAAGAAGAACGTGCCCGGTCAGGATACGAGGAGGGGCGGTGATCTTGATGCCGAGAATTGATTGGAAACGGTTTAGGATTGGAATCCTGTGATGATGGTGGTGGGTGGTGGTGGTGGTGGTAGCGTGTTTCCTATGCGTAGGGGTACTTATGTAGACAAGTATTTAATCTTTAATATGTTTTTCTTTTTCTCTATTACGATTACGAGGAAAAGTCCAAGGGAGGGCCATGTTTTGTTTTCCCCTTCTTCTGAAAGTTTTCCCAGTGTTTTTTTTCCCCTCTCTTTACACCTGAATTATGAAATAAAATTCATTAGAGCGGAAGCAAGCGCCTCCTCGCCGCCAGCACTATGCAAGGGGACCTTTTCTTTTCCTTCCATGTGTATATAGCAGAGCCTCTTGTGTGTCAGTTTTTCGAGAGGACGATTGACGTGAGAGTTTTTTTTTTCTAATTCCATAACCAATTGCTGAGTATAAAAACAAAGAAAAACAACTTCCTCTGTGTGGAAATCACGCCCAAGTAAGAGTTCCTAATCAGCCATCTTCACTACCCTGTCCGCCTTCTTCTTCTTCGACCGTTGCCTCAAGACCCCCAAGTACCGTGCTATCCCCATCGTTTCTGACCTTCGCACTGTCGACTGTAGCTCCGGTCGTTATTCCGTTTTTGTTGTCCAGATAATCATAAATATCCTCCACGACGTGGGATGCGACACTACTGCTGCTGTTACTACTCATACTATTGCGGCTCCTGATCTCTACACTGGGACCAATGTTCCGCACTGGGTTTTCTTGTCTATCACTGTGCTCGGATAAAGACTTCTCTTTTGTTGTTGGTGTTTGCGTTTGTTCTTGTTCTTGTCCTCGTTCTTGCGTTTGTCCTTGTTCTCGTTCTCGAATTTCATTCTCGTCTCGATCCTTTCTATCTTGTTGAACGGATTCGGAATCTTTGAATTGGCCGGTGCCGGAAGAGGGAGCGGTATGCACGGATGCCTGTGCCCGAGTCGATGGATCACTTTTCGGTGGTTGCAAGTCTCGCGTGTGCTCGGGAGCTTCCGACGTCTGTGAAATCACTAGGGTTTTTTCGAGGCCAAGAGGGAGCCCTGGTGATTCTACTGGACTCGGCGATTGTAGTTGAAGTTGTGGTGGTGCCGGTGACAGCGGTGATCGTGGTGGTGGCGACCTTCGAGGTCGATGTCGGAGATGGTTGGAGGTTGATACCTTGATATCTGACGCTGGATCAGGTGGGACGAGGGGATTGTTGTTGGTGCGTGGGTCTTGCTTTGAAATATAGTCTCGATGAATATCATGTTTGTGACGGGAGTTGGTCGGAGCTGCTGCTGGCGGAGGTGGTGGTGGAGGAAGAGGAGGAGGAGGAGGAGGAGGAGGAGGAGGAGGAGGATAAGGAGGCATTGGTGGGTAAGAAGTTGCTGTATACCTTGGTCCGTAGTATGGGTGACTTATATAGTAGGGGTTGTGATTATAAGGGTAACTTATATAATAGGGGTTGTGATTATAACCGCCGTAGTAATATAAGCTTGGAGCATGGTTGTATGTCAGCACTGGCTGCTGTGCATAGTATGGATCACGAACTGGGCCATGATGGTGAGCTGTTGTCGGTTGGCTTTGCGGAAGCGAGGAAAGATGGTGACCGTCCTGGATCGAGTGGTCCTTGTCATGCGTGAGAGATTGGTGACGCCGTGGAGTAACAGTAATCCCTGAAGAATTCTGTATGTGAATGTTCTGGACGATAGGTCGTCCTGAGGAACGGTAATCCTTCCCATCTTGCTCTTCCTCACGATCGTCATCCTCGTCGTTCTTCTCTTTGTCCAAGAACTGAGTTGTGGCCTGTTCGTCAGGTTTTGCTTTTGCCGTCTCGCGCCCACGTTGACGAGCCTTCAGAAATCCTTCATTCTCGGGTAACGGATTATGAGGATCGGATGTTATGGTTCGCAAAGCTGTCCAAGAATGAGTAACAAATCATTATAATCAGAGCAACAGGATTCATACGTCGGTGCTCTTGCGTATCTGCTCGAGGGTTTGCGTATGTGACGTTGGTGTTCTCGAATGATGAAGTCCTCTTGGGCATCTGACTTCGAGAAAATTAGAGGAAGTTCCTTTGAATCCCCCAAAGAGTTTATACCTTTCCTCAAAGGTGACTGTGCGCCTTGGAGTGGTTGACAATCCTGGTACAGAATTGTGAGTCAACTATACAAGGTAATGACACTTATCGAGGCTTATTACCTGTATTCTTGAGCTTCTTAATGATGCCTTCAAGAAGAGAGCTCGATTTCCAATTATCTTCAATGACACCTTGTGCAGTCGGGTCAGTGCTGCATGCACGGAGGATTTCGGTCACAAGGTGGTTCTGAGAGGAAATCTCAAGCATCCCCAACTCCTGGTTAGTGACACCATACATCAGAAACTCGGAATCTGTCACATTTCCAGACAGAGATTGATGTTGAGTGAGTTCGCCTATCAGGTCGTTGTCCATAGATCTTTCATAGCCAGTGAAGAGTAACAAGCGATATAAGAGCTCCAAGTGGAAGTTGTAATCATCCTTCTTCTTGGTCACCGCCTGCATCTCAAGCAACTTCTGCAGTGTATCTCGAGGAGCGACTTCATCGGACAGATCTTCTGTGAGTCCCTTCTGAGCCTGGCATAACATCTCATAATCTAACAGGAGAAGTGCGGATTTTTGATAGTAGCGACTCTCACTAATAGTCTCCGTTCCCTGGTATTGTTGTATTGCATCAGTAGTCTTTTTGATAAGCTGTTCGAGACTTCGCATGCTAGGAATTGGTTTCTGATAGAGCCTTGAAGATGACAACCGTACGAATGTTTTCCAGGCCTGGCAAAGCATTGATTCGCCGATAGTCGCTAGCACGGCAAGGCGTGAAGTCACTAAAGAATCGTCCGAGTCTGCTCCTGGAGTATCGCCTAGGTAGTTGAGAAACACTGGCCAGTCTAGAGGAGTAAGCTGCCAGATATACGTCACCTGGCGGAGTACCACGCTCGCATCCCAAGGTTGTTCACTCTCCAGCAGGTGGCTGATCCAATCCAAGTAACCTTTGATAACGGAATTTGTGTCGCCGGGATAGTCTTGTCCCGACATCCAAGGCAACCGAGCCTCCTCCAAGACAAAGGACGGCACCTGAGTTCGCATCGTCATGACCGTCAATATCCTCAAGCGTGTTATGATTATTTGTTCCTGCTTGGAGGTCAGCTACAACTTCGATGCGAGATGATTCATTAAGCTCCAACTTGAACATGAGTGAGATCCCCAATTTCACACGATTTCACGAATAGTCTCGAGAATCGCACTTCTTCAAAGGCTTTATCTAGATCCCATTCATGGGTTCTGTACGCCTGACAATAAACTCGTAAGAGTCGAAGTAATTCCAGTTCATCGGAAGCAAATCTCTCAAGCCCAGGCCCTGATCTCTCCTGTCGTAAGATTGTATGTACAAGTGTTCTCTCTGCCGTGAGAAAATTGCCTTGATCCAGTAGAGCCCAGATATATTCAACAAGGATGAGGAATGTGTCTTTATGTCGCTCAAGCAACTCCTGGAACATTTCAAATGCTTCAACGAAGGAGCCAAGCTTGCTCAATCTAGAGAAGTCTTCTAGATCTGCATCTACATCCTGGACGAAATTCGTGCCAGGAAAAGTGAGTGGGATTTCTGAAGGCGGTTGTGACTCCAGAGCATCTCTAAAAGACATAATGCGGTATGGCCTCTTCGTCAGGGCAATCGAATATCACGGTCGAGCAAGGTTGTTTTCATTAGTTTGTAATAATATTCGTCGTTGGGATTGAAGAGCACCATGTGCAGAAGGAACCGATTATGTAGTTGCAAGGCGGGATGCTTTAGCCATGCAAGGCTGAATGATACCTGAAATTGTTCAGCCGAAAGTCAGCCCAGCCCATGTACATGCATGGAGAACCTCAATGTCGAATCAAAATGCTTCTCAGCAATAATACAATATTAAATCTGCAAGCCCCGCCGTTCACCGCATGAAGGCCCAACCTGTATGCCCGCATGCCAAAATAAGCAGAGGCGATGTCATATGGTGCGACCACGGCATATATCTGTGTGCGATAGTCGTCAAAAACCTCACATCATTCAGCCACTCCATATCTGACCAGATGCGACCGGTAGACGCAAAAAGCTATCGTTGGAGAAACATACCAACGCCGATTCCGATTCCGCCAGTTCCCAAAGGCAATGTGAGTCTTGGTATGGGTATCTTCTCGAAGGCCAAGGTCAATCATACCCTGCTGGTAGGGCGTACGACCTGGGGTACCATGGACAAGCCCTATCCAGGCAAGGCGTGTGTGTTGTATCTCAAGATCCAGTTTTGGCAGACCAACGATTGTCAATTTGAGATAGCAGAAGGCGAACTTCTCTTCGATTCAAGCATCCCTGGACGCAGACCTATCATCGTAGAGTGTGCCCCTGAGCTGATATTAGGGCAGCCGTGGCAGGAACATGTTGAGAAGACTTTCGAGATCAACCCTCAGTTTCAGGTGAATGGAACTGGAGGAGGGATTGGAAGTTTTTCCAAGGCCACTGGTGCAACGAAGTCGTATCGATGGAGTTTCACATTACAGGCGCATCCTGACGAGCTCAGTCAGCAAAGCAAGTTGGCATGGAAATGGGAGGAACAACAGAAGGGCTCAGATCATCCCTTCCAGACACCGATCGTCGCCGCTGTGGTGCTTAAACACGATGACGAACCGTTTCATATAAAGCCTCGGGTTTTTGGCAAGCTCTCGAAACACAGGAGCAGATATTATGGTTGGCGGAATGTGATGTTTGTCCCGATTAAAGGTTCTGAAATCCCACTCCAGCCTAAGTCCTCGACTCAGAACGTGACTGCAGACGTTGAAGGACTTCGGAAAGCCATCGAAAAGGAGAATCAGCAATGGGCAGCTTGAGGTGAGTTTTCAAACTCGGGTACGGACGGTGTAGTTGTCTCTTAACAATGAGCAGAGTACGTCAGCCTGGAACCAGCCGTTTCGAGAGCGTGACGATCTTGCTTTTCTGCGACAGCTCATGGTATCCAGTCTCGTTGCAGGTGCGGAATGATGGAAGAAGCAAATCTAATATGGAATGCTATTGATGTTGGTGTTGATGTAGATGTAGCTGGCAGAACGCGATAAATTGGTGCAAGTTTGCTTTCCACTCTCGTTGCTTTCCTAACGTGCGTGGGTGAAAGATTGTAATAACGATCCTCACGTTAGAACGTCATGACCGGTTATCTACCTAGACATCTTCTGTCTCTTGGCTCTGGGAGCATCCTCCTCTTCCTCCTCTACAGGTTTATACTTCTCAAGCATGGCAGGAACGATAGACTGTGCCTCTTGTAACAACCTTTTCTCGTTCAGTCGAACGAAAATAGCCATTCTCTGTCTACCAGAGACGTTTGAGTCATTTAGCAAAGCCTCGTCTTGCTCGAAACTGGTAGGATACTGTGCTAGTCTAGCTGGCAGTGCCTGGTTCAGGATCTCATAGTAAGCATATCTCAGCTGTTTGCGTTGAGCCTTGTTGGGTCCACGGCTGAGTTCGATATTGAGTGCGGGTGCAATGACCTGGTAGACTTGTTCTTCGAGCTCCTCGGGGAATTCAATAAATTTGGCTGTGTAGGTATTGATGCCTGTGTCATCAGGTTCGCCGGAATCACGCTCAAGTACGAAGCCTTCTTCCATGTCTTCCTCGTCCAAGGTACCGGTCTTTTTGCCAGCGAACTTCTTTTCGATGACGTTTACAATGGTGCTCCAAGGTAACTCGACGACATCATAGCGAGAGTGCTTGGAGGAAGTGTAACCGTAACGACGAAGGAGGTCGCAATTGGGAAGAGGCCCGTAGTAGTTTAGTACCTCTTCACCGGCTTTGATGGTACGGAGAGATGTCATGGTTAATTGATCTTCGCCGTGGTTCAGATGGGCGTTGAATTCCGCATCAGCATTGAGCATGTCTGCCATGGGTACCATACCCATAGCCATGGAACCTTCTTTGTCCTGAACCCACCCCTCTTGCTCGTCATCCTCTTCATCTTCATCCTTATCCAAATCGAAAGCATAAGCCATGATGATACTGCCCATACGATGCGCTAGTTGGATGAGTTGCTCATCAGCAAGTTTCTGGGCTCCTCCAGCATAAAAGATGTCCTCATGAGCCTTGACAACTGGTAGCACTTTGGTGTTGAACATCTCATCGGCAGATGCTTTACCGATCTTGTCTTTGACAGCACTAGCTTGCAACTCTCCAAGCTCGTTGTCGCTCCAGAACATCAAAGTGTCAAAAGTCTCGGGCAAAACCTGGAAATAAGACTTCCAGGCAGATTTATCGCCTTGTAGATATTCGTAGACCATGACCAAGATAAGATCAAGCCAAGGATCGGGTGTCTTCAGCTCTTCGTCCTCATCACCATCACTCATCTCCACGTCGTCGCCAGCAGCCTCTTCATCTAGCTTCAAAGAGGTAAAGATCTTGGGCAATTTCCTCGATAATTCAGAATTCTCGACACTGATGATAGATTTTCTTGGGATAGTGAAGAGGTCAGTCTCTGCGGGTATGTCGGAAGTGACAATGATTCCTCGTCCTGCATTGCGATCTCGAAGGTCTGTAAGTTGAAGGCGAGAGTCGAATGTTGCTCCAGATTGTGATTTGAACCAGTCCAAGAAGATGTTTGATTGTGATTGAAATTCTGTCATTTTCGATGAGAACGGGCTAGATGATGTATTGTCTTGCTTTCCCAATATCTTGTTTGATGGTTGTTTTATGTAGTGAATGTCAAATGCTGAGATTAATATGGCGTCTGATGCAACAGGATTGGAGGTGCAAGATTTTTTGTTTGCAAAGGCAAACACGGTTGGCGGAGAGCATTTCGTCAGCCTCGGCAGAGCTCCGAATTCGTATGAAGAGATACCACATTATTCTCACGAAAATCACAAAAATGATTAGGGATGACTACTTCTATGGCACCTGAATATATAGTAAAGTTTGCTGATTCGGCAAAATACTCAGGAACATGGCGTCGATGAACGTAACAAATTTTGTTCCACTTTTACCTATATAAACGCCAAACACTATGTGAACTCGAACAAGAAAAAAATCAAGACCTTCAAGAATGCCGACAGAGAGTTGGAACCAGAACCAAAAAACACCCCGCTCTGTATGGAAACAACTATTGCTTGGCCATGCCCTGTTCAATCTTTCTCCTCTTTGCCCTCAGCTTCTCGGCCTCTGCATCCTTCTTGGCGTTCGAGTATTGCATCTTCTCAAAGACCTTGCGCTTGCGTCTGCTCATCATCATCTTTTGACGCTCAGTCTCTTCGGCGGCCTCGCGACGTTGGCGTGCGAGTGTTTTTGAAACCTTGTCGGCCTCCTTCTTGCGAAGAGCCTTTGCGGGAGTAGCACCAGCGTCGGTGGTGAGTGAGCGACCTTCTGCCTCGGCGGCGAGTTCACGCTGGTGGCGAGTTGCCTCGTCTTCGGAGTCTTCGTCTTCTTCTTCGTCCTCGGTGAAGCCACCAAACTCGGCGTCCTTTTCGGCTTCCTCGTCGTCTTCTTCATCAGATGGTTCGGCGAGTTCGACATCCATGCCTTCTCCGGTGACGACTTCCTTGCCACCACGAGACAGCAGATCCTTCTCCATGTCGCGAGCCTCTTCGTCTCCACGAACACCCTCGACCTCTTCTCCTTCGGAACCGGCCTCTTCCTCCATTTCCTCGTCCGAATCAGCGGCACCTGCAATGAGAGCCTCACCTTCGTTTTCTTGTTCGGCAAGAGACTTGGTGGGATCGTATTCGCCCTTCTTGGCCTTGACCCAAGGAGAAAGATGGGGCGGTAGAGTGGCGCCAGGAGCGTAGAGGTCGCTTCTCAAAAGCTTACCTGCGTTGATGCAGTCCCAGACCCATTGGGGCTGGATGTACACACGTCCAGGAACACGCTCACCAGGAGCCAAGCGCTTTGAGGCGTTTGCAGCGGCGGTCTCCTCATCTTCGACGGGGACAGCCGGTAAAGGCAGGTTAGGACGGTCAACAATCTGGTGAGTGATGCGGCGGTCGTTTTCATCCGAGGTGAAAGCACCTTCACCCAAAACAGTGTCCCAAGCAACGCGCTTACAGCCAAAGGCGCGAAGAACGAACTCAAGAGGATGACGGGGAGTTTCGCGGGAAAGGAAGACGGTGAAAGGTTCGAAGAGATTTGCGGCGGCGGAAGAAGAGATTGAGGGTTGCAAAAGAGCGTCGGACTCTGCGTCAATGGGGGCAGGGAAAGTGTCCAGCTCCTGGTTGTCTTCTGAGTCCTTGGGATTTGAAGAGGGCGCTTCTTGGGCTGTGGCATAAGAGCTGGGAGGCTCGTCGTTGGAAGTAGATGTTTGCATAAGCTTGTCGGCTTCGGCTTGTGCAGTCGCGGAAATCTTCTTGGGCTCGGTGGATTCGGACTTGTTGTCCTGAGAGTCTGCGACGTTGCGGCCTTCGATGGTGAAAGCGGCAAGCTCGGCACCCTGCTCGTCACTCTTGGCGCTGAACTTGGGAGGGTAGACCAGACCTAAGCTGGTGTAGAGTCTGTAGTTGACGAAGCCCAAGAGGGTAGTGTAGAACTGGACGAAAGTTCCCATGATACGGAAATCAATGTCTCCGGTGACGCGCTGAACGAACTTGTACGGGACGAGCCACATAATGTCCTGGCCCTGAATGGTGGCCTGGTAGTAGATACCCTTGATACTGAGGAAACTCTTGCGCAGGCTGTTGCTACGGATCAAGTAGTGCTCGAACTCGTGTGTCAGACGCTGGCAGAGCTGGATAGTCTTGGGCGGTACTGTCTCGGTCGAAGGCAGGTTGGCGAAGAGGAAAAGCATACTGAGGCAGTCGTCGAGGTCGCGGAGGGCGTCAACAAAGGTAGGGTAGCGCTCCTTGATCACGTGGTCCAGAGTCATCTTGGGTGTCAGGTTGCGCTCGAGGCGCTGGGCGTCCGAGACTTCATTTCTTCCCAGAGCACGACCAATCTTCTTGGCCAGGGCCTTGTGATCACGGAACTTGTTGAGGAGGGGCTCGTGGAGCAGGTATTGGATGTCGCGGGTGTAGTAGAAGGTCGTTGCCGGAGTCGAGCCTTTGGCCGCCTTCTTCTTGTTTCGCGGCTCACGAGGGTAGATACCTGGGACACACGTCAGCTACTGTACCCCGTGATTGGAGCATTGCGCGACTACACACCTTTGAAGATACATAGACGACGGAAATCGGGCAAGGAAATCTGAAGTTTGCGCACTGCCTGGGTACGGGTGATGTAGTTTTTGGCGGCACCCTTTGCGCCTGTGAATTATTTGTCAGTATGGGAGATACACAGAGCGGCAACAAATCGTGAGCGCACCTTTCTTCTGAATTTTGGCCATGATGAATGTGGTAGTTACAGACAGATAACACACACTCTCTCTTCCTCTCTGAGGCGCAACTTTTTTGCTTGCTAACTTTCAAAGTCTCGAATGCTTCTGCCAGGCGGTCGGCCGAAAAAGTTCAGTAGCCAGAATGCGGAGAAGCCCAATCGCCGACCGCCGACTCCCGCCCACGAACTACTCAATCGGGACTAGGTAATTATCTGGGCACGGTAGGTACTGTATGTGTTCAAAGCTACTTTATTTACCTACCTCTATGGACATGCCTGAGTCTTGACATTGCAAGCAGCCATGTCGACCAACGACCAGGTGCTCTTTGCCACGGCTGCTGCTGTACGCCTGTCGCTGGCTTGGGCATTCCCAGGTCTGCCGGACCTCCTCAGCGGTCGTGTAGAAATATCGACCCCTGTCACAGGCTTCAAGAGATGTAGGTCTTGTGCTCCTGAGCCATTGGAGCATCATCAAGAAAGCTAAGTCCTTTTTCCTATAGTGCAAGAGGGCGTCTTTCTTTACAGCCATGGTCTGTCCCCCTACGATGGCGGTGTCTTTCACCAGGCTCCTCTATTGCTGCCACTCTTCTCCCTCCTTCCTGATCCCGTTCACCACCCACTCGTGACGGTCTTGCTGTACACCTTGGTCGATCTCGCCAGTGCGTATGCTTTGATGCAGATATTCATCACCGGACAACCCCATACTACACGCTTCTTCACTTCTCCACGCGCTTCAGAACGTTGGTCCTCAACAGCGGTCGCTGCTAGGTAACTTTGACGCTGAACCAAATCAGTATCTTATTGCTCATGCCAGCACAGTTACCTGTTCAATCCCTTTGTCATTCTGACATGCCTCGGCCGATCTACTTCAGTCTTTGGCAACCTCTTCATCCTCGTCTCGGCACTCAAAGCTTGTCGCGGTTCCCCCTTCAGCTCGGCTTTCGCTCTGGCTCTAGCCGCGTACATTTCGCTGAACCCTATCCTGCTACTTCCACCTCTCGCATTTCTCTGCTACGACAACTGGGCGATGCGCCGTAAAGATGGCTCAAAAGACTCCACAACGTCAGCAACAACTCCATTCATTGCAAGATATGCCATAATGTTCGTCGCTTCTGTCGCCATTCTGTTCGCCCTGTCGTTTGCCATAACTGGTGATTGGGAATTCGTTTCTTCCGTCTATGTCACGCGATTCTTGCTGCCAGACTTGACCCCCAACGTTGGCTTGTGGTGGTATTTCTTTATCGAGATATTCGATTCCTTCCGGAACTTCTTCCTTGGAGTCTTCTGCCTACACATGGTATCGTACTCGCCAGCTCTGACAATTCGTCTCCGCAGCCAACCTCTGGCTGTTGTTGTGTTGCTCTGCGGTGTCTTTGCTATCTTGCAACCATATGCCAACATCGGTGATGCGGGCTTTTTCCTGTCCATGCTATCCATGTATGGACATGTACTTGGACGTAAGTGACATGTCCTCGTCTGTTATGCAACCTCGACTAATTTGTCTTTAGTGAGCCGATATGCTTTCCCTGCCTTGAGTGCACTCCTCTATACCACTCTTCTCGGTCCGGCCTTTTACTACCTCTGGATCTATGCAGGAAGCGGCAATGCAAACTTCTTCTACGCCATCACGCTGGTTTGGAGTTTGGCCTTGTCCGTCATCCTCGCCGATGTTCTGTATTCTATCCTCAGAGATGAATGGGAAAAGGAGCGACCTGAGATGAAGGGCAAGGAAGTCAGGCAAATATGATAGTACATAGTCACTAATTCACCAGAAGATTACATTTTCGGAATTGATCTATTACGTTATATTGCCATCAATTTTCTGCTCTTGACGAAAGCGAAGTCTCGTCCATCAAAGAGGCGTCCTTTTCACTAAAGCAGCGTGGAGAATATCTCAAGCGTTTGGAGAAGGTGCCATCACTTCATGAACAGGAGGAAGGAGGTGAGCGCACGGACACTCTGTTAATTAATTAGTTTCTGAACTCGGCAGGAACACGACAACGCGTCCACCCGCGTACAAAGTTGTGGGCGCGTCCCGAGGCAATAGGTAGAAAGCATTTGACTCTGTCTCGTTCCACCCCGAAACTTGCTCAGATATCCACCTCATATTCCCCATCATGGCTCGTGGCATTGAGGGCAACGAGATGAGTACCCCTCGTGTGCCAAAGCTACAAAAATCAGCCTCATCGGCCTCGCAATCGACCAAGCAGCAGAAAAGTATTCTGGGTTTCTTTCAGAAGAAGAGCGCTCCTACACCATCGTCACCTGCCGTTGAGCCACCTTCCAGTGCTGCTGTTGCACAATCCAGTCCGCCACCTCGTTCCTCGCCCGTACCAGCACGTCCGGTCAATACTAACTCCCCTCTCAATGAGAAAGAGAACAAGATATCGCCTCCACCCGTCTCAAGCCCTCCTCGTGGAGGAAAGAAGCAGATCAACTATGCCGAATCTGAAGACGACGACGACGACGACGAAGGTCCTGTCTTGCAGTCTCGATCGTTCAACGCTGGCCGTGCTGCAAAGAGACGCAAGATAGACGACTCGGACGACGAAGACTTTGCCATGGATGATGCCACTGAAGCCGCAATGGCTGCTGCAGACGACGATATAGATGATTTTGTCGTGTCTGACGACGCTTCTGATGACAATCGCCCGACTAGGCGTCAGAAGAAGGCAAGCCAGAAAATCTCAAAGCAGCCTTCGCCAAAGCCTCCTTCACCACTCAGAAAAGAAGATGGCGAGGAGATTCCATCTACCTCGACTGCACAACAGTGGAAGTTTGATCCGGATAACATTGAACCCTCGACTGCTAGACCAGCACCCCAACGCAAACCCCAGACCGGTCCTCCAAAGAAGCAAAAGGCGCACATGTCCGAGCCCGATCAACGTTATCCATGGTTGGCCAATGTCATGGATGCCGATCGCAACAAGCCTGGAACACCAGACTATGATCCCCGTACCATCTTCATCCCTCCCTTGGCTTGGTCCAAATTCTCACCCTTTGAGAAACAATACTGGGAAATCAAGTGCAAGTTCTGGGATACCATCGTCTTCTTCAAGAAGGGAAAGTTCTATGAGTTGTATGAGAATGACGCTACTGTTGGTCATCAATTGTTTGACCTCAAGCTCACTGATCGTGTAAACATGCGTATGGTTGGTGTTCCCGAAGCTTCACTCGACCATTGGGCCAACCAATTCGTTGCGAAAGGCTTCAAGATTGCCAGAGTTGATCAGATGGAGACCGCTCTTGGTAAAGATATGCGAGAGAGAGATGAAAAATCTGGCGGCAAGAAACCCGCCAAACCCGCAAAGGAGGAAAAAGTCATTCGCCGCGAGCTGGCTTCGGTCTTGACTTCTGGTACTCTCGTCGAAGGCGGTATGCTGCAAGATGACATGTCTACGTACTGTGTTGCCATCAAGGAGAGCGAGAACCCTGATGACGGTCTGCCCGCCTTTGGGATAGCTTTCGTCGACACTGCAACTGCACAGTTCCATCTTTGCGACTTTGTTGACGATGCAGACATGACTAAATTTGAGACTTTTGTGGCACAGACTCGACCTGGAGAACTCATTCTGGAAAAGTCAAGCATCTCCTCGAAGGCTGTCCGAATTCTGAAGAACAACACCAGTTCAACCTGCCTATGGAATTATCTCAAACCGGAAAAGGAGTTTTTGAGTGCCGAGAAGACGGCTCTGAAGATCGGAGGAGAACACTATTTCGAGTCCGACATGAGCGATGATGTAAATGCCTGGCCGACCGTCCTGAAAGAGGCTAGAGAAAAGGAACGCTGCTTCTCTGCATTGGGTGCATTGATCTGGTATCTGTCTATGCTGAAGATTGAGCGAGATCTGATAACTTTGGGCAACTTCAATTGGTATGATCCAATCAGAAAGGCCACAAGTTTAGTGCTAGACGGTCAAAGTTTGATCAACTTGGAGGTAAGTGAACCTGGACAATCTCCTCCAAACACATTATTAACTTGAATAGATTTTCGCCAACAGTTATGATGGTGGCCCAGAAGGCACTCTTTTCGCCATGCTCAACCGCTGCATTACCGCATTCGGTAAGCGAATGCTCCGTCAATGGGTCTGCCATCCTTTGGCCGACTCAAGGAAGATCAATGCTCGACTCGATGCTGTCGAGGCTCTCAACGCCGATCTCACCATTACTGAACGCTTCACAGCGTCTTTGACCAAGCTTCCAGATCTTGAACGTCTCATCTCTCGTATTCACGCTGGAAGATGCAAGGCTTCAGACTTCCTCAAGGTCCTCGAGGGCTTCGAACAGATTGAGTACACTATGAGTTTGCTCTCAAGCTTTGGAGAAGGTGAAGGTGTCCTTGGACAGCTGATCTCGTCCATGCCCGATCTCGCTGGTGTCCTTGAACATTGGAAGGATGCCTTTGACCGCGTTCAAGCCAAGGAGCAAAACTTGCTCGTCCCTCAACCTGGAGTTGAAGAAGACTTTGACGACAGCTCAAAGTCGATCAGCGACATTGAGGGCAAGCTCCAGACATTGCTGAAGAAATGGCGCAACGAGCTGGGCAGTTCTGTTATCAAGTATACCGACAACGGCAAGGAAATCTATCAGATGGAGGTCCCTGTCAAGACCAAGAATGTGCCTAAGAACTGGAAGCAAATGTCTTCGACAGCTAAAGTGAAGCGCTACTACTTCCCCGAGCTTGAGGGTCTGGTTCAAGATCTCAAGGAAGCGCAAGAGACACATACTCAGATCGTCAAGCAAGTCGCCGGCCGTTTCTATGCTCGATTCGATCAAGACTATCCAATCTGGCTCGCTGCCGTCAAGATTGTCGCACATCTCGATTGTCTCATCTCCCTTTCCAAGGCTTCTGCATCTCTAGGAGAACCAAGCTGCAGACCAGAATTTGTCGAGGCTGAGCGTAGTGTACTCGAGTTCTCCGACCTTCGTCATCCTTGCATGCTGAACACTGTTTCGGAATTCATTCCCAACGACATCGCTCTGGGTGGTGAAAACCCGAGCATCGATCTTCTCACTGGTGCAAACGCCGCCGGTAAAAGTACTGTTCTGCGAATGACCTGTATCGCAGTCATCCTCGCTCAGGTCGGCTGCTTCGTACCCTGCATTGCCGCAAGACTTACTCCCATCGATCGCATAATGTCACGTCTCGGTGCCCATGACAACATCCTAGCCGGCCAAAGCACCTTCATGGTTGAGTTGAGCGAGACAAAGAAAATCCTGTCAGAAGCCACACCAAGATCCCTCGTCATCCTCGACGAACTGGGTCGCGGAACGAGTAGTCACGACGGTGTCGCAGTCGCGCAATCGGTGCTCCATCACATCGCCACTCACACCGGCTGCATAGGATTCTTCGCCACTCACTATCACTCCCTGGCTTCTGAGTTCTCCTCTCACCCCGAGATATCACCCAAACGTATGGCCATCATGGTCGACGACACCGAACGCCGCATCACATTCCTGTATAAACTCGAACACGGTGTTGCAGAGGGCAGTTTCGGTATGCACTGTGCGGCCATGTGCGGGATTCCGGAGACTGTCATCAAGAGGGCTGAGGACGCTGCTAGGGAGTGGGAGTACACTGGCAGGCTGCAGGTCCGAGCTGAAGAGAAAGGGAAAGGGGAGATTCCTCTGGGGTTGTTGAGTGATGTTGCTTGGCTCTTGAGGGATGATGTCGGGCAGGGTGAGGGCGAAGAAGGTGTTGGTGTCAGGGGGCTGGAGGTTTTGAGGAAGGCTATCGCTGCGCTCTGATGAGAGGAAGGGTGGGAGAAACCTGAGGTGTCGTGTATGGCTTGTAGTGAATGTATGGTGTAGAGTGTAGGCGCTGTTATTCGATGATGATTCATGACATGGGTATTTTGTTCAGTATAATAACCTAGCTAGCTCTAGACATCAAAAAAATGTATATACTTGGTCAAAATGGCCGTCTTTTGTCGCTACTTTTATGCAGTATGTAAATCTCACAGCATTCTCTAGTATCTTTCTCACTTAAATACAAGTATAGTCGGGCCAGTTCTTTCTAACCTAACAATATCTCTAGACTCTACAAAATGGTTATGATATTTCTAGAAAAAAAGTAACATGAAATTTTTTTTTATTTTTTTATTTTTGGTTTTCTTTTCTTTGTTTCTTTCTCCTTTCTGAATCCCAAAAGAGTCGATGAACAGATCCGAGAACAGTATATATATATAGACTAGAAACCATCAAGATTGAATGTTCATAGGCAGTAATAGTAGTAGTAGTAGTAGTAGTAGTAGTAGTAGTAGTAGTAGTAGTAGTAGTAGTAGTAGTAGAAATAATTGAAGAAGGGAGATTAGCAGCAAAAAAAAAAAAGAAGAAAAAAAAAGGAAAAAAAAGGTGCTCGAGGTAAAAAGGGATACAGACGTCCCTTTCTAAGGGACGGTCCCATGATTGGAAGAGAAGTCCAAGGGGTCAGTTCAGTATGGTAAATTCGATCTTTGGTGACAGGAACCAAGGCTGTTAAACAAACCATGTTTAGGTATTGCTTTCACAAAGCATGAGGTATAAAGGATTTGTTCGGAGGAGATGGAAACTCGATTGATTAATGCAAACTTGCGAGATACATAAACAGAGATACCTAGGGTAGACACAATAGGGATATTCATAAACTTCATCAATTCACCGACCAAACAGACAGACAGACAGACAGACAGACAGACAGACAGAGATAACAACACAAAGACCACACCATTCCAGTCTACCCCCAAATCAGTGGTAGAAAGGGTTGGTGGGAGCATACCCGGTCAATCTGTCATCCTCGTCAGGTCTGAATCTGGTCTCCTTGTACCAAGTGTGCGCCTCCTTGCTCAACTCCTCGACCTCCTTGAAGTCGAACTTTTCGTTCTTGTACTTGGTTTGGTCGTAAACGGCCTGAGCGTACTCGGGCGCGACGTTGTAGATCTGGGCCAAGAACTTCTTCTGGATGATGGGGTAATTGACGTGGGACATCATCTTGGCGGTGTTGGAGGCGAGGTTGGCGCGGGCCGAGTCGTTCATGACGCGCTTGTAGAGCTCGCGCACTTGGTCGTACTCGCTGACTTGGCATTCGTGGTAGTAGTGGCTCTTGCGGCTGACGACGTTGTCCGAGACCTTGTAGGGCGCCTCGGCGACGTCGGGACGGAACTTGTAGGTGAAGCTGTTGGGGTTGTATTGCTTGTTACCCGCGTGGTTGGCGTCGACGCGCATGGCGCCGTCAAAGTTGATGGCAGAGACGGATTGGGCCATGAAGGGGCAGTTGGTGGGGACTTGGTGGAGGTTGACGCCAATACGGTGGTACTGAGCGTCGCGGTAGAAGAACATGCGGAATTGCAGGAGCGGGTCGGGAGAGTCCTCGATACCGGGGACCATTGAGCCGGGCGAGAAGGCGGCTTGCTCGACATCGCCGTGGTAGTTCTCGGGGTTCTTGTTCAGAACGAGACGGCCGTACTCGTGCATGGGGAATCTGTCGCGAGGCCAGACCTTTGTGACATCGAAGGGGTCGAATCCCAGTTTCTTGGGGTCGGCCTCTTCGGGGTGCATGATCTGAACTTTGGCAATCCATTCTTGCTCTTCACCACGCTCCATCTTCTCCCACAGCTCTTGCTTGGAGTAGTCGGGGTTCTCTCCTGAGATGCGGATGGCCTCGGGCTGGGTGAGCTGCTTTTGGCCGTGCTTGGCGATGAAGTGGTACTTGATGTAGACAAACCTGCCCTCCTTGTTGACCCTGAGATTGTGTTAGTCTTGATACAAACTGATGACGACTCAGTAAAACTCACCACTTGAAGGTGTGGCAACCGTAACCGTGGTTGTTGGTCCAGCCGTCAGGAGTTCCGTGATCACTGAAGAGCATGACAACTGCGTGGATGGACTCAGGAGTGTTGGCGAGCAGGTCAAATGTGGCATCCTAGTCAAGCAAGAAGTTCTTGGGGTTACGAGCTTGCGAGCGAATGACATCCGGACCCTGGATGGGGTCACGGCAGAAGAAGATAGGCCAGTTCAGACCGACAATGTCGTAGTTGCCCTCCTTGGTGTAGAACTTGATGGCAAATCCTCTAGGGTTACGGGCCTCGTCAGGGAACTCACGACCAAGCGTGACCGTGGAGAAACGCATGAAGACAGGAGTCTTTTCGCCAACGGTGGACAAGAAGTTTGCCTTGGTCAAGGCAGAAATATCCTTTGTCATCTCAAAGTGACCGAATGCACCACTTCCGCAGGGGTGGACCATTCCTGAGTAATTCTGTCAGCTTCGATCCAGGACAATCAAACTCATATCTCAAACTCACTCTCAAGGTTCTTGGATCTGTTGAAAGTCTGCTGCTTTTGCAAAAGGTGAACATCACTGACGAGAGGAATGCCTCCAATGTTCTTGCTGTGAGCAGCATCCGGGATGGGAATGCCCTCGTTGTTGGTAAAGTAAGGTCCGTCATCCTCACGCTTGCCCCCGGTTGTGTGTGTCCAGAGACCTTGGCAATGATGTCGGCAGGACCTTCATTGATGGACATGTTGTGGGCAAGTCTGGGAGCACGAACTTCACCAGAAGTTGCACCTTGAATGCCAGAGGCAATGGCCTCGAGCGGGTGCTGAAGAGGATTCTGCTGGTTGCTGTTGGAAGACATGTTGGGTATGGTCCTGGAGGCAAGATTCGAAGGAATGTCCATTCTTGAGAAAAAGAGAGCGAATCGTCTTTGACTTGTACCCTCCAGATGCAAGAGCTTCCCCTCCCCTCTTTGTCAGATGTCTCCTTGACGTAAACACTCTGTCGGCGGCTGCTGATTAGCTGTCATGGTAACGGCAGGCTCATCAACACGACCAGCCATTTCAACCACGACGACTGCTCATTCAAACGTCAGGTAGTAAACATGTTTGTTCAATCAATGGTCAAAGGTGGGGAGAGCTCGACCATTTACGCCAATCGGGCGTCTTCCATTGACCGAGATCGTCCAATGTCAGGTACACTAAGCTGTTCCTGGCCATTATAAGAGCCTCAGATCTACCGATGGCATGGAGAAATTCCATGGGAGCAAAGGACCGGTATTCACCGTCTCTCCCATGGCGCTTCTACCACCTCGCGAAGAAGCGACCTTTGATCAAGGTCGATAATACGTTCATGTTCCAGTCTATCTTCCTCGCAGCTTGGCGAAGATGTCAGAAATCTCTCGGTCGCAATTGGCTAGTGAGAGGGGACCCACATAGCCGGAGCCATCCCCGATATTGCAGAGCCTCATCTCCCTATCATAAACGGGAACGGTTAACATCAGCATGGTTTCATCAACATACTGCATCAAGGAAATCGTACTCGGAGTAATATATAATCCATATGAAAGATGCCGGCATTGTAATCGAGTACGACAAGGGAAGGTGGCAGCTCCAATCAGTTTGTACAGGTTTTGGTTGATTAAGGAACAGAAGAACCATCTCTAAATCGCACCGCAATCATAGGAAGCAGAGTCCTTAAATCACAGTCTCTTCCTCATTCGACACTATACAGATATCTTGTCCAAGACAACAATTATCTTCCATCTCTATGATCATGTCATGTTTATACTTCTTCACCTCCAACGGCTTCATAAGCCGTCGTACCTCCACTCCTATACCTCATACCCCTAGGAACCTCGTACATTTTCCTATAATCCACCTTCTCCCCTCCCAACAACCCATACCCAGCTTCTTTCCTGCCGAATAATACTTTACCAGCACCGCCAGCATCGCACCAGAAATCCGCACAATTCCGTACCACACCGCGAGTGAAAGGGTTCTCTCGTCTGCGCGCAAGCACTTCTGGGGCACGCGAACCGTGCATGGCGGTGGCGAGAAAAGTGTCTACACCTAGCAATCGTTTCCACTGGTCGAAACAACCCTCTTGTTGTCTGTGGGCAGGAGTAGGGCCTCGTGCAGGATCCGGTCCTGCTCCCGAGTTTGCCAGCCCAGCGCCTTCAGCAGAAGTCGATCCGGTTGTCAAAGCAGATGTTAAAGGTCCCATGGCGTGGTTGTTTCTCATGCTTTCCCATGTTGTCATTGCGCGAGCGATTTGGGTGAGTTGGACGAAGAGTAACATTACTGTCCAAGTAAGTTGGACGCTTCCCCATCCGTTTACGAGGAGGGTGAAAGGGTCTTTCGACCACTGAGCACACAATTCGGGTTTCAGGACTTCGCAGTGGATGGCCGAGTCTGGTGGTGTGGGGAGGACGGCGAGGTAGGCCAAGGTAAGTTGGATCAGGAAGGCGATACCGACGAGGAGGAAGATGATGTAAAGAACGAAGGAGCGGTGGTTGTTTACTCCGACGCAGTTGTTCAGCCAGGGACAGTGGCTGGAAATCTTCGGATCAGTACTGAAGAATGTGTTTGTGGAGAAAGTCATGGCTTACTGGTCTTCTCTGGCTACGCAGCGATTGCACCGCCTGCAGTGCTTGCTTCTCAAAGGCTTTCTGATCATACACATGGTGCAGAAGTGTTGCTCGTCAAAGATGCGGTTGTCGATGAGTTCTTCAATGGTGGTTTTCTGCTGTCCACGTGATGCAGATTTGGGAATGAAACCGGGATCCATGAGCATGGCTGTGAAGTAGTAATATCCACAGAGCGCATATGAAGATATAAAGAACAGGTTGAGAAGGGGATTGGTGTATATAGTAGCTGTTTTGTTGTTAGCACGTTGGTGAAGAAGTTAGGGACGGTAGGAACTTACTAGGAAGAATGTGGGTAAGCCATCGGATGCCGACCCAAGCGAGTGTGGCAGCAAAAACGCCGGCAAGGAAAGGCTGTGCGGTATATATCAGTCCTGATCCGGGATAGAGGAATGACAAGATACTCACAGTCTTGTGCATGTGCTTCATATCGTTGGGAGCCCACTTGAGTAGCCTCTGTGAGGCATACTGCAAGATATACGAAGTGATCATGGCAAGTGGCAGTCCGAAAAAGACAGGCATGATGGAGAGGATGTAAAGCGTACATCCCAACACAACAAACGGCCAGCAAAAGAAGAACCTTTCAATAAATTTCTTGGTATCCTTGACAAAGGCCAGAGGGAACTGTCGGGGATTGCCAGCGGCATCAAAGCCACTATCTGAGAGAGCTCGATGCCACTGGCGGGTTGAATTCATCTCTTTCGCCGTGACAGCAGGTGTTTTGCCGTCATTGTTCGCGACAAAGCGATCGGCTCCGTGCTCGACGAGTCGTTGTATGCAGGCATAACTGCCCTTTACCAGGGCCCAGTGTAATGCTGTAAATCCCAAGTCATCTCTTGCGTGCACATCTGCACCCCATTTCAGCAGCACATCAACACATGCCGGAAAGCCCTTGTATGCAGCCCACATCAAGCTGGTGTGTCCTTGAGAATCGGCAATGTCGACGGGTACATCGGCTTGATGCAGCAAGAGAATGAGTTGGAAAACATTGCCGTCCAGAGTCGCAGAGTGTAGGAGATTATAGCCTTGGTCGTCGGAGAGGAGGGGATCAGCGCCGTGCTTGAGCAGCAGGTTGACAATATCGAGGTGGCAGCGCTTAGAAGCCCACAGTACTGGCGTCGCTTCGGCATCACCGCCTTTTGCGTTGACATTTGCGCCGGCTTGAATAAGAAAATGACAGAGGGCGTAGTGTCCGTTGATGGCAGCCCACTGTATGTCGTGTTAGTCTTGCTGGCTGTTGCTGTATCGGCGCATGCGGCTGAAGATTGAGACTTGCGTGTAATGCCGTAATTCCTTGCGCGTCTGCGGATGTCGCCTTCTCTTTACCGCTGTCGAGCAATTTCTGTATTGACCGTAATTCTCCCAGTCTAGCTAAGGCCATCAAATCCTGCTGGATGGGGTGTATGGGTGGTGAGGGGAGGCCGTCCATCTCCACACTGCTGTCGCCTGTCGGTGTTGATCCGTTGACTGTGTCCAGCATTGACGGCCGCTCTCGACTTCGTCCGGTCGACGATTCTCGCGATGCCATGGTCATAAAATGGTTGGTCTGATTATTATGGGTAGTTCATGTTGCACGGCAGAAGGATTTTGGGTAGTAGTCCAGTTGGATTGATTAATTGCTAATGCTGCTTACGCGGTCGTAGGGCTGTGTCATTCGACTCGGTGGTTCGCATTGCGCGCCAATCAGCGTCAAGAAACTCCGATCTCTCCTCACTTTCTCTCTTGTTTCATCTCCATATCTTGTCCCTCTTCCCCTTTGTTTCATCCTCCCATAGGCCCTTGAGCCTCTGCTATATCCAGCGCCTCCAAGCCACCTGTCTTTTGATTCCTACGCCACCTTCCATAATAGACTTCCATCAGATGCTCCATGGTCTCCATGAGAATCTCGTGTTTCGTCTTATTGTTGAAGTTGTGTGTCATGCGGTAAAATGTCAATCCAGCCTCGTATCTGATGAACGGCATGAGCGCATCAATCTTCTCAGTGGCTTCATCGACGACTCTCTTCACCGTCGTGACTATCTTGGTCGAGGCAGCTTCGAAAACCGGCTCGTGCAGCTTGAGTAAGTCCGAACCCCTGCCGTGTTGTTTGACGACTTCTTCTTCAAAGGCCTTCTTGAACCCTTTTTTCAGTATCTCGCCGCAGAGAAGGACCATTTGTCCCCATTGTGCAAGATCAGTGTCGTACCCTCTTTCCAACGAGAGTGCGGCAGTAGTACCCACTGGGCACTTTTCTGAATCAAGAATGCAACACTTCTCGTAACCGCTCCAATGGTTGACAGGCTTGAACCAGCCATACTGTGCTCCGGTAAAGTCAACTGCATATGTTTCTTCACCTTGTCGCACTTGCAAAAGCTCGTGTATGTATTGCTTGTCCCATGTCAGATCAGTGTAGCGACAGAGGCGTGGAGCCCTCATGACCATGACAGAAACCTCCTTGACGTCGTCGAACACATCTTGAAGCATTAGTTCATGACCGATATCAACATGACGAACCGTGCTCTTACCTTCCAGCAACCAAGAAGTAGGACCATGCATGTAGCCTAGAGACTCGGTGCAGAACATAAGAGAGAGACATGCTTCTCTGTCGTTGTCGTCCTTGAAGATCGACTCGGGAAACTCTCGAAACCACCCGTTAGGTCTCTTGGTGTCCATGGTCATGTAGTCACCTTCCTGGATCAGAAGCTGTCCATTGACTTCCTCGGCTCTCACGACGCAGTTGTCGAAGCATTCCCTGCGCAGAGTGTACCAGATCTTCTGGAGCAGTGATCCAGCACGAAACAACATCTTGCGCTTCTGTAGCTTCCTACACTCTTGTCGGTGTCTCTGCCAGTCCGTCTTCTGACACTCCTTGTTGCAGTACGAGGTAACAGTTTGTTTATGTGTTCCATACTTGGAGGGTGTGCTCAGACAACCTGAGCAGCGTAGGCTTACCTGATCGTTACCACAGTGCGCGCACTTGGTCTTTTCGTCGGGGATTTTGAGATTCTCGAGCATCTCTGTCGTGGCTGGTGTGTTGGACTTTGGCCCCGGTGATTTCATGGTTGTTTGAGCGATCAAACCTTTAGTCAGTTGGCGCAAAGACCAGGAGGTCTGTGAAAAGTTCATCGAGGGGAGAGACGGTACTCGAAATCAAGAAGTGAGGAAACAGTTCGAGTGAAAGTCTGCATTGGCAAAGCAGCACTTCACTTTCACATCTACCGCAACCTCCAGCTTCTCACTTCTCTAGACCTCAAGTCTGGTCACTCGCGACATCTTTGAATGCTCTCTTCACGACCATTTTATTCTAAATCGAGAAAACGTTTCCAACCCACCATCGCACCATTGATGCAACCAGAATCAATACTTCCTCTATGTTCTGTCAGTATCTCGTGACAGTGTATTATCTCCTCCCCATTCCAAACAAAAATCTTCCACCTGTTACAGAAACACCTGCAAGAAGACTTGAGAACTTGATCTTTATTCGTCATACATTTTTTGTTCGCTTCCTTCCACTGCAAATGGCCAAAACAAGAGACGAACGTCGTTGCGATGACCGTGCGCCTGCCTCCAGAAGGCAACCCTTTTCTGAAACATGGAGCAAATACACAAGACATTTACGCTTGCTGCTTGACTGTTGCGTCAGTCATTGTTGTACGCCTCATATCTCAATATGCTGATATCTCATTGTGATCAGCACTTGAGTTATTATGCGTCAGAAGCAGCACATAACAACCCAAGGTTCCTGTTTGGAAGCTTTGATATCACTGTTGCCTTTCGGTATCTTTCTCAAATAAATACTGGAAGATTTTTCTTCAGGCCATGAGTAAAAAGGTAAGGCAGGACGTACGTAAGTGTGAATTTTTTCAACTCTTCTTTTCAGACCATCCTCCTTCACGGAAATATTACAGTGAACTTTGCCTGGCTATTCTCAACGAGCAAATCTACCTGCCAGAATACCGCATCATCACATTCGGCAAAGATGAATACATCCACAGGAACACAATTAACAATGATCCACGAAAACGAAACCCACGACCACGACAATCACACCCATCAACTTACCAACACAAATACCAGCGCCACTTCCACTACAGTCACAACTCCCACCTCCACAACTCCATCCCAGTACGAAAAGCTACAAATCCCGAGCTATCCCCTACCACAAGACCAGCAACAACAACCTCAAGCAAAATCAGAAGCAGAGGTAGAGGCAGAGATAGAGGCAGCGCTGTCAAGAAATCAATCAACGACAAAGAAACTACGAAAGAAGTCAAAGTTCTTTGGGCGGAAAGTCGTCAAGGAAGTGGGCATTTTCCTGCTTTGTCTTCCGCAGGATGGATATACGCCTAAGATGGAGGAGAGGACCGCTACTGGGAAAGTGAGGCATGCAGAAAATTGAACATATGGATGATGTGTAACGAACGTCTGGAAGAGGTATTGCAAAGGAGAATTTCAGGCAAAGAAGGAAGAATGTTGGCAGAGGAGATGGATTGAAAGAGTATCGAGGGCTGTCTTTGCGAGGGGGGTAACCCTGGTTACGAGACCTACGTTGCTTGTTGTATTATCCAAAGCGTAGCAGTAGCACACGTAGCAAGTATCTACACAAATTAATTTCCTTTGTTTGGGATCACTCACACAATTGCCCAGAACAGATATATCGAGGAGCCATTTTCGAGAAGAAGGTATAAAAGTTGTCGTCAGAAGTTGTGCATCTTATTCTTCCTTCCTCAGGCCACCACATCTTCCGTAGGAAATTTTGCCGTGGTAGCCTTACACCTGCGAGACAAACAGTAACCATGAAATGAATTACCTGATCTAAGCGTTTCCACAATCATTACATGTCGAGAATATCATGACTGTTCATTCTTTGTCTCGAGACGTGTTCAAGAGAGGTAATGTCTCACAGTGGACCCTCTAGATCAGATCGCATAAAAATTGTGGAGACTCCACACTCGATCTCAGAAGTTCGTCATCTCGGAGGATTATATCATTCCGCTCTCCGCGAAAGTGACACGGAGACTACCCGACAACAACAGCTCTGTGTTTATGCAACCCACTATCTTATGCTCACAGCTGAGAGAACCTATCTAAAGATACACATACCCACGTGCAGCTACCCAGAAAACATTTGTGTCACAAAATGAGACGATGAGAGCGATGACCTCACCACATTTCGTGTCGTCACCGAGCCTCACTACAGCATCACCACTCAGAATCCTTTCTAGCTGTAAGTGAGCTAAGGTGAGCTGTACGCATCACGTTTACACAGTAAGAAGCTACCGCCCAAAAAGTAAACAAAGAATCCATTATATAAGCTATTTCCTCCCATAAACTTCCTTTCGTTCCTCCCTCATCGACCAATTTATCGACCAATTTATCCCATCAACCTAACAAACAACTATAAACACTTTCCACGACTTCAAACCCTCACAACAGTCAAACACAATGTTCTCCCTCCGTCAAATCTGCCGCAGATCTCCTGCCGCCATCAAGACCGTAAACTCCGCCGGTGCCGCCCGCGTCAGAATGGCCTCGAAGAAGGTCGAAGATACCACCCAAGCCGCCGGTGAAGCCAAGGACACAAACCCTCAGAACCCTTCGACCATCTCCTCAGCCGGTGCTGTCGGAAAGCAATTCAACCCCGATGGAAACATTGGTCAAGTTGGTGAAAAGGTTGGTTTGCTCGCATTTCCCTCTGTTCCATAGTTTGTCATGTACCCCGCGATGGCTTCGAGCTCCTTCAAGCTTTAATTGAGCTTGAACGAGCTACCGGAGCAGAGGGATGGCTGGAAGGAATTGATGATTGTCGCTTCAAGGAACAAGAATGCTAACGATCATATAACAGATCGGTGGACCTTTCTCCAAGGACGGTGCCGTTGGCTCGCAGTTCGATGCTTCCAAGGATGGCATTGCCGGTCAGGTCGAGAAGGCTGTTGACGGTCCCAGCAGACCTGCTACCCAGAAGAAGTAGAGATATCTAAGAGAGTCTCTTTCTTCATGATGGACACATATTTTTTCTTCGATGTTTTGTATGAGTATGACTTAGATGAAACGACACAATGCATATTGTAATACCTACCTATTTTGTCCGTTGTGCTATCGTGGTTCGTACATGATGTTCTTGTCGTGTTACATGTTACTGGCTTATGACATCCCTTGTAGTGTTGTCTTCTTCTTATTGAACAGATTCCTGTGGGAAACATGATGCTACGACAAGCTAGATACGTGAAGATAGAAAAGTGTCATGCAATAACAAGTATATACAGCAGAACGAATACCATAATACGATGTATATATATACCAACCTCCTCAAGCCTTGCCTTACAAACACACTCCAACCCTACTGATCAGCCGCCCAAGCAACAACCCAAGCAAGCGCACTCCCCCAATTGATAGCAACCTCGTTAGTACTATAGCTATTAACATCATCCACATAACACATCTGCCCAACACATCCCACCAAAACATCATCGGCAGGAGGGTCGGCAGGCATTTCGTTGGCACCGCCCGCCATGGCACCCACAGGCGCAGGCGGCACTATCTGATCTTGAGGAATCAGGTTGGAAAGTTCGTGGGCGTATAGGCGTGAATGCATGTTTGAAGAGGTTTTGGTGCCGTGGCCGTGGACGTAGGATTGGGCTAGGGCGTTTCTGCCGAGGATGTAGTCGAGTGCTTGGAGGGCGGATGTGCGATAGGTCGTGTTTGAGGTGAGGTCGTGGGCTGTGGCTACGATTTGGATGCAGTTTAGTTGGTTGCCTGGAAGGGGTTTATTAGTACCTTGACGAAAGAGGGTTTGGTAGGGGGGAGGATGTACTGTTGCTGCCCCAGGGGTAACTGGTTATCATGCTGCCTGTCGGTTGATCTCTTTGAATGTCGATATATTGTTGCGCACCAGCTAGCACAGATTCAATGATTGCATCTCTTCCAGTGATGTTGTTAGGAACAATAGCAAGATCAAGCTGAGCGAGCGACGCAACTGAACCCCAAGAAAATCCGCCAACAGGGAACACAGTCGATATATTCGCCGTGTGATAATAATTCTCAGTGACATCGTTGGCGAATTCTGCTTCTCCGGTTGTGATGTACATCTCTGCGGCTGCCCAGTAAAATTCGTCTCTCACGTCGTTGTCGCTGTATGCGCCTCCACCGAGATCCCAATCGGTACCGGGGGCGTAGATGGCTGGGTTGGCTTTTGCTGCGGCGTAACCTATGCGAGCGGCGCTTAGACATTGCTGGGCGAAGACTTGGTCGAATTGAGACCAAAGACGTGCGCTCATTGCTGCTGTGGCTACCATGTTTAGTGTAGCGGCTGTCGAGGGTCGGTGTAGTTCTCTTCGCTTTGGATCGGTGTTTGGAAGTGTCGGGAGTGGTGTCCATTGGTTGTCGTGCATCTTGTGGTGAACCATACCGGAGAGATCTAGTCACACATATGTAAGTAACCATACAGGCCATCACACTGATACTGCAACTAACCAATATAAGAGCCATTGACGAGTTGAGGCGGCGAATTTGGAGGAACTTGCATCTTGAGCATAAAAGACATCTCCCAACGAGCTTCATCGAGATAATCTGGATAGCCATTTGATCGTTCTGGAATCCTTAGAGAACCATCTCCAAGTGCTTGAGATGAAGCATTCTTGACGTGCAATGTACGCTCGTAGGCCATGAGGATCTGTGCAGTGGAGATGCCGCCGTTTACCACGTACTTGCCTTGGTCACCGGCATCATACCTAGAGCAGTGAGTTTCCAGTGGTTTCGAGACAAATGAAAGTGCACATACCAGCCTTGCGTAACATCAAGTGTATAGTTGCAAGTCCAGGGTTCAAGATATGTAACGTTTGACTCCCATTCATACTGACACGGAACCACGACATCACCCTGGAATCAATCAGCTCAGCTCATCACAAACGTGCAAGATAATATACTTGATTTGGCGGGATCTGGATATGGCCAGCTTCGCGAGCATACTGAGACCCAACAAGCTCCGCATCAATTGCAATGCCACTTCTTTGCTGGTAGAAGAACTGCATGGAGTCCGCTCGAAGCGACTCGTACAAGGTTGAGGATATACTGAAAGGATAGCTGGTTCCACCGCCAGCAACCTCAATGACATAACCAGAACCTTGTCCCTTGTATGGAGAAAAGTCAAGTGTATGGACGTTCAAACCAGAAGATGTGTCATTACCGAAAGTAGTCGTCGTACCAGAAGCGACTGAAATTCCTCCCATGTTCAAGAGATTCCATGTGAGTGAGGATTTGCTTTGAGACACGACAGTCGCATGCTTCGGTCCATTGGGGAGATATCCGACTTGATTGACCTTGATCGACGAGCCTGTGTCTTGGTGGTATGGCAAGCGATTGATGCGGTGCAAAGAAATGTCGCCGATACATATATTATTGGTGGTATTACTTCCGCCTAAGAAGAAAGTCAACGTCGAATTGTTCTCCTGATTAGCTGGTGAGAAGGGGAACGAAAACGCTCGTGGAGATGTTGTCAGCGGGCACTGAGTTGTGTTGAGATTAGGATCAACTGGAGCGCCACCAGCAGAAGGATCGAAACCAGTCGTTTGAAGCCAGATGTTCACTGCATGTGACGATGAAGCAGTAAAGTTCAGGAAGTAGACATCATTCTTGACTTGCGTGAAATTATGCAATGTTTGGATGTAGCTCGAATTGGCAGGTGTGTTGGCTGGAACATTGACACAGAGCATGCTGGATTGATAAGAGCCCTCTGGCTCTATGACCCAACCAGAGGTGCCATTTTGGAAATCGCCATTGAGAACAAGGTTTGGTGTTCCGGTGGCATTGTTTTCGACTGTAATCTGTCGTCTGTCTAATTTGTATGAAAACACAACCGCAGGGAGTGAAGTCGATAGTAGTAAAATTTGATATAACGATAGTCGACACATGGTCTGTAAGTTGCAACTTTGAATGTACTATGCTGGAGAATCTAGAAGTAGGATATTTCCATTGCTATATACTTACCTTCTTCACCAAGTATCTCACTGCGGGCCGCGACCCCGCAAAGCATACCAAGTCTACTTCATGACGCCTTAAGGACCTTCTGGATCAAGGCAGAGTGTGTTAAAAGCTGATGTAGTCTGGCTGCGAGGCAGGGATAGTGATATACATGTGCGGGGTCCGGGACGCATGTAGAGCCTCAAGGAAAAACTGGTCGGCGGCTAAAAGGATAAAGAGAAAGCAGGTCTATGCAAGTGAGGATCATTTTCACATCGAACAAGGACTTACTCAGATGCAGATCGAAGACGAGATGAGGGACAGATGACAGCAAGGGCAAGGAATCGAATCCTGACTCTGAATCGTGATGCTTGTATGCACGTGATGCAACGGTTTTTTGAGCCCGTACTCGTATTATTCTCGAAACTTCAGTTCTCGACGACAACGTCCACCAATAGAAACCTTTTGGCTTAGAATCGCTCGACATACAATACCTTCATTGCGATACCTCGGCATCTTTCCTGACCCTACGTCCATGTCAAACATGTTTCTACAGAATCAAACTTCGAGAATATTTCTTTTCTCGTTCTGCATGCGTACACGCCTCCTAACTTCTTGACCGAGGACCTCCGCAAAATGAAGTTATAGGTCTACCGCCTCTCACCGTTCGTGGAGAACAAACGTTTCTGGCTTGTTGGCTTTCTCCTTTAGTCGCGCATCGACACAACCTGTTGAAGATCCGATGAATGAGACGACATACTCGTCTGAATTGGTCAATTCATTCCGTAACGATGAACCGATCTGTCTTTGCACTCCATGCTCTACTAACCTATCCACTTGCCCGCCATGGGATAGATCGTGCTCGGCGTGATCTAGAGTCCTATCCTCAAATCACGACATCGTCCCCCAAAAACGATCGACTAAGACGTTAACGGTCAGGGAGGATATGAACCATGGTCCCGCACCAGTTTATATGAGGAGAAGCTGGGGTTATTGTAGCTGAACGTTTCCGACATCCTATTAGGCGCCAATAAGCATCCCCTGGACCACTAATCTCACATGTCATGGACTCGCAGATTCGTAGCGGAGGTAAGTCGAGATCTTGTTCTGCACTGTTGCAATATGGTGTCTTTGTTGATTCTGAATACAGTAGGCGTCACATCCTACACTTCCGAGACGATCAATCATAGAGAGTCTTGAATGCTGGAACAAAACTTTCGAAGGCCGTACATCTCCGTGATACGTTTGTATATAGGACTGTGGCAACACTCCACCCGTTTGACGTACAGTCCGATTCATTCGAACTTCAGGCTCGTTCGAGAACGGCGGTATGATTGATCGTCTATTGACTCAATTTCAGGACCCATCGAGTGCCAGAAGGTTTGATCGTCTATTCTCGAATTTTCCAATATGCAGGTCCTCAGGTACAAATCTGATCCAATGCAGGCTGCGTCACTCAAGTCATCATGTGCTCTCGAAGAATTCCCCCTTCATCTCAACACATTGTAAGAATCACGGAATCATGCACTCACCATGTATTTATTGGTTCTAGTACACGCTGTCGAGTCGTGCCATCTATCAGAAGCTAATAAGATAGTATCGGCGCTGTTGACACGTTATAAGGTCCTTCCTATACAGGCAGAATATATGTCTGCCGTAGGCCATTGAGACTGAAACCTCCACTCAACGTTGTGGCAAGACTAGAAACATCAAATATTACGACCTATGCTTAATGACACGATCTAGGCTCATTATAGCATTGCTCTCTCTTATAGCAAAGTGCAAGACACCAGTGACGATCCAAATGAGGTCTCCTGCAGATTGCAGCAATAGAATCAAGTATAAATACTGCATCCTCACCCCTAATCATCTGAAGTCTCATCAGTGCACTTTTTACCTTCATTTGTCTCTTATCACACCCGCATCGATTTCCAGCTTGTTTGTTTCTTAATATGCGATCTTCTTCACTCATTACGTGGTCCGCTTTGGCGATCACGACTTTGGCCGCTCCTGCAGGACGATACAATGTTCAGGAACAAGCTGAAGAGCTTGAGAAGCGTCAACTTTTGGGCGCCGTTACCACCATTGTCAATGGCCAGGGCGGTATCATTACTACAGCCGTCTCCAACCTAGGCGGAGCGGCAACCACTGTCGTCTCCAATGTAGGTGGAGCGGCAACTACTGTTGTCTCTAACGTAGGCGGAGCAGTATCTACTGTTGTCTCTCAAGAGTCTGGTCTTCTGTCGACTGTTACGTCGCAGCTGATCCCGTCTAGTGGAGCTTCACAGCTTCTGTGAGTTTACTTCTTAAAATCGTTATCCTGACATTGACTTATTCGTCAAATAGTCCTACTGGAGTCGTCAGTGCCAGCGCGCTGTCCTCAGCTTTGGCCCCATTGACTTCAGCCGAGTCTGTTCCAGGAGTTTCTTCAGCTCTCTCCTCCGTCCTTTCCGCGATATCTTCGGCCGCTTCTCCACTCAGCACTGATGTCAACACAAACATCAATCCTGCTTTGTCCTCGATAGCCTCCGAGATTTCTGCTCTTCCTAGTTCTGTTCAGGCTCCCTTGTCATCCATCCTGTCCCAGATCTCCTCAGTTGAGGCCAACGATGGTGCCGGCTCTGGTATCCCGACTCTCTCTGTTCCGAGTGCTTCTGTCCCCACTCTCTCAGTTCCATCGGTTTCTGTTCCAACTGTCTCGGTCCCAACTCTCTCGGTTCCATCGGTTTCTGTCCCGAGTGTTTCTGTGCCAACCCTTTCAGTTCCATCGGTCTCTGTCCCAAGTGTCTCGGCACCAACTCTCTCGATTCCCTCAGTTTCTGTTCCTACTCTTTCTGTCCCATCCGTCTCTATCAAGACTTCGGCACTCAGCATTCAACCAGTCGGAGCTTCCTTGGTCACTGGGCAACCCCCTGCCATCACCGGTGTTCCAACCAGCACCAAGATCATCCTACCCACCCTCAGCACCGTTCGCTTCCCTGGATTGACTACTCTGGCTGCTGAGGCTTCTCGCCTTCCTGCTGCTCAAGGCGCCGCTATCTCATCATTGCTCTCCGCGGTTTCCGCTGCTGGCTCAACCGGCAGTCTCTCACCCCAGGTTTCGTCGGCTTACTCGTCCCTTCTTAGTGCGGCTATCCTTGCTGTTCCTACCAACACTAAGCCGTCCAGCGTTCAGGCCAGTGCCAGCGTACAGGCCAGTGCCAGCGTGCAGGCCAGTGCCAGCGTGCAGGCCAGTGCCAGCGTGCAGGCCAGTGCCAGCGTGCAGGCCAGTGCCAGCGCTCAGACCAGTGCCAGTGCTAAGACCAGTACCAGTGCTAAGACCAGTACCAGTGCTAAGACCAGCTCCAGCGTTAAGACCAGCTCCAGCGTTAAGACCAGCTCCAGCGTTAAGACCAGCTCCAGCGTTAAGACCAGCTCCAGCGTCAAGCTCCCCAGTACCAGTGTCAAGCTCCCCAGCACTAGTATCAAGCTTCCTAGCACCAAGGTTTCCAGCATCAAGCTTCCTAGCACCAAGGTCTCCAGTATCAAGCTTCCTACCGTTACCCCGGTCCGCTTCCCTGGCTTGTCCACCTTGGCTGCCGAAGCTTCTCGCCTTCCTGCTGCTCAGAGATCTGCTGTTTCCTCTCTGGTCTCCCAGGTTCGTGCTGCTGGTGCGACTGGCAGTCTTTCCCCCAAGGTCTCTTCAGCTTATTCGTCGCTCCTGAGCGCCGCTACCCACGCAGTCCCCACCAGCACTCGCTTCCCTGCTCTGTCTTCTTTGGCTGCTGAAGCTTCTCGCCTTCCTGCTGCTCAGAGATCTGCTTTGTCATCGCTTGTTTCTGAAGTCCGTGTCGCTGGTGCAACTGGTAGCCTCTCTCCCAAGGTCTCTTCAGCATACTCGTCGCTCCTTAGTGCCGCTACCCACGCAGTTCCCACAAGCAGCATCCGATTCCCTGCCTTGTCTTCTTTGGCCGCCGAAGCTTCTCGCCTTCCCGCCTCTCTTAGACCCGCTTTGTCGTCGCTTGTCTCTGAAGTCCGTGTCGCTGGTGCAACTGGCAGCCTTTCTCCCAAGGTGTCGTCAGCCTACTCGTCACTTCTTAGTGCTGCTACCCATGCCCTTCCCACTAGCACTGTCAAGCTCCCTAGCACCAAGATCTCTAGCATCAAGCTCCCTAGCACCAAGGTTTCTAGCATCAAGCTTCCTACCGTCAGCTCCGTTCGCTTCCCTGCCCTATCTTCCCTAGCTGCTGAGGCTTCTCGCCTTCCCACCTCCCTTAGACCCGCTCTCTCGTCGCTTGTTTCGGAGGTCCGTGTTGCTGGTCCAACCGGCAGCCTCTCACCCAAGGTCTCTGCAGCCTACTCTTCGCTGCTTAGTGCCGCAACCCACGCTCTTCCTACCAGCTCTGTCAAGCTCCCTAGCACCAAGGTTTCAAGCATCAAGGTCCCTACCGTCAGCTCTGCACGTTTCCCAGCCTTGACTGTCCTGGCCGCCGAAGCCTCCCGCCTTCCTGCCTCTCTGAGACCTCAGCTGTCTTCCATCCTCTCCGAAGTCTCCCGTGCCGGTCCTTCCGGTACTCTTGCCCCCAAAGTTTCTTCAGCCATCTCATCTTTCGTTGCCGAAGCTTCTCACCTGGGTTTCCCCGTCGCAGTTTCCGGTGGCGCAAAGGCAACAGCATCGGCCAAGGTCTCGGTTTCCAGCGTCAAGCTTTCCAGCTTCAAGACTTCTGTCAAGGCTACCAAGGCCAGTGTCAAGACTCCTGGTCTTGGTGCGCAGACCGTCACTGAGACTTTGACGATTGTTTTGCCCAAAATCACTGGAGCTTGAGGCACATTTCGAAATTCGGTTCAATACACGATCACGACACTCGTTTCATGACGCTCGCAATCTGCATCCATCGCTTTCATTTTTCGATTTTTGACATGAGTATTTAATCTTTGGTGTAGTTTGGTGGAAACAACAAGCTTAATGTGGATGGGGGATGTTGGAAATATAATGCACTGTCATGAACTTTATATATTTACAATTCATTAAATCAATCGCTTCTTGTTATCTATCTGTCTCTTCCCATCCTGTCTTGTAGTAGATTGTATTCAAAAATCCGTAGTAGCGATGGCGCTTCTCTCTTCAGATCCAACACATACGCCTTAACTGAACAGCTAAAGTAACTTATCACACAGAGCTTGTGCTACGTCGATACAGATAGTGGTCGTGATATGAGTGGACATGCGAGCTTGAATTAGTTATACGAATACATTATTTGAGTTTTCCCAAATAGAATGAGGTACGTGATATCGAGTCCTACTTTTTACTGATCCGGTGCCCTGTGATTCTGAAGAATCTGATGGAAAACAATGCAAGCTTTCCACCCGCAAATTAACGAATCAAGACTAGAAGTTTATAAGCAGGGATTGAAGGCGAAAAGGAGATGGTGACTATTACGAACATCCAAGCAATTTCTCATTAATCCCACAGCAATTTGTTTCCCCTACATACATCTTGTGCACCTTTCTTTCACTATCTCTCATTAAACCATACCACTTCTCCTTGCCTTCGTGACAGTACAACTCATCCTACTCATCTGTCTACCAATCAGTTTCAAGACCCTCAAAACACTACCATCAAACCTACCACAAGCGTCACTCGTCAACGGCTCTTCAAGCGCCTCCTTCGTAACATTCAAAAAGTCCCTTCCCTCGCCGTCTTTCGTGACCAATCCATCCGTACCTTCCCACAAAGTAACACCCCCGAATCTCTCTGTCACCAATTTTCTGACTCCCACTGTTACGTTGAAGAATGTGTAAGGGTCGACGTAACCAGAGTTTGAGTTGTCGAATGCCAAACCGCCGATGTAAAACTTCGGATATGATTTATTGGATAGGTTGCTGGGGATTGAGGAAAGGTATTTTGACCAGCGAGTTACCGAGGCGTTGAACCCTTTGCTGCCTACACAGCAGGCTTTTGCGTTGTAAAACCGTGGCCAAATGAAATTTGCGTTCGCGTAGAAGGAAGTTGGAAGCACTGTGTTGTTTGTACAGGAAGGTGCCGCACTGATATATCCTTGGAATTTGGAATTTGTGAAGAGGGATTGGAGGGATTGGGCTAGGGTGTCAGTGTAGTTTGTACTGGCGCCTGTTTCGAGATCTGCAACAATTCTCTTCGTTAACTCTGCGAGCCCAGGGGAAACGGAATGAGGTGTTCTTACCGAAGTCGAATCCGTCTAGTGTTACGTTGCCGAAGGGTCGTAGATAAGGTGTACCAGTACCTCCGCCAAAAGTATTCCAGAGGATGTTAGCAGCTTGTTGTGCTTGACTTGAACTATTCAACGTCAAGTTACTGCTTGAGCCTCCAAGACTCATCATCACTTTCTTGCCCACGCTCTGACAGAAAGTGATGTTCGCTGCCAAGTCTGGACAAACGACTGTCCCATTGCGAGCCTTTGCATTGGACTTGCATCCGTAGTTGATGTCGAAGGTTGTTTGTTGGTAGGGTCCATTCAATTGTCTGACAAAACCCATGACAATCATGTCTACGTCTTCGTCCACGCATAGATCATGTAGAGATGGATTTGCATTGTTTTGAGATTTGCCGTAGTAGACGACTAGATTGCTGCCCGATAAAGGGTCAAAGGTTGAGACTGTTTGTTGTCCTGATGTCGAGGAAAATTGTCGTGGTAGAAGGTTTGTGTATCTTAGCAGTCGTTCCGAGGAAGAAACTGCGGATGCGAGACCACTCAGTATTAGTGTCGTCCAGATCAATCTCATGGCTGCTGTCCAAGAACTGGAAGTGGGAGCGTGGAGCTGCCCCGCGGGAAGTTGTTGGATATAAAGGGCATTCCTCTAGGTTTATCTTTAGCCTACGACAACCCCGTTGGGTGTCGCTATGCGGACACGACGACTACCATGATGGAAGTTGAGACGTCTACACAAAGTGATGCTGTGGAGCTACAACGTCGTTGGCTAATAGACCAAACAAGGCATGTTCCACCGTTGACATGAATGGCTTTTCCCTTCCAACGGCTGGCTTAAACGTTATATATATTGCCAAACGCCACATCGCCATGGTTCAGACCCCGAATCCAGAGTCATAGTACATCATCTGGAGAAAGAAACCATACGCTTGTCTTGTTCGTGATCATCTATAGTCATAATCGTTAAATGCTAAACAAAGGAAAATCTCTCCCTGACATCTCACAATCCAGCTGCGAGATGTCCCACGATCTTCTCTCTTGGATCTACCTGATCCATCTCATCTATCTCTGATCTCTGGCTTCCTCTCGAATTAAAAGGGTTCAGCTCATCCATCTCATCGACTTCTGACCCCTGTCTAGAAGCGAATGGATTTTCGTCAGTAGTTCCAAGTGTCTCTTCTTCCACAATGATCGACTCTGCAGATCCTTTTCTCTCCTGCAAAAGACCTTGTGACGTTTGAGCTTTCTCCGTGACTGCAGTAGGTGCGACTGCTGGTGCAGCCGCAGCAGGATGCGTCATTCCCCATGCTTGTGATCCTAGATTCTTCACCACATTGGTAAAGATGAGGATGGACATGACCGGGCCCATGAATTTGTTGATTCCTAACCCGAGCAAGATCTTGTGTGAACGTTCTCGCAAGTGTGGGTTGATGATCAGATTGCATAGAAACCATAGTGTCGGAATCTGAGAAACCACTAGTAATGGAATGAGTGACATGACGTTGAAGCTGCTGATCAACCCGTGAATAAACATGGCAGTGTTCGCGACTCGGTAGTACACCAGTGTGAGTCGTACCACCTCGATACAAGCCCAGAGTCGCGTTATCCAGATCATGTTTTCGCCAGCGAAGTAGAAATAGTTGTTGAAATAGGCATTGCTGCCCCACCGTCGGCGTTGACTGAGGTAATGCTTGACGGACTGCGGTGCTACAGTCTCACTTACAGCGCTAGGAACAAAAAGTGTGTGCAGATCCTTGGATTGTGAAAGCATCGAATATGTCAAGCGTCGGTCGGTGCCGAGGTACTGTACTTGATGCAAGAGTACAGGATAGGCGGTAATAGGGGCGGCGTATTTTCTCATCGCACCTGCCATTTCTGGTCGAACAGCAATCATGGTGATACACCCAGGAAGACAAGTCACCTTGCCCCAGACACTCTCGGCTTGTCGTCGTACAAATTGTCCGAAATTATACTTTCGAAAGTCAGTATAGAATCGACCATCGTTACTCCATCTCGACTTACCTGGAATTGTTGGTATAGGTTCCAGAACGACCATTCTGCACCAGGCTCTAACTCCACTAAAACCAGTCCACAAGAAGCGATGGCTTTGGGATCGCGAGCAATGGCGTTGGCGAGTCCAGCCACAGCACCTTTGTGAATCACCGAATCTGCATCAGTACAGAAGATCATGTCAAAGCCAGGAAAATTTCCGCCCACCAAAGCAGGTAAGACTTCTTTCTCAATCTCCTCGCGCAAAAGTTTTGTGTAAAGAGGGGCGTTTTCTCTCATGACGTTGAAAAGGTCATGACACAGAATTAGAGAATCCTTCTTGCCAGCATTCTTGATCTTTTCAAAGCAGATGACAGGAACGTCTTCCATGAACCCTGCAGTGATTTCCACCTGGTTGCGCTTGAAGCGTGATGTCACATAATTTCTCTTGAAGCTATGCGTGATTCGCATGTATTGTTTGATATTCCTGGGCTTGCCATCGAGGACAATGCACATGACTTGCTTGTGTGGTTGTGCATCGTTATCGCGTAGTGAGAACACGCAGTTCTTGATCATTTCCTCTTCTTCCGAATATGCCGGAATGAGGGAAAGAATCCACTTTGATTCCACGGGTGGTAGAGGGTTGATCCAGTTGCGAATTGAGCTGTAAATAACGTACGCCATTCCAATCAGAGCCGACAGACAATCCTTGGCTTTGATGAAAAGGATGAAGCAGAGAACCCAGCGACCGGCTATCGCCTTTGGAGCGAGAAGGGCAAATATAAGCATTGCAAAATTGATGAGACCGATATTGGCACTGAAAGCGGCTCGTTGCTTGATCAGGTCTGCTCTTGTAAGGGTTCGACATGGATCTACCGGGTCCGCGATGACAGGGTACTGTCTGTCGATGAAGGTCTCCTGAGTTGTGGTAGTAGCCTGTTCTTGATGTGTATTCTTCAGCTCCTGGGTGACGACCTGAGGCTCGGCGACTGCCACTTCCGGATCAGCAAGTTGATTATCGTCTTCATCGTCAGTGTTGAGAGGTTTCACGCCGCCAATCAGTAGACCCCGGTCCCTTGATGTGAAATAGTCAACATCAATCACCTTTTCCAGTTGATGGCTCGTGTCCAACAGTACGGGTGCTGGTGTCTCCAACTCATTCACTGGTTCCAGAAAAGATCCTTGTCGCAGTCTCGGCGAACCAAATGATTGCTGGCGTAGTCTTGGCCTTGGTAGAGTCTCGAACATCGAAACATCTGAGCTCTGTCTTCGTCGGAATGGTTCTTCCGAGATAGAATCAGATCGGGAACCTTGCCTTGAACCGCGTCTTTGCCATGAACCGTGGTCTACGAGTGTCGCATCCGAGTCCAGTCTTCCTGGTTTTCCAAAGACGGGTTGCAGTGGATTGAGACTCGGTCTCCAATTGAACTTGCCCCATTCTCCCGAATTTTGAGCGGGAGACAATGACTTTGAATTGGGACTGAAAGAAAGACTAGGGCTTGCTTGAGGACTCTTAGGCCCACGAGGTGTTATGGGCCGTCCTGGTGGCGTACCTGGCCGAGCTTCATCGGATACCACATTGAGTCGGAACTTGCCCTCGTTCGTTCGCGAAGGACGACGACCAAAATCGATGAGTGTAGCTTGCGAGTCTTGTCGCTGATTCCTGCGGGCGAGGAATTCTTGGAAATCCGATCCATTCAGAGAGCCTTTTCTTGCCGCGTGTTTGGACTGAAAAGCTGCGGCGAAGTTGGAAGCAAAATTTGGATCTAGCCCCAGACCTTGTCGTGCCGCATCTTTGGTGACTGCTGATTCCGGAACTTCAAGGATAGGAGCGATATTGACAGCCCTGCCAAACTTTGGATGGTCCTCCGAGTAGAGGGGATAGTTGTGGTTAGTATGTTCCGTCATGGTATGTCACGGCAAGACGACATGACGGAGTTTGACGATTGAAGGACTCTCAAGAAGTCCGCGATTTGGGTGGAATATAGTGAGCGGACCAGCTATACATACATACCAAGCCTCTCCACGCGAACTAAACGTTCACGGTCAGACGTTAAGCAGGGCAAGACAAACCCAACAACGGTTATGGGATCGTCGTTGAGTCGAGCGTGAGACATGGAAAGTGTAATCGAAGAGCGTCTTGACCACACGTTTAGTCCGAGCTGCAGGGGCTACTATGGTTGGACGATTGGTAGGTTTGGGTGAGCAATACTAGAACCCGATTACTACTAGATAGAACAGACCTTCCTTCCAATTTAAGCAGAGAAAACAGATCTCGACGTGAATTCATGATTGAATTGCAACGGCATGACGTCCAATCTTCTATGCCAAGGACTATAATGTTGAACAATGGACGAGCACATCCGACATGATGTATAGTAGGGCAAGGCCAGCCTGAACGTTGTGATTTGACGGATGCCCTTGCCCTGGTGAGCAAGAAGTCAAGCCTCACCGGCAGTGCTACAATCGCTCGAGAGCAACAACGTTTTCGCGAGGATAAGACCAACGGTATTGGAGATTCGTCTCGCCCGGGCGACCAGGATTTTGTTGCAACATCCTCGGCTAAGGATGGAGGACTCGGAGACGGAAATCGAATAACTATTGACGAAGCGCAGAAACATGTATCCTGGGTCCAAAGATGACCGAATTGTACAGAGAAAGTGTCTCAAGCTGACGTGATGGTGAGCACACATGGAAAATGAGGGTTATGAGGTGAAGCGACTACCATAAACCACGCGACTTGGCGGCTCTGCTCACGAGGCGCGAACGTTTCATGTCGCGACAACAATGTCTCTGAACCAGAGGTTTCTTGATTCAATTTTTCGTACAACGGCTTTATAACACTCAATGGAGGAGTGGCAAGCCACAAAAAGCACTCTTTGGCGAGCCGTGCGGCTCGTTTTGCCATTGGTCAACGGTTGGAAACGCGTGCAGAACACGCGAGGGTCGAGATTTGTGAATCAACGAGAGTTCGGACATTGTACTAGTGTTCTTGTAGACCATGAGAAGCTCAAATATGTGAACAAAAATGCTCGAAACAGAAACTAAGAGGTTCTAGAAAGAAAAGTGCACTGATTCATGATTGAGACTTCTGGCCCGATTGCTTCGCCATGACAACTGAAACATGGGATAGAGTATAGCATGACTACATAAACTGACAGGTATAAACTCCATAACTTTCATTTCAAGCTACTACTCCAAGCTACTCATCATAAAAGACAAGGCATCTAACCTCGATACTCTGCCTTCCTGGAGCATCCGCGGGAGTCTGGGGGTCAACAAAGGCAGTGTGTGGAGTCGAGTGCGCTAGACCTTGTTTACCGTTTGGCATCCACTGACTACGACTGTCGAAACACTTGATAAACATCGTCTCATCAGGCGTCATATCCTTCATATAGTAGAACTTGTGCTTGTCACTAGGAGCGACGGCATAAGTCTCACCCTTGGGCTCGTATCCTACTGTACTGCTCATGGAGTTTGGATCTGGCAGAGCCTCTTTACCTCTGTCGTCGTTGTCATTGTCGACACGTTTTGGGTATAGCAGATCGACCTTGACAAAGTCGTCCTGAGATGTTGTTCGCCAATCGATGACAGCTAGAGGGAAATCCGTGGCAGGATTGGCTATGGGCCGCCAGACGTTGATGATCTGGTAGCGGCCCTTGAGGAGTTCCTCAGCCTCTTCGTGTGGTAGGTGACGACGAACACGAACTTCGGCGGCTCCGGGTGTTTGGTCTACGTGAACCTGTTGAACTGGCTGACGAGGTGAAGCCTTCTCCCGACGACGGATGGTGTGATCGAAGATGACGACCTTCTTAATGCCTGGGAGCTTCTGCCTTAAGACCTGCTCAACTTCGGCATAGTAGCCGTCCTGCACCGCTTGATCATTGGTAAAGTCCTTCTCTTTTGCGGGCGAGTTGTAGACGGCGAAACCGGATGTGTCTGTATTGAAATTTGACTCCTGGCCACGGATATTTGTCACATTTCGCTGGTGATCTTGTAGCTTGAATGACCATCCAGGACCGTCAACTTTGTTCCAGGGCTTATGAGGGTGTACGGTGGCATGTGGGTCGTAGGTCGCGCGGTCGATATATTTGAAGTTGGCTGTCGTCATGTTGCTTTGCGATCTCGTGCCTGTGTTCTTGGCGGATATCCTGATGGTGGGACAGAGAATTTGTGTTTTACGAAAGACTTGACGACTCAAAATCATAAAGGAGTGGTAATAACAACAATCAAGACTTGACAGTATGATCCAATTGATCCTGAGATATCTTGCGGTGGCGTGTCGGTTATATACCTACCATTTCAATCTTCCATGTTTGCGAGAGAACCCTCGATGACGCGATTGTCGATTATGTCAGCCATAGGTTGCTGAACAATCAATCAATCAATCAATCAAATTCAGACGTTATTTGCTCCTTGTGTTCAAGGGTCTCGATTTCGCATCATTATTACCATGATCATCACCCGATATCATTCATCATATATCCGAGATTCGGTCGTCAACTTTGATACTTCTAAAGTGGAGGAAATGGGTAGGTATGGTTTTAAAGCGTAAGCTTTGTCATCTTCGATAATTGAGCTGGTGACCAAACATGCCCAAGCTTCTATACAAAGCTTTCGCTCAGCGGGAATGACCTTTCCACTGATCCAAGGTTCGATGGTATTCTTCACATCCCAATCCGTCTCCAGAGCTCCTTCTTCATGACCCCAACAGTACTCTGCATCCTTTCAGCAGCACTCTGGTTTTCTGTCGCTCTTCTTACCAGATAATGCATACACTCTCGCACACTACCCCAATTCATGCATTTATAAACCAGCGGTGCGATCGCATCGATTCTACTATTCTCCTTCTTCTCCAACAGCGCGCAACTGATATCATCCGCCATTCCCAGCAACTGTCCAAATTTCACCGGCTCAGGTCTGTCGCTTTCTCGCGCCAGGCTGGTAGACAGCGTATACGCTTTCTGTATCGATTCCGAGTTATGTCCAGCTAGGAAGAGCTCAACCTTGGGAAAGCTCGTCGTTTCCATACCAGGAAACTTCTTCGCCAAGACATCATGGACAATGCTGTCGTAGCATCTGTCTGTATCAGGTTTGGTGTCATGGATGAGAGACCTGGTTTCACTACCAATGTACGCGCCCCTAACGAGTTTCACACCAAGCGTCCATCCTCCTTCCCCGGCTCCTCGCAATAAGGTTAGTAAAGTCTTTCTTGCAGACTTGAGGTAAGCTTGCAATGTCAGCGATACAAGAGCTTGACTGTCTTTGTTGTATCGCTTCATGAGGTCTACCGTCCAACGATCAATGGTCGGTTGAAACATTTGCTGCTCAGCGTCGATCCAGATGCGACTGCCTTGAGATGCGGCTTTCTTGCAAACTTTGTCCATGGCATCAACGACTTGCTGTGGCGGATCTCTTCCCTCTAGCAGTGCTTGTGCTACTCGAGGACCAGCACCTGTGAATCTGAGTCACGTTAGTTTTGCTTCTTGAACAAGCTCACTTGTTACGAAGCAAGAGAGCTTACTTTACACCAACATAGTCACCCTTCTCCACCATACCCAATGTCCGCAAGTTGCCATCTCGCCAGCTATCTATCTCCTCGTCATGATCCAATGGCTCCAGCGCTTTCAGTGATTCCGCTGGCATTGCTGGTATCTCACGAGAGTAAATGAGGATTACTCCGTCATATCCCATGTCTTTGAGCCCAGCTAACGTACTCCTGACCTCGTCTTTGGTGGTTCCAGCACAGAAATGATCGTATACAACCGGTTTGATCAATGCACGGAGTAGTAAGTTCTTATCTGGATCCAGTACAGCTGACTCTGAGTTCGCAATTGTTGACAGGAAAGTCATGCCAAACTTGAACAGCATTGGCGATGTGAATGTACTTCCGAGAACCACATTACGGATCAGGTTTACCGTGGATATACGTTGCAATGAATGTGTCTGACGTCCGGATGGAGGCAGACTCGACTGACGCTTGGTAGGCGTCTGTGATGAGGCTATGGTCGACTGAAAGTGTATCAATCGGACGGTAGTCAAGCTTGTCAATTGCGATCTAGAGGCTGATCTGCAGGCCTTATGAAATACTGGTAAGGATGCCATTGTGTCTTCTATCACGGACAAAGAACGTTGGAGAATGTAGCATATGGAAGTAGGGAAGCAGGACAGCGAGATCTTGGACTGTCTATAATCATTGCCATATCGCTTACTATCGGTTGCTGTCGGCCAAAATAGCTATCTCTATCTCTAGCTAAGGGCTTATCATTTCGTACCTGACGTGAGTGGTGCGGGGTTGCTCTCGTATCACGATGGCCCACGACCACGAGAGGGATCAACGTTGTTGCATCTCTCGGTCTTTTCATGCACCGACAAGTGCCATACTACGGTATAATTAAGGTTACACGCAACTAATCGAACATCATAATGATAGAAGGACTAAAGACATTAACATGATAACAAGACAGGCTAAGAACCATAGGATTCCCGTACGCCACCCTCATACATCACGACCAAAACACCATGAAGAACGATAACCTATTCCCACTTAGAACACGGCCAAAGCATTAGGAGGCGAGCCCACAGCACCAGGCACGTTCAAAGGCACACTAGTCAACAAAAACGACCACCTCCCCTTTTCCTTACACACTTTGCTCAACTCCCTCAAATCCCACAGCTCTCCAATATTCAACCCAAACAGACTCAAAAACCACTGATGCAATACCAAATCCCCTACACCACCGAGATTTCCATCTTCCTTGACAGGAGGAATTTGCTCAAAAGCGATGGCATCTCCTGCCACGGCAGCAAAATGATGATTCCAGAACCATTTGGCCGTGTCTTTGGAACCGTAAACACCGCATACTTTGTGAGATCCAAGTTTCTGTGCCTGTTCTTCGCCAGAAATGCCTGTGAGTTCTTCGGTGAAACCGGTACGGATGATCAGAATATCTCCTCGTTTGAGTTCTGTACCTTGATGTTTCGCCACGGCTTCAAGATCTTCAACATAAATCTTGCTATCAGAGAAACAATCAAAGTCCTTGCCTTGCTCGTCGATCCAAGCACGGTAATCTAGCAACACACCTCTGCCTACTAGACCTCCGCGATCGTGCCAGTGATTCAAGGTAGGAAACTTTTTCTCATGGTCTTCATTGCCGAAAGTTTGGATTAAATCATCTTTCGAAGGGTTTGTGCCATTGTAATTGAGACCGGAGGGTTGGTGGCCAAAGTGGACTAGACTGTCCCACTATGATGAGCATTGCGTTCCGTCGTCGTTGCCGTGGAGTTGGAGGGATGGATTTGGGTGTTCTTTGAAGGAATGGACGTGGTGGACCAGGCCTTTGCGTTGGAAGCCGGGAGTTTTGATTGCGCCCATTGACCTGCTTGTGTGTCAGTCATCTGACTACAATCACAGTTGTACTGTTCGAGGGACTTACCAGTTCAACGATACAGAACTTCCATCTTTGGCCTCGCGAAGTGCGGCTTGCACGACAGACTTGGTCAGGAGATTCAAACAGCCAATGTGATCTTTCTTGCCGTCCTTGTCAAAGATACCCCAAGCGCAACCTTGAGGCATACCCTTGACCTTTGGCAATGAGTCAAAGTCTGGTAAGTTGCTGAATTCTTTCGCCATTTCGAAAATCACAAGTTGTTACTTGATGTCAATACAATCGAACGTCCTTGATTCGATAGTGGTATGTAGTTTTATCGCAATCTCTCCAGCTCCAAGGGAAGCAGAGGACGGTCTTTCAAGAAATAAAGCCTTCTCATTTCCATCTGCCCTGATGCGGGGCTCATTACATAGTAAGCCGCTTAGCTTACGTCTATTTACTTGGAGGTTGTGAAGTTTGGGACATCTACGTAGGTTCAAGCAGAAAGGTAAAACACCTGTCTACCGAGGCACTGTGCCGATTCGAGTCCTCAGAAATGAGCCTTGATATCCATCCTTCCAAGATCGGATCCACGTAATAGTGTATATTTTGTGTTCACAAAGTGTTATCTGAGAGAGTTGATCAGAGTGCAAGATTCTTCTTTCTATCGTCAACGTGAAAGCATTTCGAAAAGAGAGTGCACGAAGGCGTCAAGGTTTCATGAGGGGGTCTCCGCAAACACGACGCTATCAGAGCGAGCTCAAGATCAGAGTAGAAAGGCCCCTCCATAGCCTTAGACGTAAAATCCAGGTAAGAGCTCCCAATGGACTTCTCCTTTGGTCATGGTCTTTCTATGTGAGAACGAATCGTGTTAAAAGCGTCGTGTTTGCGGAGAGCTTCATAAATTCTGACACACCGTGAAAACAGGGTGATGTCAGTTACCCCGCCTTGTATATTATACCAACTGAGGGGCATGCAACTGGAGAGATATCACAGAACACCAAGTAAGGCATCATCTGCTTCAGCTCGTCAGCTCTCAAAAAATTCGAGGTGTCTGTTCGGCCAGAAACGACCTTGCCATCCACTCCGAGGATTAGGAATTACCCAAGCGTCGGTCATTTTGTGTTATCCTTACATTTCTGCGACCTTGTATCCTCATCTTTGAAGACATCAGGTTCAAAGACGAAAGAACGACCGACCCTGAGCAAAGATGGGGTCCGAGAGCCGTCCTCTCCGCAACAGCGGAATCTACCATAATCTCCCAACTTTTGATCCCTCTTTGAAGGACATGACAGCAATCATTACAGGAGCCAATGGCATCTCTGGCTTTCACACGATGCGAGCATTGCTGGATAGTCCTCAGCGATGGAAGAAAGTCTACGCTCTCTCTCGTCGTCCGCCACCTCCAAAGATGATGGAACTCCTGTCCGAGGACGCTCGAGCCCGTGTCGAGCATGTCGCTTGTGACTTCTTACAGAGCCCAGATGAGATTGCTCAAGCGTTACGAGAGGCCAAGGTCAATGCTAGCCATGTCTTCTTCTACTCATACCTCCAGCCCAAGCCACCTCCAGGAGCAGCGGCATGGTCAAATGCTGATGCTCTTGTGGAAGTCAATACGAAACTCTTGGACAATTTCTTGAAGGCATTGCCTCTTGCCAAAATCAAACCCAGTCGTGTTCTTCTGCAGACTGGAGCAAAGAACTATGGTGTGCATATTGGACGTGTTAGGACGCCTTCAATTGAATCAGATCCTCAGCCAAGTCACCTCGAGCCCAATTTCTACTACCCCCAGGAAGAAATCCTGTTCAAGTTCTGTAAAGAGAATTCGGGTGTCTTGTGGAATGTCATTCGACCTGCTTGGATTATTGGTGCGGTGAACAATGCTCAGATGAATGCTTTGCATCCGTTCGCAATCTATGCAGCTGTCCAGGCCCATAAAGATGAACCGATCGCTTTCCCTGGTGGCTGGGAAAGCTGGCAGGGAGAGGCACATCATAGCACTGCGTTCTTGACAGGCTACCTCTCTGAGTGGGCTGCTCTGGAAGAGAAGTGCGGCAACGAAGCGTTCAACAGCCAGGATACCAGTCCTCTGAGTTGGGACAGGTTCTACGAGGAGTTGGCTCGATGGTTCGAAGTCAAGCAAGGCGTGGTGCCCCCAACAGAAGATGAGTCCAAGTATCATGTTGTCACTGGCAGGAGCGGCAAAGACACGCCGATGGGGTGTGTATCGGTCCCGCATGAGATCTGACTTTAACGAGTAGTTACTGACCTATCTCATAGTTACGGACCACCCACCCAATTCAAAGCAAGTTTCTCGCTCGTCCGCTGGGCTTCTGATCCCGCCAATGCCAAAACCTGGAAAGAATTGATGGAGTCCTCTAATGGTCAGATAGAAGATAATCCCTTCGACGACGTCGAGGCCAACTTTGTCTTTGGCGATGCTGCATTCATGAGAATGGGCAGCCTGAGTATGAACAAGGCACGACGACTGGGCTGGACTGGGTTTGTGGATACTCGTCAGAGCATCTTTGAGGCTTACAGTGAGATGGCTCTACTCGGCATGATACCAGAGATGAAGGTGGACAAAGCCAAGCCGTTGGTGTGAATAACATAACGTCTGGATATTGGCGGAAAGTATCATAGAAAGACTTTGGCACAAGTACCTTGGCTTGAATATACAAGAAAAGTCAAGTCGTGTGAGTTCCTCGGGAAGGATGAAAAAGGTGTACTGTAGGTACTTGTAAACAATCATGATCAACAAATGCAATTAACCTCCACGGGAATGGTTTGTAGATCAGAATACAATATGCTGATCGTCACGCGGATAGAGCCCGTTGCTCCGTCCAACCCAGCGGCTTGCATTGGTGGCTTGAGAGATTTGGCGGCTGGAGCACTGACGTCACAGCGTCTCTTTTCGAACAGCTTGAGCTTTATGGTTCGTGAACGAGCTGTTCAAGGAGTAAATGTTCTCGCCCAAGTATCAATGAGAACAATGTAGATATCTCAATATGAAGCGCTATCCCACTTCCAGATCTTGGTCAGCTCAAGGCGATCAGAAGAAATTGCCATGGAGAATTAGTATATGATTTTCGTGGAGTGACGGTCCAGATCATCCCAAATCGGCGCACAGGGCAACAACGATAGATGCCCAGTGACGTATCTGACATTTCCAGAGTCTAAAGCTGCATCCGCCGCTCTTTCTTTCGTCCTTCGACTCGCCTTGATCCTTCATCCTCCTTCTTTCTTGCAAATCATCACATATCTTACAAACATAGTTCATCGCAACTAGCACATCTTTTCCTTTCCAACCTTTCAAACAAATCACCACCTATCTACCGCCACAATGCACCGCACCTACTCGATGCGCCAGTCGCGCGCACCTACTGCGTCGCAGATTGCCAACCCCCCTCCACCATCATCGTCTACCAAGAGCAACCGCTTCTTTGGCAAGGCCAACATTGGTAAGTCTGACCCTTTGCGCGCTTTTCTCGAGTCTGCGCGATTCAGCAGCATATTATGGTGCTGGATGTTGACATGTGCATAGGCCACACCTTCCGTAGATCCGCTGCTGGTGCTTTCGGACCCGATCTTGCCAAGAAGCTGTCTCAGCTCGTCAAGATGGAGAAGAACGTCATGCGCTCCATGGAGCTCGTCGGCAGAGAGAGAATGGAGGTCGCAGTAAGTTTCTCCTTTGAAGTTCACGTGCATTCATTGCCTGCCAGTATTGTTTTGACTGACACATTTTGCCCAGCAACAACTCTCCATCTGGGGTGAGGCTTGCGATGACGACGTCTCCGATGTCACCGACAAGCTTGGTGTCTTGATCTACGAGATTGGTGAGCTCGAGGACCAGTTCGTCGACAAGTACGACCAATACCGTGTTACAATCAAGAGCATCCGAAACATTGAGGCTTCGGTGCAACCTAGCAGAGATCGTGAGTTTTTAAGTCTCGATTTCATGATCTGCAAGCAACTAACTCAACATTCACAGGCAAGCAGAAGATCACTGATCAGATTGCTCAGCTCAAGTACAAGGAGCCCAACAGCCCTAAGATTGTTGTCTTGGAGCAGGAGCTTGTTCGTGCCGAGGCCGAGTCGTTGGTTGCTGAGGCCCAGTTGTCCAACATCACCCGCGAGAAGCTGAAGGCCGCTTTCACTTACCAGTTTGATGCTCTCCGTGAGCACTCTGAGAAGATGGCCATCATTGCCGGTTACGGAAAGCACCTCCTCGAGCTCATCGACGACAGCCCCGTCACTCCCGGCGAGACCAGAAACGCTTACGACGGTTACGAGGCTAGCAAGGCGTAAGTTTTCACAATTCCTACCTATTTATGCAGAGTACATTATTCTGACATGATTCACAGCATCATTCAAGACTGTGAGGACTCTCTCACCAACTGGGTCGAGCAGAACGCCGCCGTCTCCTCCAAGCTGTCTACCCGCGCCCGCACTCTCTCGCAACGCCGCCACAACCGTCACCAGGGTGAGGCCGTCGACCTCGCTGGCCAGGACGCTCCTCTTGAGAACCGCGAGAGCGGCCTCTGGATCCCCGCCAGCGAGCACCACAACGCCGACCGCTACGAGGACGATGACGAGGAAGATGAGGAGGTCAGCGTCGCCAATGGCGAGTCTCGCGGTCGCGAGGATGAGAGAATCGCCGCTTAAGCGACTTGAATCTTGTTTGTGCGTTTCGTAATGTGGTTGGGCATTATACCCTTGAGCCTATGGACCATGGTTGAAGCTGTAATATTTCCTATTTGTCCCCTCCTCCCTTTCATAACCAGCAACACAGTCTCCCTTTGTATTGCTTTGGATGCGTACACAGGGTCAGGTTACGATGGGCATGATTATTAGCAATGACGTTTTCCTACTCTTTTAGTTATACTATATCCTAATCCTCAATGATTTTCATCGAGTACCCTTTGCTGCTCCAACTCCAAACAAACTTGATGTGGTGTAGAGTAGGGCATAAGAATGCCGTGGAGTTGTCATCGTATGATCGTCATATGTTGTGACAGAACGTTACAGATGTCAGAGATTCCTACTCCTAGCTCATTAGGTGTATATGCATGCTCGTCTGAGTAATGCCTTGTCATGAATTGTGGTACGAGTTTTGCTTTGTACCTATCCCCTGATGAAACACCATGAAATTTGTTGTAGCAGTGCACGGACCTTCTTCATAATTCAGGTCAGCTGCCCTCTCGTGTTCTTTCAAGGCCTGTCATCGATACGAGCTCTCTTTGTTCTCTTTGTTCTTGAAATCATCAATCATGATGGTGCTTGCGTTGCACTAGAATAGAGCCAAATGTATAGTCTTCTTTTCATTACCTCGAAATCATGGCAGCATGTTTTTAACAGGCTCTACATGAGACAAAAAGGGTCTTGTTTTCTTCAGGGACTCTTTTTTTAAGCTGTGGAACCCACAGGTACCCATGGTACAAAGAGACACCGGACCCTGAAACAGTCTTGGAACAACTCTGGAAGGCCGCTTTCCGACGCTTTGATACATGGTCGAGGGTAAAGATAAGCAAAAAGGTTTCTTCTGACTTCCTTCTGGACTAAAGCCAAGAGAAATCACACTTTACGGCCTCCCCTCTGACTCAATATCGACAAATCGCTCTGATGCTCACGAGATTAGATGTGCTACTAGAAACTCAGCAATCTTCTACTTATAGGTTGTCATTTCATGTCAGCAAAGATGTAGGTCTCTACTTTGTCTCTCCGCAGATCATTCTTTTTTCCCCAGCATTCCCATCATGGAATATAGTCAACAACTTCCACAAGAAATTGTCTTTGAGATATTCAGACACATCTCTGAAGACCTACCAACATTGTTATCTGCAATCTTGACATGCAGGGCATGGTCCGAGGCAGGCAACGGATATCTTTGGAAACACCCACCTCTTCATGCCCTTGCAGAAGTATTACCAGAATCACGTCGTCAAAATCACTGTCAAAGTGTTCGACACCTGGATCTTGAAACAGTGAACAGAGTTCATCTTGCGGATCTTGGACAACCACAATTCCCACGTCTTCGGAAGCTTTCCATCACAGAAGATCAAGAACTTCTCGCTCTTGTTGACGATGATGGCGATGACATATGGTTCCAGCAATTGTTGCAGCCTACCGTTACAAGCTTTGGATGTGACTACATCGTACCGAAACTACGCAAGAATATACTTGACTTGATCTCAACGAGATGTCCACGACTACAACACATTACCCTCGACAACTACGAAGACATGAACATATCAGATCAGGATTTCATACAATTTCTTGAGCGTTTACCCTTTCTGCGCTCAGTCAATCTCGGATCAGCACCCGGCGGCACAGATATATTGACATACCTTTCTGCCCGAAACAACCTCGACTGCCTCAAACTCCGCCGAACAATTGATACAGTGGACGTGGAAGCCGTGTTTGAACAGACACACCATCGCTCCCTTTTGATTCTAGAGACGGAAGAAGTCGAGGACAACAAGATTACGCCGACGCTCGTGGCCAAACTTACAGGTCTTGATCAGATTGGCCTTGGAGTCGTAAGCCCGGTTGGTGACTCATTATATCCTCTTTCAAAACTCACCGACCTTGTGAGTTTGTCGTTGAATGTCAAAGTCGAGGATGGTGTGAGTTTGAGCGTCAGGGAGTTTGATGAAATCGCACAGCTCAAGCAACTCCGTCGACTCGAAATCAACGTCGATGACAAAGATCTGGTCAACTTCAGAGCCGAGTGGTTAGATGACCAATACTTTGCAAGCTGGATCTCCAATCTCTCGGTTCTTGAACATCTGACTCTACGCGTCAAGTCGAAACTTTCTTCAGCCTCGCTGATAGTGCTTGGAAAAGCGTGTCGTCGTCTGCAAGGATTCGAAATCACTGGCACGTTTGATGTTACAGATTGGCAAGATTCGCGATACGACGAGGAAGATCAGATGATTCTGTTCCCTGAGTTGACTCTGCTCGGCAACAAAACTCCACACAGAAGTTCTAGTCTGCGTTTATCGTCCACGACGAGCGAAGAAGAAACCTCGAGTATACCTGCTACCTCGGAATCAAGCAACGATGACGAGAAGTCAACACCAATCACACCCTACGATCCTCAAGACATCGTCAACGTAGTTTTACACCAAGCCCCGAAACTGGAAAGACTATATCTGGACACACTGTGTCGCGATGAATCTTGCTTGTCTCCGCTTTCTGGATACGAACTACAGGAGCAAAAACGGAAGGACAACTTTTCAAGGGCCGTGGTTCTTGCGTTCAAGAATCGAAGTGGTCGAATGTACGATTCTTGAGTTGTGCTTTTGGCGGAAAGAAGTAGACATTTCGGATGTGGGAATGAATAGATGATTGGATGTATTGTTCTAGATGCTGGGCCTTGATTATAAATCTATAGAAACTTGTAATATTGATACGATACTGGATATCCTTCGTATGGAGTGCGATATAAATCAAACGATCCGGAAATGTGAAATGAAATTGAAACACGATGAGAAAAAGGTGGAGACCAAATCCAGAGTCATCAGATGAAGTACACGCACAGCCACAACTACCAAAACGCCGCCACAGCATGACAAGCCACAATTTACATCGTCCTTGCCGCCTCGCCTCAGACCGAACCCCAAAGCTTCCACGTCTCTTGATCATTATCATCTCTCTCTCTTCTCTACACAATCCTCTCCTTTTATTAACGTAACAACAAGTCAATCAATCATGAAGTTCATTACCGTCGCATCCGTCCTTTCACTTTTCGCTGCCGGAGCTTTCGCTCTTGACAAGCCTTTGGACATCAAGGTTGATACGCCTGTTGAGTGTAGTCGTAAGACTGTTTCTGGTATGTCTTCTTCTTCTTCTTCTTCTTTGCCGGTCTCCTACATATCTTCCCTACTACAGCTGTTTTCATTCGCATTTGTTGCATATTCAAGTTACTTCTTTGATCTTCTTTCTACTCTCGTTGATGTTCTTATCTCTTCCTTTGTTTCTCCCCGTCTTTCATCACTTTTACATTTCCTATTCAATCCCATTCTATGGACAGCAAGCAGCCATGATTCCATGTTCAATGGTTCCCGAACTAGAAACAATGCTGACATGGTATACCTCCAGGCGACAAAGTCTCAGTCCACTACCGCGGAACCCTCCTCGACGGTGGCAAGGAATTTGATGCTAGTTACAACCGCGGTCAACCGTTGAGTTTCCACGTCGGAAAGGGACAGGTCATCAAGGGTTGGGACCAAGGACGTGAGTCACCAATTTTTATGTCTCTCTTAAAAGTTAAGATGGGAAGTGCTGACATGATATCTATAGTGCTTGACATGTGCCCTGGTGAAAAGAGAACTTTGACCATTCAACCCGAGTGGGCCTACGGAAGCAGAGGCATGGGACCCATTCCTGCCAACAGTGTTCTTGGTAAGTTTCATCGTTTTCCATTCTTGGGTAAAGTATTGTAAGAGAATTGCAAAATGCTGATTTGATGACAGTCTTTGAGACGGAATTGGTCGAGATTGCCGGTGTCAAGAAGGATGAGCTTTAGATGTACTCTCTTTCACCTGCTAGCAACAAAACATATCAAACCACACCAAAGTTGAATATCTATAATGTCAGGCCAACTTTTTCTTGTTCTTTACGACCAAGCATCGCGGCGAAAACATTATCATGTTACTACATTCCTTCTCTAATCCTGATTCATGGCCATCTCCTCCATGTTCTTGACTCCATTCTCCAACTCTCTGATACGTTGACCAATCCTCCTCTTGACCTCGTCACCCAGCTCTTTATCCTCTCCTTCGACAATGGTCTTGTAAGCTTCTTGAACCCTGGTCAATTCCTCGCGTGCCGCCGCTCTATCGTCTTCGGCGTAAACTGTCTGTTTCTCCGTCTCCTCCATGGCTATCTCGAACTGTTTGTAACAAGAAAATTCGACATTAGTACCATTCTTCAGCTGGCGTAATGTTGCACGTGTGTGTGGAAACGAAGAGGGGCTGTAAATACCTCGTCACGGGCAGTAGCATATAGTTCTGTAATCTCCTCGATAGCATCATCGGCGGCGGATTTTGTTGACAGCCATCTTGCGAAATGATTCACGTGTGAGGCCGCTCTGATTTGTCTCGATGTCTGTGTTGAAGCTGTGAGGGTTGTGCGGGGACGGCTCGTCAATGTCGTTATGGCTCGAGAGGATTGAGGTATCGAGGTGCGAAGGAGTGTAGGGGCGAAACGGAGGGCGGCGCGAGTGTACATTTTTGACTTGGCTTCGTGTGCGATTGATGTATTTTCGGTTGATTCTGGTTATGTAGAGGTGGACGGGTATGAGAGCTGTTTGAGGGTGGTGACGTCTAATGTTTGCTCTCCGTCTTTTGCGGAGAAACGACTGTCTCGAGTCTTGGCATCTCCGTGTCTGTTTCGCCGCAACTTTCATTCATCTCCCCCCCCCCCCCCCCCATCTTGGGAACTTTCATATATCAAAACAACGGAATCACACGAAATTCGTTTTTCACAGGACCCTTTCTTTCTTTTGTGCGTGAAAGAGAGAGGACATGTCAGTTTTGGGCATTGTAATTCTGGTAATATCGGTTTTATTCTTGGCTTCTGGACACTCGACGAAGACAACGATGTGGCGATCTTGGTTTGGAGGTCAGAGTCAGGTTGAGGACAAACGAGATGGAGAAAGGCCTGAAGAGGTGGATGAATCAAGGAATCAGGATACGGAGGACGGGAGGAGTGAGACACCGGAAGGAAACAGGGAAGAAGAGACGAAAATTATGGTGTCACACGACCAAAAAGACATCAAGGTGGAACAAACACACTTCAACACAAACGAGCACAATACTCAAGACGAAGAGTCAGACGATCAAAAAACACCTCTGGCAAACCCTTCAGCGCAATCTATTTCAGTCCCATCTTTCACACTCGACAACGACAACGACAACGACAACGACTCGGACACGGAAACCTCAGACACCAACACATTACCCGCCGTACCTTCCTTCCCGGCAGCAAATTCACCACAACGCGCCATGCCACCACCACCTCCTCCTTCTACCAGACCAAAAGATTCCTCTCTGATGCCTCCACCCCCAAAGCCAACCGCAAACACGACAGCACAAAGAACAAACCTCCTCCCACCCCGCGGTCCACCGACTTCCTTCCCCTCCGCAAACTCCGCCCAACGCGCCTCTTCAAGCTCTTCCTCCCTAATGCCACCACCAACCCGCTCCCTAGCCCCACCCTCCACCCGCGGTCCCCCTCCCTCCTCAGCATCCCTATCCCGCCAACAGCCTCAAGCCTCCCGCATCGACACCCCTCGCTCCAAGAAAATCCAATTACCCCCCGGTTTCTCCCCCTTGGACTGGGCCGCCCTCTCAACCTCCAAATCCCTCGCCAACGTGCCCTCATACCTACGCGTCACCCCCTCCCTCCTCAAACAACAGAACGGGAGAAAAGGGAAAGATGCTTGGAGTGTGTACAAAGGCAAAGTCTACAACATCACTCCGTATGAAAAGTTCCATCCGGGTGGGAAAGGGGAGTTGATGAGGGGCGCGGGCAAGGATGCCACACAGATGTTTTTGGAGGTGCATCCTTGGGTTAATTGGGAGGGTATGTTGAGGAGTTGTGAGGTTGGTGTTTTGGTTCCAGAGGGTGATGGTGGGGACGGGGAGGAGGGGTTGGAAGGGTTGGATTAAGGAGGGGTTGGAGATAGAGAAGGTTGAGATAGAAGGATGAAAAGAAACGGTTGGATGGCTGGGATTTGGAAGAAGAGAGGTTTGCTGGAAATGGTTGTTGTCTTTTCTGTTTGCTGTTTTCCCTTTCCAAAGATACCCCCCCTGATAGATTTGATATTGAAACATACAACTGCTTTGAGAAAGAAACACCGAGAGACGTGATGACTGCGCTTGTAAGATCTTGTTGATTATCGCTATTCTTTACAGAAATGTTTCCTTCAAATCCAGACTCTATCCTTTACTAACCTATCCTATTCCATGAGAACACACATTCACCGTTCCATCTACTCTATACGCTTTTTGCCTTCTTCCATGTATCCAAGTCTGGCATCACTCTTGCCACGTCCATGCTTTGACACCATGGGTCCAAGCAGAGCATTTCTGCTCACCCTCTCCAACGTGTCCTGATAGCTCTCAAGAGCATGTGCCGGTGTGTTGAGCTTGGGCCAGTTGACCTGCAACATGATTAGCATTCTCATCTTACAACATCAGTGTCGATATCACTTACATAGAGACCGCCGTGACTGGCAATAAAATGTCCTGACCAGGCAGCACCAATAAGGCAGATGAACACAAAAATTCGCAGAGGCCACACTGTGGCGTCCGGCAGACGACGAGTAAACAACGACACAAAGACAAAGAAGACACAGGCTGCCAAGATATATGGCAGCGCCTGAATCAACACAGGTCTACTGTCGGCGAATTGGTGGGCCGAGCCCAAACCTGTAGGATCTGGTGTGTAGGCGCCGAGGAACAGATCAAAGGCGTCTTGTCTAGGTCCATCCAGGAAGTTGTTGCAGACATAACGTGTGATTGAATTGTTCAAGTCTTGCAACGCTCCAGCACGGGTACGGTTACCCGTACGTGTAAAGTCTGTCTTCAATGCACCAGTGCCAGAGTATGACTTGCTGACCACATCGGCATTGTCGGCCCATACATTTCGGAAGAGATGCTCAAACGCCTCGTCATCCTGGGCCTTTTCACCAGGCTGGATGATGCCAAGATCGGTGAGCATGCGTGAGAGAGTGAAACGACCGAGCATGGATTGCACAACGTTGGTACGGTCAAGACAATCCATGCAGTTGGTGCGAACCACGGCGGACTGCTTGCTCAAGACCTGAACACCACCGGTAGGCTTGTCAACGCCATGGAAGTAGCGTCCAGCCATCAGACCATCCTTGAGCTGCTCGAGAAGGAGTTGGGCACGGTGCCACTTCAAACCCTTGGTTTCATTGTGGAAATCAAAATAAATGTAGTGCAGCTTGTCGAATTGATGACGACGGCTTTCTGGTTCGAGAGTGTGGAACTTTTCACGAGTCTGACGGTCGGCTTCAGTGTCCTCTTCAGGGTTGGAAACCAGCAGCTTGACCATGTCTTCGTATGCCTCCTTGACCTTTTGCTCACGACCCTTTTGATTGACCAAGTTAACCAGCCAGTTGTCACCATATAACTTGATCTGCTCATCGAAGTGCAGCTTTGCGGCACTAACTGCTGACTGTACACCTCTAATTTGCAGCTTCGGAGTGTATTTGAGGGTGTTGACCTCGGCCCAGTAGACGGGCACACTTCCCCTGGTTTGAACATAGGACAGAACCTGAGTTTCTCCACCAGCAGCGTTGGCAACCTTGCCGCCTGAGAAACCACCATCGCCAGCGAATGTGGTCATACCGCCCGAAGCGCCATCATTGAGAATGACTGTCTGCTCGGTCTCGTTGAAATTGGAAGCATGGCCTTGCTCATCTAGACCACGAGAGAAGTAACGCGTGCCAGCACGGTGTCTTGATCGACGAGTGATGAGAATAAAGGTCATAGGTGCGCCCTTGACAGAGGTGGTAGTAACCCTGAGCATACCAAACATGACGGGCAAGATGTAGGGATCCATGGCGGTCTGAGGTCCCAAGCTTTGACGGCGCGAACCTTGACCTAGACGGAAGTTGATCAAGTCTGATTGAATGTGACGGTTCCAGAAGAAGCGATCATCAGCTCTTTGCCAGAGGGGAGCATTAACATCAGTCTCGGTTTGTCTTTGGAAGGAGTTTGTGAGATCGAAAGTGTAAGAGAAATACATGGGGCCATTCTTGAGCAGGGTCTTGACCAGACCCAAGTAGATGTCCTCATCGGGATCACGGACTTGACGTTCTCTCAGGGGGAGAAATTCTGTTGCGACAACCTTGTAAATCTGGTGACCCTTGATTCTGCCCATGGCTTGTGCCTTTGTGATGACCACAATGTACTTGTCTGGAGGTGGACTGTTAGTAGCTTGCTTATTTGCGGAAGTAGGGTCACGTAAAACATACCTAATCTAAGACTGATCATTCCCATTATACCCTGGATACTGGTGACTCGTTGACCGCCCAAGAGCTTGCCATCGTGAAGACGGATATCGCCAGATGGACGTTCAACGACAAGTGTTGGAGCAGAGGGAGATGAAGGGGATGAGAAGGCATAATGAGTAGAGGAAGAGTGGACGTTAATGTCACGGAAGGGCAAGAGAGCACTCATCTTGTCGAAATCTTATGACAAGAATGGTAAACACGACTTGCACAGAGGGAGCAGCGATAGACGAGAATCAAGTGCAGTGCAGCTCCAGAATCGCAAGTTCGCAACACCAAAGGGGAGATGACGTTGCAAACGTTGGTTGACAATATGTGGCGGAGTGATCGGGGCTTGGCGTTGGCGAATGACCGAGTTTTGGACTGAAGGCAAGCAAGCAAGCAAGCAAGCAAGGCAAGCTGAGGAAGTGGCAGGTGCACCTGCCTGTTGGTGGCAGATGAGGAAGGAAGGTTACGAGTCGCTCGCAGCGTTGCAGGTTACTCCGTCGTTACTCCATCGTCATCTTTCGGCCAACCAACAACCAACACTGTCAACCATCCCACACCGCCGTCCTTTTCCTGCTTGTCGACCATACATATTCTCCTGGAACCTCTGATCCTCGTACCTTGCTGTCGTCGGCGCAATCACCGCCTTTCGCACATAGTAAACCGGCTTATCCACAATGTCCGCCCGCATGCAGCAGCCTGGTCGACCAGGCGGCGCCCGCTTCGCCCAGTTCAAGCTCGTCCTGTTGGGTATGTCGTCCCTGAAGAACCCCAAGTCATTCTGTCTGTCGCTAACCACATGCGCTCGCAGGAGAATCAGCCGTCGGAAAGGTGCGCCATCCATGGCCTTTGTCGCTTGTCAGGCCCCCACATGCAACTAACACGACCTAGAGTTCGCTTGTCCTCCGTTTCGTCAAGGACCAGTTCGATGATTACAGAGAATCCACCATTGGCGCCGCCTTCCTGACCCAGACCATCGCCCTTGATGACCAAACAACCGTCAAGTTTGAGATTTGGGATACCGCTGGTCAAGAACGTTACAAGTCGCTTGCCCCCATGTACTACCGCAACGCAAACTGCGCCGTCGTTGTCTACGACATTACCCAGGCTGTATGATCTTGTACATTCTTTCCTCAAGTCGCCAACCTCTAACACGTTCAATACAGGCATCTCTGGACAAGGCAAAGGCATGGGTCAAGGAACTGCAACGTCAGGCCAACGAAAACATCATCATCGCTCTCGCCGGAAACAAGCTCGATCTCGTCACCGAACAACCTGACAAGCGCGCCGTCCCTACCGCCGATGCCGAACAATACGCCCAAGAAGCCGGTCTTCTCTTCTTCGAGACCTCGGCAAAGACGTCCGAGAATGTCAAGGAACTTTTCACCGCCATCGCAAAGAAGTTGCCTATCGAGCAAGCCACTCAGAGAGGAATGCGTGGTGCCCCGAGAGCTGGTGTTGATCTGAGACCTGAAGCTTCATCCACCCAAGCTGGCCAAGGTTGCAACTGTTAGATGACTTGATATCCCCTATTTTCTTTTTTCTCTCCTTCCCAGCGTACGTGCCTTGGAATTTTCATCTTCCTCCTTACTTGCAGCGAAGAAACCCTCAGGCTGAAGTCGTGTTTCACCATCAACACAACCAACCAGGTGGACACAATCTCCTTACTTCGACATGAACACGAGAGGGCGTTTGCGGTGCATATATTGGTCCTAGGGCGAGGTTTCTCTTCTTTTGTTTCTTCTCTGCATCTAGCTTGTAATACCGTTCTTGACCAGATACCTACCTTTTTCCCCTTCGCTTCTCTTCTTCCTGTCAATGTGGCTAATATAGGTTGCTTTGCTCGGATTTACAAGACTTGGTCGTGTCTTGGACTCTGGCTTATTTAGCATCTGGTAAGTGACTTGGAAACTATAGCTCTGGAAGATAGACCCGCATCTTCAAGAAGATACAATCATCATCTCATCGACTGCTGATCAACTGCATCGATAACGGAATACTTTTTTCCGCGCTCTATCTGGCAGTATCAAAATGGAACACAAACAAAAGTCCGCAACATTCGGAATGTCAACCTTGAATCTGCCGGTCACATCCGAAACTCATTACCTGCATCGTATCGGCGCTCCTGAAAGCCAACTCGAAGATTTTTGCCTCAGCACACCAAGCCAGATCCAACTATGCACAATCAATTCAACACTTCGGAAGCCGAGCACACAATGAAAGCTCTCAGGGTCAATCACCAACGTTCCTCACAACTTTCTTGTTGCATCCAACGCTTCCGAAGGCGTTGAATGATTCTCGTCTCAAGACACATCTCCCGGAACAATTTCTCACACTGGCTCACTTAGTCGTCACTTTTACATATTTCTTGGACTATCCTGAGCCTTGTCCCTTCATCATCTCGCACTTGTTTTCGTCTCTTCCTCTGCCATCTGACCTCATATTCACCTCTCTCTCTCCCCCTCGTCTCTTCCATCTGATTACCTTTCATTTCTGACTAGTTCACTTCTACACCGTCTTTCATACCTAGTCACTCAGACTGTCATTAGCAAGCATCACTAACAGCCACTGTCTGCAACCACTCGGTAACAAAAGTATCCATACAGAGGCAGTCATCGGCTACTCTGGTATACTCACTGACGATATCACATGATCGATGATAACTAGTCTACAATAGCCTCACCACCGGAATATCGACCAACAATAGCCACGCCGCAGCCTTAACTACGACCTTGACTACTCCCTCCCCCTCTCTCAATCTTGCTTGTGACTGCCTCCCTCTTACACACCAGCTCTGAACCCATATAAAGTCTGTTCCTCATAGAGTCCTCGACCTTGCTTCACACATCATTACCCCCTATCATCAAGCCCATTCGCACCATCACCAAGAGATACACAAGCTCTCTCTCGCCCTTCTTCAAACCAAAGCACCAAGGCACCAAGCAGTATCTCAGCATAACCATGACTCGCTGGGTCCGACAGAGCGACGGTAGCTTCATACCAGACCGCTCCGTTCTTAACAAAATCTCTCCCCTTCACTCAGCACTCCTAGACGCAATCGAAGATTTCCATATCAGCTCATACAACGCATTTGTCCTTGACATTCTCGTCACTCCTCACCGCCGCTGCAACTACCGCTTCAACTTTGAATTCTCATGGTCAAACTCCCGTGACCGTTGTCTAGGAATCCGTATCCCACGCAATTCCGAAATCGTCGAAGTTCGTCTCCATCAGAGATGGATCCCTCTAACTGTTTACCTCAACGCAGAAGCAAATCGTGATCTAACAAATCCGAATGTCGTTGATCATGTCGATCCCTTTACTGCTCGTCGTCTGCAGTATGAACATCAACAAGCATGGTGGGCCGCTAACAAGAAAGTGTTTCCGTTCATGGAACTGCCTCTTGAACTCCGCGAACGTATTTACCATTTCTGCACACCGGGAGAAGTGATCGAGCCCTATGCCCAACACTACCTCCGTAAATACGCACTCACTCGCACCAATTACAAGAACAACATCATCTCCGGTCTCCTCAACAGTCACCCTCAAATCAGTCACGAGATGCGAGGATACATGTTCCGCACCTTGCCCATGAAACTTAACCACCATCGTCTCCTCGACAGAACATTTCTACAGAACCCTCACTTCCCTAAGCATGAATTGACTCAGTTGACCTTTTCTCTACCCGGCCACTCGGATTACTTCCACTTCTTCGGATTACAGGCAAGAGATCCCAACACGGGATACTGGGTCAACGAACTGCCCCTGACCTCAGCAAAAGCACTTGGAAAACATCACTTGCCCTGCCTGAAGAAGCTCGAAATCGTGGTTCCTCACATGGATACTTTGGAGGATGAAGGTTTCTTGGCCAGAGGATGTCAGACCAAAACGACGGAGATGTGGTTACGCAACATGTGGCATTTCGTGCAAGGGCAACCGTTGCTTCTCAGCGGTATGGTCAATAAATCGACGAAACAGCGCTGGGAAGAAAAAGGCAAAAAGGGTGTTTTGGCATGGCAGAGACAGTTTCAAGATCGAGAGACGGGAGGTGTCTTGATTGACAAGGATACGGAAGAAGAAGTGGAAGAGTGGATGGAAGAAGTCATCCAGAAACGTGAGGAAGAGGATCCTGATGATGAGTGGGATGCAGAGGAATGTGCGGAGGAGAGATTGCGGTTGGGGTTACCAGAGTGGCATGAGGATTCTTTAGGGGAGATTGAGAGGTTACCGGTTATGGAGTTGCCGCCGACGTGTGGGTGTGATAGGGTTTGTGGGAGTGGAGAGTGGTCGGAAGTTTGAGCGAAGTGCTTGATGAGAGATGGGGAGGGGGGAGAATCGACAGACAGCAGGCTTTTCAATCAGAAGACGGAACGCAAAGTCTTTGTGACAACGGAGATATGGTCGATGACATCGGCGATCGACAATATGGATCATGCGGTCTTCAGTCGGTAAGGAGATCAGAAACATCACAGCTCGACTGACACGGGCAAAAGCGTCAACAATCACAATTCGTGAGAGCTAAGTTCCCTTGGAAAAAAGTTTCGATATAACGGCATCAACACATTCTTGGAAAAAAATCGATGCATCTCACAAACGAATGAGACCGCAAAACACCCAGAAGATGGGGAGAAAAGACAAAGATCAGAGAACAGAAAAGAAGGCACAAAAACAAGGCTTCACGACTTACGACTCTACTCGCAAGACAACTTTACCACGGAAAGGAGAATGGCGAAGCCATCATGAGTTTTTCCTTGGACGGTTTCCCTGTCTTGAACAGTTTCTCTCTTGAACAGTTTCTCTGTCTTGGACAGGAACAGCAACACTTTCCTTCAATAATATTCAAGATTCAGCGAAGATAGCAGACAAAAGATGGCAAGTTCTCTTGATACCAAAGGCTTGGATGAAGTAGAGACTCTGTCTTCTTTCGCATTCGTTTTGAATTGTCTACAAACACTCTTGCCATTATTCTTGTTGGCGAATTGATATCACGTCTTCGCTTTGTTCTCGGTAGTGGTTCACATAGGCTCCAAGGACTGATGGTTGTGGATAGAGGTACTTCGTTTCCACGAGATTGCCTCTTGATCTTGATAGTATCGATTTGATGGATGTGACCAGATTACTTCATGGCGCAATCCAGACATAACCTCGTGTCCCGCACGACAGCACAAGTATCACAAACTCTCTTCCCACACTCCCCACACGCCGTATCTGAATCTATATCCGTATCCACCATATCTTCATTCGTGTTGGTGCTTAACACATTATCACAGTCTTCGCATTTCAATATGAAGGCTGGTCGTGGTGTTGGATGATGTATTTCTTCTTGGTGTATTGTTTGGTTTGGTAACTGCCAGAAGGAGTGTAGTGTTGATTTTTGGGCTGGTGGTAGCAGTTGTGGTTGTTGAGATTGAGAGAATGATTGTGGTTGTTGGAATTGAGATTGAGATGGCAAGGGTGAGGCATTGGGATGTTGTCTCTGAGCTTGGAAGAGTTTTTGCATTGTTGATGCTGAAAAAGATGTTAGATACAGGTTTAGATATAGTAAGAGAGTACCGAAAAGTAAGTGGGGTGTCTTACAATGTACAGTTGCCTCATCTGGACGTCCATCACGATATCTTTTCTGTGTCCGACTGTTTGTTTGTGACGTTGAGTCGTCATATTGAGAATGTGATGACGATGTCGTTTCCTTCCAGGAGTATGTACATGATTGGTCGAGAGGTTTGCTCTGAGTAAAGAATTCGGGTAGACGGGTTGGAGAAGTCGAGAAGTCGAAGGATGTGGGAGCGGGACAGAAAGAAGGGTTGGAGCGTTTGCGTTTGATTGACATGGCGTGAAATGGGGATTTTTTTTGTTTTGAAGAATAGTAGTCGAATCAGTCCAGATATTGTGTATATGATGGAATCGATGTGGTGGTAAAGTGATTACTCGAAAGTGTCGCGTCGGAAAAAGAGGTTGGACGTGGTTGACGCGTAGAAGTTCGTGCCTTCCACTTGATGGCGTCAGTCGCTGTCACATGCCAATTTGTGGAGCTTCCTTCCTCGTTCTACCCCTCATCAACATCAACCACTTTGGACTGCTAATCAGATAATTCCACTGAAGATAGAGATACCGAGGAAGATTGCAAGAATGGCAGTCAGAGAAGCAAGCCATGCAGGAAGTTGGTACTCATCCTCCAAATCTCAACTGTCAAGTCAACTCGACACATGGCTATCCGCCGTGAACGCACCTCTCAAGGCCATTGGTGCAACATCCTCTCAACAGCCACCACAATCCAATCTACCAGTACCAGGAGCTAGAGTTGTCATTGCTCCGTGAGACCTCATCCTCTTTTCTAAACACTAGTCATACCATCCAAGCTAATTCCGACTCTCCTCAAATAGTCACGCGGGCTACTCCTACTCAGGTCCCGCAGCAGCCTACGCATACCGCTCCCTCGACGTCTCCAAAGCTAAACGAATCTTCCTCCTCGGTCCCTCTCATCACTTCTATCTCACAAAATGTGCCTTGACCCAATGCAAAGAATACGCCACGCCACTTGGAAACCTCTCGATCGATACGGAAACCACAAAAGAACTCTATCAAACGGGCAAATTCCAATGGATGAGCAAAGGTGTGGATGAAGATGAACATTCTCTGGAAATGCATCTACCTTATATCTACAAAACTTTGGAAAGGTGAGTTTCCGACCCTGAACCCACTTTCTCCCTTTCTTTCCTTCAAAAAGGTTTAGCAAAGTCGACCGTACACACCACTAACACAACACACCCAGATCATTCCCCTCATCCTCTTCCTTCCCAAAACTCATCCCCATAATGATCGGATCAACCTCGCCCTCAACCGAAAGATCCTTTGGTAAAGTCCTCGCACCATACCTCTCCGACCCTACCTCCGTCTTCGTAATCTCCTCCGATTTTGCACACTGGGGTTCGCGTTTCCGCTACACTTACTACTCTCCCTCCTCCGGTCCCTCCACGTCTTTGTCATCTGGCACGAAACCTCCCTCGAATCCTGCAATCCACGAAAGCATCAAGAAAATAGATTTCGAATGCATGGACGCTTGTGAGGGAGGAAAGCATAAGGAATGGTTGGACAAGCTCGAGGAAACTGGCAATACGGTGTGTGGCAGACATCCTATTGGCGTCGTCATGGCTGCCATGGAGGAACTGGGAGTAGGCGAGGAGGGCAGGTTTAGGTTTGTCAGGTATGAGAGGAGTCGTGAGGTCAAGAGGGTCGACGAGAGTAGTGTCAGTTATGCCAGTGCTTTTGCCGTCATTTGAGCATTGAGCCTGGATATCACGCGATCTCGTAGCTTTTGTGGTTTCTTGCGGTTTAGCTTTGCTCTTTTCCCTTACGAATTGAAATGTCGCTATGAGTTGCTTTCCTCAGTGGAAACAGTATGAAATCTCCATACAATTCTTTGAAGCTCATTCATGGAAGTCCAAACACGATTTCCAAAGACTTTATTAAAAGGCAAAGTCGAACTGACAACGCTCAAACCAAAAGACCCCCTTTGATGCGATGCCACGCTATGCGAAGAAGAAAAGATCCAAAAAGAAAAAAAGAAGACGCCTGATGCACCAAACCATACTTCCAATCATGAAAGTTATTCCCAAAACTCCCTCAAATGACCAAAAACGAGCATCTCAGCAAAACCGACTATTCCAAAAACTTAATTGCCCTTTCGCCTCTTTCCATCATTCCAACGGGAAGTAAGTCAAGAAACCCTCCCTTTCCTCTTCCTGACGATTTCTCACTGCTGATTGGTCTTCCTAGGATGAATGATGATATTCGGCACATAAAGCCCTCCCCCACCCCCAGTATTCAACATCATATCCGGCAAAACTGGGTTGTCAACTTCATTGATGTACCAAGGATCCGCTATATTGCCCGGTAAACTGGTGCTCCACTGCCAATTCATGCCGTTGGTGAAGAAGCCCATGATGGCGCCTCTGTACCTGCTCGGTCCAACTGCAATGCCATCGGGAAATGTTTCCAGACCGCCGCCGTTGAGTGCGAATTCCATTTCACTGCGGTCGCGGGAAGGCCATTGGTAGGTTGGTAGAGGAATCTTGGAGATTTTTAGACCGTGCCAGAGCGCGAATGAGGGGAGCGTGGCTTCGGATGGGATGCGCATGCCTTGATATGCCTGGGCGTGATGGATGGCGTTTAACAAGTTATATGATGCGCGATCTTGTGCGACTACGGAGACGAACAAGGGAAGTTTCGTGCCGAGGGAAAACCCGTGGTGCCAACCCTTGAACATCCAGGATTCGTCGCGGGAGGCTTCTTCCAATGTGTTCAAGAGGATTAGATCGGCATCTTCGCCTACACCCCACTCAAAGTTGTCGTCGCGAGGGTCTTTGACGGGAGGTTTGGGGCCAATTATGGGGAGATCGTGGATGTCGATGGGACCCCAGACGTTTGTGCTGTTGTCGAGTACCTGGTTCAGTTTTGAGAAGAAATCGTCGTAGGTGCCGTGGAAATCTGGCATGTAGGCCCATGATGCACGTTCTCTGGATTGTTTCCTAGGGTCGTTCCTGGCGAAATCGGAGAATCTGTCGAGCATGTCGCCTGTGTGGCCGAGGAATCGGGAGTCAACCTCTATCTGCCAGTAATGATCGAATTCCGGATAGAAGTGGGCGAAAAGCTGGAGGGGTTGCATGATTTGCATTATCGGTTCGTGTTCGAGGACCTCTGGGTACCAACTATCGAGCATCGAGACGTCGAAGAGTACAGCCAGATCTTGAAATTCTGGAGGGACTGACTCACGGAGTGTCTTGTTGTAGGCTTCCGGGTCATTGAAGATGTTCAGTTCACGGTCCTTGACGTCCACCAAGATGAAGACGGCGTATTCTCCAGAGGTAGCCAGGGCTGTTTCGGCTACCAGTGATCGCAAATTCCACATATCTTCTGGAGTGTATTTGAATGTCGACCATGCACGAACAACTATCGCGGAGCGCCCATACTTTTCGGAAGTCGGTCTTGCTTCCAGTTTTGGCCTGCTAAGAAAGGCAGGGAGCCATCTTTCTTGCCAGGACAATTCTCGGTATGTGAACCTAGGTAGGCCATGGTCGAACATGTAAGCATCTTCCAGACGTTCCTTATTCTCTTCAACACAGCTGTTCTGCAATTCTGCCCAGTTTATACTGTCCCAATCCACCTTGCTCCTGTTGTATGTTTCCTCCTCTTCTCCAAGCCCATATGGCCCATAACGTTCAGCAGCCGTAAACCAAGTCTTGTCAAGCCCCAAGACGTCGTAAGATCCACTCAACTCCGGAGGATATGTGATGTCTTCGAAATGCGCGGGGTGTATTTGATCGTCGTAGCTCTCGGTCATAAGCTGCCCACGTGGACCCTTGCATGGTACACGTTGTTTGCGAAATTCTGCGACTGCATAGTTGAGATTCGGCTTCGGTCGCGGTGAAGTGGTTTCAGATTCCGATTGTTCTGGTTCTTGTTGTGCCTCTTCGTAGGGTATCGTCTCATCGGAAGTCGTCGTTGTTGTGGAACTGGGGTTGGAAGTGATGTGATTCGTAAGGTAGTGGTCCGAAGGAAACGAAAAGGTATACAACGAAACAAAGCACACAAACAGGAAAGCAGCTGCAGCAAAGTACTTGGCCCTGCCACCTGAGCGCAGAGAAAAGTTGGGTGAATACATGCGATGCAAGTCTGTTTTCTTCCAATGGTTCAATTTCTCTCTTCCGCCGCCCCCAACTCAACTTCTCTTAAAAGAGCCTGCTATTGCGGAAGGAAATGTTGGAGCAGAGGCAGCAAGATATGCGAAAAGTGGATAAGAAGTCAGGGGATTTGTCTCATTGTAACAGGAAGGAAGGACTAGGGGCGGGCGTAATAGCAATAATAACATGAAATCTAGGTAGACAAGACGATTCAGGCTCACCTTTGCTCTGACGTGCCATTCCAGCGAACCATCGTTCTTTCCTCACCCTGCTACACTGTCACAAGCCATGGCCAAGCACTACTTTTTGTGTGCCCCCATCGAATTGCCTAAGGGAGTATGGTTGAGCAATGGCCAAGCTAAATTCATCTTCGGAGAAGGGTGAGATTGCCTTGTTTCTCAGCTTTCTCATGCAAGCCCGCGGCCTGGCTCGTCCTCGGTTCCGTGCTTTGCTTATCGGATCGATTCATGGTGATGTTTGTTCTTTCTTGTTTGTGTCCTCCTTGGCGAACACGGGAGGAGCTGGCGTTTATTCTGGCCAGTCAGAAATGTCACAAGCTAATCCATATATCTTGCATAAAGGCACCTGTGGTAGATAAAGACCCTGAAGTCGTCGTCGTCATGCAAAGAAAATAGAAGCTCGGTTGTTAGTCTAATGCAAGACCGTTAGGGGTCGAGATTGTGCGCGCGCGTGTCAGCCACAACCTTCTTGAGCATGACGCAGGCAAGATGTGTTTGTACCGAAGAGAATACCGGCTCTATTCCCTGATCGGCCGGCATTTCTCTATCAAACCCTGTCGGAACCTCATTCTGAGTGTGTCACTTCCAAATGCTTGTATCGCACGATCATGAATGGATTCCAAGAACAATATGTCGAGCGTTCCACTGGACAAGATCAGAAACGGCAAGCATCTAGATTGTGGAGCTGATAGCTCTTGTTGTGGCTATTTAGCGGAGCAAACATCCTCATTGTGACATCCGCTGCGAAATGGCGTCACACGTCAAACGTTCATTGAGTCTATAGCCGGCTTCTCGTCTGTAGGTAGTCAGCCGCCAACGACCTAGTTCCAAGCACCGGGCGAAGAAATGCATCTGCTTCGACTGTAAGGCTTATGGGATCGTCCATGCAGTTCTGCAGATTCCAAGTTAAGCCCACATCGGGTTTCTTTGTAGAAGCACGGGGGTGTCAAAATTCATCAGGAGTTTTCATCAGTAAACACAAGCCAGCAAAGTGGACAATTGGTATATACAGAGACCAAGACAACCATGGACAGCGCCATTGAGAGCCTTAGATCATCGCAATCATGTCAGGCTCTCAACGGACCATCCTCCGGTAGCCTTGGTTCTTCTGAATACTGTATGTGTAGGTCAGTTTGATGACTGTTGTGTTTGCTGAAAGGTTCCTCGTGCATTTCGATCCTTGCGTGAAGGGCACGCACTGATCATGAGTGAGCTGCATCGAGCGTATGTTCCCTCTACAAGGCTACCACGGGACCATTACCCATGAGTACGTCTTCAAAGGTCATCAGCATTATAGGCTGCATTGACCCAGCCGACAATGCAGAAGGGGACTGATCCAGCAATCACGGGCGAGGGTTGAGGGATTTCTGTCTAAGGCAACAATTTGGGGTTACGTGTAGTGCCAACAGAGTTGTCTCGATGCAGAGAAGGGATGCTACAAAAATGGTGAATGTTCTGGGAAGAGGATACAGGAGACTACCTCATGTCCGAATGTAGGAGGAGAATTAGGGTGACACGTGAGGACGTGGGGTACGCCGAGGCAGGCATCAGTCGCGTCGTCCCAAACCACCCTCAACCTCGAACCTGACCTTTTTTCCACTCTCACTTGAACAGACAAGGCGGATGGAGTCCGAGGTGTGTTTGAGAAGATGTGGTTCCTAGAATGCGATGGCGACTTGTTCCAGAGTGAGTGTGAAATACAAGCGGTGAAAGAGGGACACCAGACCGAGATGTGCTGACTTTGTCTAGAGAAGCGCATATGGCTGCGACCCGGCGCAAAGCATATTCTGGGTCGGACTTCCAAGCCTGAAGAGGGACAACGTATGTTTGAATCTTTCTTGTTTCTCAACCTCTCGTTCTGACTGGCTGCAAGGCAATGCGTACATTGAAAACGGCTCTGTTTCACGAAAACATCTGACGGTCGACATCGATCACGTCAAAGAGGGAGACAGCGTATGCCTCAGACAACACACAACACACCTTTGAACCCTCACACTGACCAAGTCAGCTCCATCTTCATACCAAGACCAAAATCACCGTCACCGACAACTCCAAGATCGGCACTTGGCTCAACGATGAACGCCTTGAGAAGGGAGCAAGCAAAGCGCTGGAAAGACCTGACAACAAAATTAAGATAGGCAACTACGAGCACCTGTTTCACATCCGATGGAAGCCCATCGTCTTCTCTGTCACCAGCTTGTCGCGCTCGGCCAGACAGCAGCAAGACCCTCTACACGAACATCGCCGCTTTCTTGAGCCTCTAGGTATCAAGCTGGTCACAGATTATGTCTCGCAATACACAACACACGCTTTTGTGAAGAAGCGCAATACTGCCACCACTCTGCAAGCTCTGGTCAATGCTCGCTACGTGGTCACAGAAGAATACCTCCACCGGTGCACCGCCTACCTATCAGCCGACATGCTTGAGAAAGATTTCGATGCTAATTGGGCTGAGGAACAACAATTTTCCCCACCTCCTGGCAACGAACCGAATCCACGTCCAAACCAGTCGCCTGACTTCCTGCCAAATGTCGAGAGGTCTGAAGTCTTTTCGCAGTACACTTTCATCTTCAATGATTCCAATCAGCTTACCACCCTCATGCCCATCATCACGGGTGGTGGAGGAAAGGCATTGTGTCGATCAATCGACCAGGATACCACTGTAGAAAGCGTGCTGGAATACGTTCGCGAAGTTGCTGGAAAGAAGAACAACAAATCTTTCAATCTGAGACAGCAACCAAAGACCAAAGGAGGCATAATCGTTGTCAAGATCGGTGCTGCTGATGATGTCTTGCCTGGCTTTTATGACAAATTGGATTCTTCTCTTGGTCAGGTCAGTATCGAGCAGAACGAGCTTCTTGAAGTCATCCTTGATGTAGATGCTTCGAAGCTGAAGAGACCTGCCAAAATTATTGAGTCGACCGAGGAAGACGTCCATAGTGTGGCAGGAACTGAGCCACCTCAAGCACATGAACCGTCGCAACGCCTTTCACAAGCTCCATCGCAACATCCTTCACCACCATCCCAGCCTGTAAGATCTGGTACCGATGCTCAATCATCCTCTCGAGACAATTCCGTTCCGCCCACATCTCAAGCAGCACCTTCTGCTGTCAAGCGTCGGGGCAGAAGACCTCTTACTCAAACAAAGTTCAAGGGGTTCGATGAGATTGATATGAGCCAACTGCCCAAATATCGATCTCCATCTCCGCCTCGGGGTCCCGGCCACAGAACCAGTCAAGCTCCCTCAATCGGTGTGATTGATGAAGTCGAAGAAGCCTCTCAATCCCAGCCATCACCAAGTCAGCCGTCACAGCGCTTTTCAAGAAAGCGACCAGCTCCAGTTGAGAATGAAGAAAATAATCGAGATATGTTGGACAACATGCTCGTGGGCGCTGCTGCCATGAAGAAGAGACGCATAGAACAGGAGCGGGAGCTTAGTCAGACCCCAGTCGACGCTGAATCTGCTAAGAAGGACGAAACGGCACCAGCAACTACTGTCAAAAAATCAAAAAAGCGCCAAGAAAAAGAGATTGATGTCAAGGCCAAGATTCAGGAACAACGAGATGCGGAGGAAGAGGCTCGAAAGAGGGATGAAGAAAACATGCGTGACGCCCTTGATGGCATGGACGTGAATGAACTGCGTGATCTGGTTCAGATCGAGGAAATGGACATTGTTCGAAAAGATCCCCCACCCAGATCGCGCTATAACACGAAAATAGGACATGACGAACGCTGGGACGATCAATGGAATGGTCGTAAGAACTTCAAAAAGTTTCGACGACAAGGCGATTCATCTCACCTACCTTCACGACCAAGAGTGTTTGTTCAACTCGAAGCTGTACCAACCAATTCTTATGGCAGCAAGGAAGAAGACTACTTTCTCGAATCACAATCTTCGAAAAAGGCAAAACGTCGCTCTCAGCAGTCCAACAGTGCTGTCGAAGTTTCTGCAACACCTGCCAGTGCTGCACGTTCACAAGGTGCCTCACAACGCGGCACCTCTCAGCGAGCCACAAACAATAGTGTTGTCATCTCTAGCGATGTTGAAGGTTCTGAATCGGACTCCGATGGCAATGCACGATTCCGTCGTCGTATTCAGGCTTCTCGAGCTGCAGATGCTGAAGAACAACGCGCAGAACGTCTCTATCCTGAAGAGATTGCAGGTAAGCCCAGAGATCAGGAACTGGCAGCGGCTGCAAGACAGGCAAAGAGTAGTGCGAGTAGCAGAACTCAACCAGGCAAGAGAACAGGACAAGGTGTTGTGGACAGTCAATCAGCCGCAAAGAAAGTGCAGACAAGAATGCGGAAGCCGAGTCCGGATGAACTTAGCGAGGAAGATGAAGAGGAGTCCACGAGATTCAGAAGGAGAAAAAGATGAGCATCGAACGATGTTCTCTGGCGATCAGTGTCTAGCTTGCGGTCGATAATGACACAACGTCTGCATCGCTATATAGCATCATAATCGATATCACGAGGACAACGAGAAGAGAAAAAGCATTTCGAACAGCCGCTTTACCATTTTTACCATTCTCTATTTCCACAATCATCGGATGAAGTCTCGAGTCAACCTTGTGCAACAGCGAGAACAATCACAACGACAGTAGAGTCTTTAGCATCTCGACATGACTTACAGCAGGAATGCGAAACAGAACAAGCGCAGTATTCTAGAACAAACACCACACAAGGCTTCCCTCGACGAAATAGGGCCGTGGGTGACAGAAGCCAAGTCGTCTTGGTCCAAACGTCATGAGGGTCTGTCGCGCAACCGTTTATCCGTGCACATTTTATGGCACTTTCGGACCTAAATTTCCCATCATATCCGAATATGAAAAAAATTATAGCTGTTGTTCTCTAGTTTGCTTCCGGCCTTATTGCTGTCATTACTCGGACAGAAGGGTTTCTCTTCGCCATTTTGTGGTTCTCCTGGGACTTTCCTGCATCCAAAGGACATATCGACCCTCTTAGCCTGGTATACCAATTGGGACTGGAATATCTATTAAGCGAGAATCTTCTTTTCTCCTCGCCATCACACCATGGCGGATATCTCATCAAAAGAGGGCAACGACCATTCGTCCGTTCCTTCATCCAATAACAGCGACATGGAAGCCGGCAACAACCCAAGTTCAGGACCCTCACCACTGGACGTGATGGAAAAAGTGCAAGAAACTGACGACGCACATCCAATCCTCTGGCCTCTATGGAAAAAATGGATCGTCATCACAATCTACTGTCTCCTCCAGATCTTCGTCATCATGACTTCGACGATGTACGTTTCCGTCGAAATATTGATCCAGGAAACGTTTCCTAGCAGCACTCAAGTGGTTACCTTGGGACAGTCGATGTTTATCCTTGGTACGGCTGTCGGACCTGTTTTTCTGGGCCCCTTGTCAGATTTGGGAGGTAGGAAGTGGGTTTATGTGGGATCGATTTTGTTGTACTGTATTTTGAATATTGGTACTGCGTTGGCGACGAATTTGGCCATGTTGATTGTGTTTTGTTTCTTGATTGGAGTTGCTGGATCGACTGCTTTGTCCAATGTTGCTGGAACCATTGCGGATCTGTTCGGAGTGAGTTGTATTGAAAGGGAGAAAAAATCATTTTTTTCTATTCGATCAGTGAGATATGGGTACTGATGATTTTTGAAACAGGCTCAAGATGGTGCCGGACAACCCATGGCACTTTTCGTGCTTAGTTCCAACTACGGAGCAAGTCTCGGTTCTCCTATCGGCGAATGGATCGGAGAAAACTCAGCCATGGGATGGCGTTGGAGTATGTATTGCATCCCTACTCCTTGAAAACCTTTTCACTGACTTGTTTTATCAGTCTTCTATATCAACATCATCTTTGGCGGTTTCTTCGCCTTGATCATGTGTTTTGTCCCCGAAACGCTACCGAGAATCGTTATCACGAGAGCGGTCAAGAAACGTGGTTCTGTCGATGCTAACGCTCAAACCATCGCTGCCGAATCCACCAAAGTCAATGTGTTCCAGGAAATCAGATTTGTGTTGACCATGGCATTGCGTATCATGACTACCGAACCCATTGTCATTTTCTTGGGCTTTTACAATGGTTTCGCTTACGGGTGAGTCGACAACCTGGATCTCTGCGATGATGATGAAGAAATTATAAAGCTGACTTTGATATTCTCAAGATTGCTTTTCCTCTACCTCGACGGTGTCTTTGATGTCTTTGTCGACAACAACGGACTCTCCCCTATCGGAGCAAGTCTTTCCTACCTAAACTTCTGCGTCGGTAAGTCTCTCACACACACCTTTCCACAACAAAAAAAAACCTCTTCTCAACCCCTTTTACTAACAATCCTTTTCTCTTTTTCCAACAGGTGTAACAGTCATGTTCCTCTTCGTCCCAGTCCAAACCTACCTCTTCCGCCGCGACCGCCTAAAACACAACAGACACCGACCCGAAGCCCGTTTTCTGACCTCCTTGGTAACAGTCTGGCTCTTCCCCATAACCCTCTTCTGGTTCGCCTTCACCTCCAACGGCAAAACCTCGTACTGGTCGCCCATCATCGCCGGTGGCGTCCTGGGTTTCTGCGACCCTTTGCTGTGGCTGGGTATGCTCAACTACCTTGCCGACACTTATACCAACGTGGCTGGAAGTGCCGTTGCGGCATTCTTGATTCCCAGCTTTTTGATCGCGGCGGCCATGTGTCATGCCGGTGTTGCCATGTTTGAGCATATGAATACCACGTGGGCTTTTGCCACGCTTGGGTTCATCAGTTTGGGGCTTGTGGCGTTGGTGTATATTCTATTCTTCTTTGGACCTGTGTTGAGGAGGAAGAGTAAGTTGGCTGTCAGTTATTGAGAAGATTGGAGGAGAGAGAAGGGGACGTGATGGGGATTCAGGATTTTGAGGATCGAAGGTTTGAGCAAAGAGAGCCGCTTCTTATGTGAGAGGTCGTTTGAGGCTGGTTGGGTTTTGTGGTTCTTTGTACTATATACATTGCATATACAGCGGCGCAAGGCAACTGGGATGTACATAGATCTGGGTTAGGTAAGAGGGATTCTAGGTTTCTATGGATATACTTGTAGATATATTTGCACATGCACAATTTAGAAGAAGTTGACTCAAGGACCTCAAGAATGCTGAAAATGACAACCAACCGGCAGTCTGGCCTTGATGGAAGCTCTGTATAATCTCAACGTTGAAACATGTACCTCATAGATGAAAAAGCAGATATCTCATCAAGCATCACATCCATTCCATCTCTTGCCCTTCCTACTTCAACTCAGCCTCATCCATATTCCTGATGAACAAACTGAACCACTGAACAGTGTTAACATGCCCCTTAATCGTAACACTCTCATCAACAGTATGGATATTCCCCAATCCAGGTGCCTCACTATCATACCCAGGAGCAAACCTGAAAATATCCCTCGACAAATCCCAATAATACTTGGTATCAGTATTTCCAGTCATGATACCCGGTGCCACAATAACGTGTTCACCATATAGAGCGCGAGTGGTACCCGAGAGGATGCCGTAGGCCGAGGGAGAATCGACGTCAGTGGGTGTTACAGGTGCGGGCTCGAGTACACGCTCGAATGCTGAAAGAGAGATTGAGGAGGGAGATTCTTTTGCACCGTCAAAGGCGTGAAGAGTCAAATTGTACTTCTTCGCGATTCCTTTGGCTAGATGTGCGATTTTGTTGTGGGCGTCGGCAGGGTGTTCGCCAACGTTGATGCGGTGGTTGACAATTGCTGATACGCGTTCGGGGAGCGCGTTCACCTTGACACCACCATTGATGACATCGACAGCGATGGATGTTTGCATCAAGTACTGAATGGCGGGTCCTGCTTTTGCTGCTTCTTGAGCTAGAAGATCGGATTTGGCGGTACATTGTGAGTTTGATTTCTCGAGCAACTTGCCAAGTTTCTTAGGGAAGTCGGGAGCGTGTTCGGCACCGCAGTGCATTTGTCCCAAGTAGGGGTTTTCGGCATTGAGATGAAGAGGGTATTTGTCGGCTTCAATTTGGGTGATGAGTTCGCTGAGGACACCGATACTGGTGTGGTCAGGAGGAATGGAAGAGTGGCCGCCGGGCATACGGATTGTGATCACTACATCGGTATAGCCTTTCTCTCCTACACCAGGTGTCGCCATTGTGACGCCCCATACGTCGTCGATACCAGCACCCTCGTCGACAATAGCGGCGAGGGAATCTGGGCCATAGCGTTCTAGGAGGAAAGGAGCTAGAGTTCCTGCACCTTGTCCACCGCTGATTTCTTCGTCGAAGCCGAAAGATAGTAGAACAGTTCTAGAAGGTTTGAAATCGGCGTCGAGGAGCAGCTCGACGGATTCGAGAATGGCAATGAGTTGATTCTTGCAGTCGGACGCGCCACGACCCCAGATCCTCTTACCATCAAAGTACCCGCTCCACGGAGGATGACTCCAAGAGTCAATAGTGGATTCAGGAACTGGAACAGTGTCTTGGTGAGCCATGAGCAGTGTAGGCTTCAAAGAAGCATCCGAGCCTTCCCAAGTATACACCAATCCATGGGTATTGACTTTCTCAACCTTGAGATGTTGATAAACCAAAGGGAACGTCTTTTCCAAATATTCGTGGAAAGGATAAAAGACTTCCCAACGCTTATCTTTGCCAACTTCACCCAGGTCATCGAAGGATTGTGTGTCGATCTGAACTGCACCGGAAAGATGCTTAATTGAAGCGTTCTGGAAAGCAGGGGATTTGAGGTAAGAGTCCATGTTTACGATCTTGTCGCTTTGATGAGTTGGCACCAATGGATCTACTTGAGCGCACTGTGACTTTTTGGAATGGTGATGCTTGCCGTGCTTGCCATGCTTGGACAGCATGTCGTATTCGACGTTCCAGAGGTAGAGTCGAGTGAGGAAGAGACCAAGTATCACGCCAGCACAGAACTTGAAGTACCATCAGTGCCTCATGTCTCAATTGTATAATAGTGTAACAATAACTTACTCTTCTTGCCCATTGGCCAGCAGTCATCTTCTTAGCATCCTCACGCTTCTCAGCAAAGCCATTGACAGTCGGGAGTTCCGACCCGAGGAGTTGTTGTTTCTCATCCATCATCTCAGTCTCGCCTAGAATCTGAAGAAGGGGAAAAAAGGAGACCGACCAGTTGGAACAGCAGCTATCATCAACTTATAGCTACAGCTACGACTCGAAGGATGTCCCCCGCAGCGGACGCGACAGTCGAGCGACGACCTTCTCTTTTGGGATAGGTTATTGATAGGCCAGAGTGATAGCCGAGCGAGCCGATCGGCGTTGACGTCAGATAAACATTGGAGCTCGCAGACATAGCTAGTGACCCTGGCATGATGTGGAATATCAAAGTTGCGTGTATTTCGCATACAATATACTTTTGCGAATTTTGTCTATGTTGGAGGAGACGGGACTGTCATGGTCAAATGCGACGATTTGCACCCAAAGTTTGTATATCAAGTTGATATATCATGGTTGTTCTTAGAACTAGGAACTTTTTCAACGAAAGTTCATAGCAAAAACGAATATCTGGAGAGGTCTTCACAATCATGCATTGCTCTTACATTTAATCTTGAAAGATTTCCAGCAATAGGAATATGTTCCTTTCTTGACTCAGATACCGTGCTCTTCATAATCGTAGCCTGTCGACCTTGTAGTTTCTTCTTATCGTCTGCATATGGTCGTCGTTGATGATCGTGGGAATGAGGCATGAACTACTTTTCCTCATTACCCCTGACCTTCTCCAAATCCTGCTCGGCCTCCTCACTTTCCCTCCCCATAATCTCACTAGCCCAAGGACTCCTTTGTCTCAACCTGACTCCATACCTCGCCAAGACGAACGGAATGGGCATCAAAACCAACGCCAGACAAGCCAATATCAATCCCGCATACTGAAATCCCTCATTCAGGAAAAGCTGTCTGGCAAATAATGGGAAGCCCGCTCCAGCAGCATTCCTGACCAAACCTATACCAGCCAACGCAGAAGCCGAATATTGTCCATAGGAATCCTCGGTGAAAGTGTATGTCATGAGGATAAGAGTGTAGAAGCTCCAACCCCAAAGACCGCTTGCGATGACGGGACCAACCCAAGATAGCCATATATAAGAAGTAAAGGCGAAGATGAATAGTGAGACGGGAAATGTGATGGCGGCCATTTGTCCCAATTGAACTCGAGCTTCGGGGATGTTGGCTCCTCCAGCACGAGCAATTCGTTTTTGATAGTATCTTTCTTGCCAGAGGTTCGTCAGAGGACCTAAGGATATTCCGACACAAATACCAAGGAATGCTAATCCGACTTGATAGAATTCGAATCCTTTGCCAGTGGGCCCAAAGATGACACTGAAAGCATCGTTGAAAAGGAACGAGAGACCGTATAAGTAGCCATTGTAGAGAGCAGCGAAAATGATAATCGCCTCTGAAAATAAGAATCGGAAGGGACGAGTCAATGCTGTACGAAAGAGTTGACGGATCCCACGCTGTTTCATGGCTTCAGGGACTTCAATATTTTCGTTTCCGGTCTTGTTTCTTTGAGATTGCGCACGACGGAGGAGGATTATACTGTGTCTGGTTTCACCGCAACGGAGTAGTGTTATCGTCATGAGGAGCCAGAAGCCGCTGCAGACACCTAGGATAGCCCAGATGACATCTCTCCAGCCACGGTATTGGGCTACCCAAGCGAAGAGGAAATAGCCAGATGGACCTGGCAGGACAAGTCAGCCAGTTTCCCAAGACTAGAAGATGGGAATTCCGCTGGTGAAAACGTCTTCACCCTGCAAGACTCCCATTGAAGAAGGAAAGAAGCAGTAAGCACTTACTGCCACAAGTAGCCGCCCACAAGAACAAAGACATTGCAACACCGGTATGCCTCACATCCCATAGGTCCGCAATCGTGCCTCCAAAGTTCGCAATTGTGACCGAAGACGCAAAACCAGAAAGAAACCTGAGAACCAAGAACCCTCCTAGATTCTGCACCAGAGCTGTTCCTACCAAGAACATCAGGTAGCAGAAAAAGGGTATAATATACAACGGCGTGCGTCCATAATACTGTTCCATGTCAGGCCGAAAGTGGCACTTGGGACACAGGGTTTGTCATACCTCAGACAAAGGAGCCAAAGTAAGCGGCCCCAAAGCTAGTCCAGCAACATAGATACTGAGACCTAACGTAGCCACTTCAGTCGAAACATTAAAGTCTTTGGCGAATTTCGAAGATGCAGGGGAGAATCCGCTGGCACCCCAACTGACGCATAGATCGACCAGGAGTATAACCAAAACGACAAGCCATTTCTTCCAACGAGGCCAGTTGCGTGGGTTTTCCGGATCTCCTGGTTTAAAAGAGACGACGTGTAAATCTTTGGAGTCTGAGTGTTGGCGATGGGTATTCATGATGATGGGAGCAATCCTTGAACTGCTGCGAAGGTTGAGGTCATGGGATCGAAGATACAAGGGGTTGTTGGAGAAGGGTTGTAGTAGTCTGAACCATTCTCTTGTGTGGAGTAGAACAGGTGACGTCGAAGGTGTATTCGTATATACTTTTCACTCTTCTAGCTCAATCTGTGGAGGAATTGTAGATCGACTTGTACGAAAAGAGTACAAACATCGAGTGAGAGGGTTTTGCTTTTGGACGATCGTTCCTCAGGATAGGTTCAAACGGTTGGACTTTACCGAATGCGGTTGTTGCATGAAGCAGTGCACATGGCGATGAGTTATAACACTACGAATTGTGCATCGTTCAGTCCTCAGTTCTTGCAGGCAATCTAGACATTGCTAGGGAGTTAGTCAACGTAATTGAAAGATTCAGCACATACTGCCATTATCAAGATGTTGGAGCTTCAAGTTCTTACGTTGTCATCTTTGGATTGTCGTCATTGTGCAATTCGAACCATCAACTTCAGAGGATCTTTGAGTTGGCTCTCAAGGAGTCTCATGATCACAAAGTCGGAACAGTACTACTGTCTTTAAGAGTTAGAGATTTATACAAGAAAAAAATAACTATGCGACAAGTAACCAAGCCGTGCCGCACAATATGAACAGTATGATGGATGCAGTCACGGCACCAGCACCAGCCCTGTCTCCAGTCGTGATAGGAGTCAAAACTATCGGATCACCTCCATTACCAGCTCCTGAACCCTTTCCAACACCGGCGTTCGGGTCACCTTTACTGGTACCACCACTGACTGACGTATAAGGAGGCTTGATGCTCACGACGTCCAACATTGTTGTTTGGATGACACCAAGAGCGCTCATCTGTTCTCCAACACCATATGTTCCATCCCAAGTTGTACTATTCCACTCTTTGCCACACGTGACGCCGTCGGATCCACCATCGCACTGGCCAGCAGCGCCTTGGGCCGATTTTTGAAGATAGGGCATGATTGTATCGTGTCTTGCGGGAACGAGTTGGGTGACAACGGCCAGCCATTGTGAAAGATGGGCTTTGAAGGATCTCTGATCGTTATTGCATCGACCGAAAGGTTCACAATTTACTTCGACCATGATTTGAGGGCCCATACTCTCGGGGAAAAAGGTTGCGAAGGTCGTCTTGAGCATACCGTCGATGCGATCCAGCCATATTTGGTCATTTGTCTATTGAGGGTGTGTCAGTAATTCAGTAGTGTATGTTGGGAGAAGTTCGAGAAACGTACGTGATTGTACATGTATGCGAAGCCACCGAGGAAGATACCATAAGTGTATGACCATTGTTCAGGACTGGATGTCGAGCAGTTGTTCTGAGTGCTCGCGCCATCGTGGATTTTGAATTCGTCCGCGATCCACAGAGAGGAACCTGAATACCAATCCCAGATCTTGTCGGCCCAATCAATATATGTTTCATTTCCAGTGTAACGGCCTAGTCGAGCAGCAAGGTGGAATAGGCCTCCGTTTGAGACGGCGTTTTTGTAGTTGTATCCAATGTTGAAGGAGAAGATCTGCCAGCGAAGACCTCCACCGCACGAAGCGGGATCCCAGCGCTCCACTTGTTCCTGGAATACGGCTTGAGCGAGTGCCAGCCATGATGGTTTATTGTCCGGAGGATTTTCGAATCCCACTTCAGCGGCGGTCATTGCAGCAAATGCCCAGAAGATTTGATCGTCGTTTCCCTACACAGATGTCAGTACTTCTTCCTCAATACGTGTGAAATGTTCTGGATCCACGTACCAAACTCTTGGTCTGATTGGCGGGCATGTAGTCTTCGTCATCACCAATCTGGTGTATCATGGCCTGCTTGACCACCTCATTGTATGTTGTATCGCCCGTGTAGTACCTTTTTCGTCGTCAGATCCGAGGTAGAGATTGTAGATGAAGATCAAGGAGGCTTACCAGTACTCGATCATCTCGCCGAACATGGCTCCAGCCTCCCACCAATAGTAGGGTGCCGGTAGATTTCCCGGTACATCGCCAGTGTTATTTCCAGTATAATACTTCATCAATCCATATGCGACCTGCGACGAGACTTCTCTGATCGAATCTGGAAGATGTCAGTCATCATTGAAGGGCAGGGATGGGAACGATCAGTCTTCAGTCACTCACCTGCACTCTGAACGTCCAGCTTCAAGGCGCCGACACTGGTCGTCAACAGACATAGTAGAAGTGTATGCAACCACCGTTGCGGCGTATGTAATCGTGCCATTATGGTATAAAAGAATGTATGGGGTAAGTCGAAAGGGAAGAAGCAAAAGAAGGAACAAGGAAGGGCAGATCAGGGACCAAGTGCAGAAGTAAAGTGATTCAGTAGTGGCGCTACTGTCATATAACAAGACACTATAATTACTTACAGTGCCCAGTAGATGGGGATGGGCAAACGTGCATCCTTCATCCACCAAGCTTTGATACTTTTTAGGACTTTGGTGATCGCCGGCAAGGCACCAAGGCGAGCATCACCCTGCAACAAGCGTTTCAGCTGAAACGGAGTTCGCATGGCCAACGGTCAACCAGATTTGGGTCCATTCCATGCGGTAAGGGTCTTCCGATGGGAGATTGGCATATTTTTGAATTGTGTGCCAGACGCCGAAGGCTAGGCTTAGACCTGTGGTTTGAGGCTGACGGAGATTCTTTGATAAGGTCATCAGCCTGTTCAAAATCCTTGCTCTCCACGATGTCTCCACGACAGTCCAAATCAGGAATGTCATACGAATTGATCACTCTGCCTGGCATCGAAAACGACGATGTATCGTGGTAGTTGGCCCGGGAGCCTGACGATGAAACGCACAATCCGCTCTCAAGTCCCTTGGCGGACGCTCGAGCCCACAGCACTGCCGCAATTGTTGGAACTTCTGATTCGTGCAAATCCGCTTTGCGTGGATAGCATTCGTGTTCATGATATCCAGGAGATTATCCCCCTTGTGATCAAAAGTCTAGAAGGATGGTGTTCGCACGAGAAAAGGTATTGCTCAGGTCATTGATCTTTGATAAGAATTGGATGTCTTCCCCTGAACCTTGCCTGTTTCTATGCATACGCACGAAGTATCGTCATCCAACACCACACCCTGTCATCAAAGGTCCTCAAGTAATCGTGTTCCAACCGACGTTCCGTATTTCCATCGAGTCCACCAACTACCTACTTGGGCAAAGGGATAGTCGCATAACTCGCCATAGCCTTCTTATTAGCCTCAGGTGTCATGACCTTTCCATCACCAATATACTTTGCCAACAACTTGAAATAATTGACATAGAAAGCTGGAGTAAACGTGTTGAAGAACTTGGCTTGCTTGTCGGTAGGATTGCTAAAAGTATGAGGGGCTCTGATGGGAACGACAACGTAGTCGCCGGCGTGGGCATCCACGGTTTTGTTGGGCTTTGATGCTGATTCGGTGTACCAGGTGAAGCGCAGAGTGCCTTCGGTGACTAGAAAGGTTTCGTCGTGCATTTCGTGCCAGTGAGGTGGAGGACCGCTGGTGTTGGCGGGAACGGTCAGCTCGACTGCGCCAATGCGGTTGTCTTTTTTGTTTCGAGTCAGTCTCAGATACGTCCATCATTACGAGGCTTAGATGGCTTTGAGGTGGAAGCTACCTGTCCTGGACCCATCTTCCATAATACGAATAGTCAGTTGTCCCAAAGCAAACGTCTCGCCTTCGGTGGCAGGGACAAAGTTGATAGGTACTTGAGGGATGTCTCCCGAAACCTCAGGACCTTCTGCCTCGATAGATGCCATTATTGCTCGCCTCTCTGAAGATTATACAAAGACAGTCGCTGTGACACTGCCTTAATATAAGCAGTAGGTCGGCCGGATCTTGTACATATGCAGGTCTACCTGCTCGCCTTCGGTGGTTTGAACTCCGAAGCGCGTCCCCACTACCGGTACGCCGTTGGTTGACGCACGACTCACGAGAGTCCGAGCCGGAACAGCACGGGCGTTTGGACATTTTTTACGACCAAAAAATTTGTCTCACAGCACTGAATGGAGTCACGTTGGGCAAAAGAGTGACCACGCCAGGGGTCGAACCTGGAATCTCTTGATTCGTAGTCAAGCGCCTTGCCATTGGGCCACGCGGCCAGTGATGAAATATGCTCGTTTGAATGTGAATATCATACAGCTTGTGTTGGTAATAATGCTATTGTATAACGGTCTAGAGATTTTGGATGTTCAACTTGATAGACTCTTCCAAACCAGTGAAGCCGTCTTGACCAAAGTTCTTCTTCAAGATCTGCTCAGCACGATCTCTGCGCAGAACCCTGCTCTTGTCCTTGCTGTTATCGGCAAGGTCTTCGGGAAGCTTGTGATCAGGCTGAATCTTGCGAATGATGGCAAGGATTCTGTTCCAATTATACGTTTCTGCAAAGGCGAATATACGTTCGTCTTTGATTTCGGGATCTATGAGAGCGGCGACGTGGAGACGAGCGGTATCACGAACGTCGACGTACCATTCTGTTACGCAGGGTAAGTAACTGTGCCAAATGGATATGACCAGAATAGACTTACGGGGAGGAATCTGCTCAAGCAATGGATTGAAGCCTTTGGTGTAGATTTCTCTGATCCATCCAGCTGTGCTAGCGTCCTGTTCTTTGTTGAGGATGGGACCGAAGTTTGCATTGGGCAGAACGGCATTGGCCTCGAAATGTGGCTTGTTCTCTTTGGCATACTTCCAGAGAGCCTGCTCGGCCTGTGTCTTACTTGCACCGTAGACATTCCAACCACGATCTGCCTCTTCGTACGGTGGAGGAGCCCAGGCCTTGTCAATGGCGTACTGGTTCCAACTGTTCTCATCAATGTCAAACTCCTTGTCAGGGACGGGGTTTGTTGCAGCGGTGGAGGATGAAGTGAAGACGAAACGCTTGACAGAAGGAGCATTGTTGGCAGATTCGAGAGTGCGATTGACACCGGCGATGACTTCGGGGATGACATCGTTCGGGTTCTTGGAGAAGGACAAATTCGAGGCGACATGGGCGACACCAGAGCATCCTGGAGACGGTTAGAGAAACGCACAAGAAGATGGCATAGGACAAACATACCTTTGACAGCTTCATCGAATGCACCGGGCTCACCCATGTTGGGGACTACGACAAGCTCCAATCTGCCTTTGCCGTATTTGCCATCAAAGTATTCCTTGAGCCAGTTGCCCTTGGCTTCTGTACGAACAGTACCGCGGACCTTGTATCCAAGCTGAAGCAACTGATCTGTGATGTGACTGCCAATGAATCCGTTGGCGCCAGTGACCAGGACGGTCGAGCCTTTTTCGATAGGAGCCATTTTCACGTCGAGTCGTGTGTATATATAAAGAAGCGAAGAATGAACTGGAAGTACGGCAAAGGAAAGTACCTACTTACCGGACTTACGGGTAAAAAGACTAGGGTAAGGATTGATTACTAAATGCTGTGGTTGAGCGATGATGTGATGGAGAGGTCCAGGTCCAAAGATGGGGAGAAGGAAGCTCTCCCCACAACGACTATGACCACTAGTGATGACAGTGAGGGGCACTTCGACAGAACCGTGTCAGAAGTCGTGACCAATGTCCAGAAGGAGACAGATAATAGCATTCGCATATTGTGATAGTGATGAGGTGTACTGGTAGAGGATAGACGTAACCAGGAACGGTGATGAGTGTTCGAAAACCATGCCTACAAGATAGTAAAGCACGAACTGGCTATTCCCGTGACTTGTCCACGACGGAGATGTCAATACGAGACGGTCGGGGGATCTGTTTTGTCAAGTCCGTCGCAGATGATCTAGGCCCAGAGATGCTGCGGACTCGTCGAGCTTGAGAAGGAAGCACGTTTGCCTGGAAGGATTTGTCTACAGCTCACGGTGTGGCCCATCAAGGTGGTTCTACATGCCGACAGGTCGTATGAGCAGACGCAACAAGGTCGAAACAACACAGTGTGTCATAGATGACCCGCCGCGTCGCTGTTTGGGCAGACGAAATGAAAGGCGGCCATCCGGTGCACGGATAGTTCCGGTAGATGTAATCAATAAGTGGACCCAATGATCTCACCGTTGGAAGTGACCGAAGCGTGAACAATAATACTGTACCAAACTCTGAAGTTTGAATGAGACAGAGCGATACGAGAAAGCTGATGTCTCTCGCCGTGTCTGTATCATGACATTTCTATCATGTCTGATATCTACTCTCTCATTAGCCTAGATTCGACGAAGACGACGACGACGACGACGACGACGACGACGACGACGACTACTCGGCGATAACGTCCCCTGACCGGGTACTTGACCGCCGGTCTCTGGTCCTTGAACAACATCAGCGGCCATGTCTGGAACCTTACGAAGTCATCGCGACCGGTCTGCGGCCAGGTCTGCTCAATCAGGGAGCAGCAATACAGCACCATCTCCTTCACACGCTTCGTGGAGCCGTGGCAGCGACGACGGCAGTAGCAGGAAAGAAGATGGCAACCATCTCACCGTCTTCCGTCGTCGTGGCCGCAAGTCTGGTGGTGGCTTCTTGATGGGAAATATCTTCGAGCCGGCCAACAAGACAACGGACGTTTCGGAGCACACTCGTCGACGAGACAAGTCTGACTCTGCCCATGCCCGCTCCTCTTCCCCGGGGGGCAGACTATCGCTTGGAAAGTCATCACCAGCCAGATCGTCACCACGCCGTTCACGACTGGGCCACAATGCGTCGACTCCAAGCAACATGGACGGTCCAGACACCAGTCAAACAAGCACTGTCCCCTCGGTCAATCTCGATCCAACTCAGCTGGTTCAGATGGCCCTCAACCTGAGCGAAGGCCGCCGTCGTCATGCCAGTGCCACCCTCAACGCTCCTCCCACAACAGCCGACGACCGTCGTGTCCGTTCGACGGGCAACCCCGCCATCTCTGTTGTGCCCGGCTCACCCATGGGAAATGATGCCATGCGGAAAGATTATCGCGCTTCCATCGACGACGACTATAGCTTTACAGCCGACGACGAGGTCAATTTTGAGTTTTCACAAGCTACTCTGCATCGTGCAGAGCGAGCTCGCAACTTCTTCGAGCTTTCCTCCGAGTACAGACGTCTTCTATCTCACCTTCCTCCCCTCCGACCAGATGCTGCTGCTGGAGATTGTACCTTTGCTGCACATGGCTCTTCACGTGACGGCGATACACAAAAGGAGCTGGGAAGGGCATACAATCCTCTCCAATTGATGCGCAATCGCAAGGCCCGTCACCGAGAGCAACGTCCTCTTGACCCTCCGGTCGATGCCTTCGACGATGTGGCCAAGGTGAAGAGCTACATCAACGACACTGAAGCCGAGGCGAGTGATGCCGCTTATCGTGCTACTCTAGACACGTCCCTGCTGCCTTCATTCCGACGTCTCAGTCGTTCTCAAGAGTCCCCAACTCAAGTCACTCGAGGTCACAAACGTACCGATACAGCCGTTTCCAAGATTGTGCGCCCCGAGAACGACTGGTCTTTCACCCCTTCCGAACTCCTTGCTGATGCTGTCTGGTTACTACAACCTGAAAATAGAAGTTGCATTGAAAACCGCCATGGACAAAAGATATTCCCGCCCCCTCTTCGTTCAAGCTTCGAAAGTGCGAGAAGTGGTAGAAGGAGTGGTGAAAGCAGACCTTCCATCTCACGTACCAACACTTGGGGCAGTGCTCATGTTAGGAGCGATGACGAGCACGGTTTGAGAGGCCGAAAGCGTAGCAAATTCCTATCTCTGCGCCATGCAGACAATACACGCCGTAAACACCTATTCCGGAATCGCTCTCGTTCTTCTAGTAGGTCCAGCGTCTCTTCAGCGCATGCCTCGGATCGTAATCGTAAGAAACTGGTCCTTGGACCGGCTCAAGATCCAGATCTCGACAACACTGGTCCTTTGGAACGTCAAATGAAGAAGTTGATCGAGAATGAAGACAATCTAGCTGTCGAGCAAAAATCTCCCGACCTCATCTCGCCTGACAAGTGGGACCGTCCTTCTGAGCAGTCCGCGTCTCCCAAAGGTCACATTGACAGTCCTTCATCCAACAATCACCAGCGCCATGACAGTTACAAGTTTGATCATACTCAGTATGATGATCGTGCTCGCTACTCATTCGACGATTCAACCGCGCCAAATTCTCCTGCTAATTTCAACCACATTCCTTCATTCGGTATGAGCCTGTCTCCACCACCGAGTCGGCAGAGTTCGCCAGAAAGAAAGAAGTTTGGCCTCTTCCGGTCAGGTCAAAAGAACCCCTCCGAAGATATGATCCATCGAACAGACTTTGCCGCTCAAAGTCAGGCTAGTCTTGCTTCTCCCCGTCATGTTAGCGACAACACGGATCCTCCTCGTTCAAGCATGGAGTCGTTCCGCCCAGCCGAGATTAGACGTCACAGGACCACTAATAGTATCACGAATTCCTTGTTTAGTCCTACACTGCGCGATTCGAAAGAAGGAGGCGTCGGTCGATTTTTCAAGAGTGGTCGTATCAGCGACTTGGTCCCTCGAAAGAAAGATTACAACTCTGATGCCTCGGACGCAGACACCATATCCGAAGCAGAAGAAGAATATGACCAAGTGCCAAAACTACCTCCTGCGATCAGGTCAAACACCACTATGGTTGGAGCTACTCCCAAGGAAAAGACCAAGCAAAGATACCACATGCCAAGCCTACCTTCATTCAAAGCGAAAACCCAGACGACGAAGGGTCATCTTGAGGCACTTACAAGCGATCCTGTCGGGACCAAGAACAAGCTCCATCGTGACCAGAGCAGATCATCGCGCTTCGAACGACTTGCACCTCCTCGGATCAATCTACCCAACGATGATTCTGATACTTCGCCTACTAGAAGGCCCATCTCAAGAATGCCTAGCAGTGATAGTATTCAAAGCGAAACTGGCTTCCTCTCACCGTTACCCAAGACTCGGTCACACGATAGATTGCCTGGCGCCTTCAAATCCAATCTCTCGACCGTCCAGACCAATTCTCCCCAACGCAGACCATCACCAGGCAAGCGGCATTGGAGCATCTCTGATCGCGTTGCCAGGGAACACCATGCTGAGCTGATTACGACAAGAGATATTGCAAGAGTGCGTGCTCTCTACCTCACTTCAGGAATTAAAGCACATGAGATATGTAATCGTGCCGACAGTATGGCCGATCCACCCTCGGACTTCTTCTGTGGTGCTGCCAGGGCTTCTGGAGATGGACAGCATCCAGTCCGGTTCAAGGAAGAGTATGCTGTTGCAGCGCGCATGCTGTCCCGAGCCATAAACACGGGCACTTCGAAGTTGCAGAAAGACCTGTCCGCATTCCGGAGCAACACGATTCCAGAATTACACAATCGTTTGGATGAGTTGCGACACAAAGTTGATGAGAAATTTACTCCATTGGTGCATTCCACCTCCGATGAAGCAGATGCGTTTACGGTCGAATTGACTACTCAGCACACACTTGCCATCAAACAAGTCAATGATGCCATTGATCGGGTGTTGCGTAGAAGACGACGCAATCTGATATTCCTCCAAAGAGCATGCTTTACCATGCTCGAATGGGTTTTGTTGGGAGTCATGTGGTGTGTATGGCTAGTTGTTGTAATTATTCGTTTGTTCAAGGGGATTGTAGTTGGATTTGGAAAGGGCATTAGATGGATGCTGTGGTTTTGATAGCGAACTTCCTTTAGCGATGGAGTATTGGGCGAATTGATATGAATGGTCATTATCACGTGCGATAGAGTTTGCGATTTCCCTACACGTTCATAATCCTGGTTCAGATACGAACCGAATGGCCACACGCGGCTCACACGACTCTCATGATGCCAAAAGCCTATGTCTCCCCATCCATGTGAAGTCAAAAGCAAGTAGGTACACCTGTACTCCACCTTGATGGCAGACTCGCTTACGGCGGCAAAACAAAGTACGCCTTCAATCGTGCAAGGGGCTGATAAGAGATTGTGTGAGTATGAGCATGGGTTAGAGATTTCACTTCAAGCCACAAAGTAGATGTTTGACAAGAATCTTACGAGAAAAGTTTCGGTATAGCCATCAAGGTCACTCTCAACAGATGACCAGAAACACCGACAAGGGGTTCCAGGTCCGCAAATACTATGGCAATAACAACCTTGGCCAAGTGCGGATAAAGTATTATGGCACATGTGGAGCATTCGAGTCAGAGACACAGAACCATGACGCGACCAGCATACAAGCCTCCGACCAATCAAGAAGGGCAAAGATCAGGCGCTAGTCCGTTCCGGGCCCACGGCTCACAAACTCTGCTGAGGTTTACCATCAAGGTGTTTTTCCCACCTTTCACTGCTAAGCTGGACCTCACCTTTCCTCTCAAAACGTTTCTCTCCCTTATGCCATGTTATAAACACGTCGTCCGCCGCTTGTCGTACCGGTTCTGTTCTTTTTGATTGTGCGCGCCCAAGCCTCTTCCACTCCACATATCCCCGGTTCTCATAAAAAGTAAAATTGCATCTGCTGCTTTTATCGACGGAGAGACGTGAGAGAAGATAGCATCATCTCAACGCCTTCCGGTCCAACGCTTCGCTGGCTTAACAGAGGAACATCATGTCGTGCCCGACCGAAAACGATTATGATGGACGCATGGGTGTTCGCATTTCATCCATTTTTGTCATTGGTGTCACTGCCCTGCTAGGTTAGTTGGGTATATCTATCTGTCGAGTCTGGAAACAAGTAACTCATGATACTTTGCAGCGACATGGTTCCCCGTGTTTGCCGCCAGGCATCGAGGTGTCGGCGTGCCGGAATGGGCTTTCTTTATTGCAAAGTACTTTGGTTCCGGTGTCATTATAGCAACTGCTTTTATTCACGTAAGTTCAGATTCATCGCATCGTGTTTGGAAGATCTTGTCGACTGACGTCTGATGCAGTTACTGGCACCTGCAAATGAAGCTCTCACCGATGAGTGTCTGACCGGACCCATCACCGAGTACAGTTGGGTCGAAGGCATTGCTTTGATGACCATCTTTGTTCTTTTCTTCGTTGAACTCATGACCATGCGTTATGCCAAATTTGGACACAGCCACAGTCATGACGAGGATCTTGAGGCCCATGATGCATTGGGTGTCAAGCCATTCTCTGACTCTGCCTCTTTCGACAAGTCCAACGGGAATGTTGATGTCGATGTCGATTCAGCTAGCCCTGTATCGATGGAGATGCGAACTGGTGGTGGTTCCAGCACGGCCAACTGCCCTACCACACCTCATGCACGAGGAGATGATCATTTGGGGCACGCTCGCTCTCATGTCGACACCGAGTACAATGCTGCTTGGCAAGAGGCCCAGAGGGACGCAGCCGCAGGCACGCCAGATTCCTATGCTGCTCAACTCACCGCACTCTTCATTCTCGAATTTGGCGTCATCTTCCACTCCGTCTTCATCGGCCTGACCCTCGCTGTCTCCGGTGAAGAGTTCACCACCCTTTACGTCGTCCTCGTCTTCCACCAATCCTTTGAGGGGCTCGGTCTCGGAACTCGTCTCGCCGCCGTCCCTTGGCCAAAGTCCAAGCGATGGACACCTTACCTTCTCGGTCTTGGCTACGGTATCTCCACGCCTATTGCCATTGCCATCGGACTTGGTGTTCGTCAAAGCTTCAAGCCAGGTAGTCAAACCACCCTCATCGCCAATGGCGTCTTTGACAGCATCAGTGCCGGCATACTCATCTACACCGGTCTTGTCGAGTTGATGGCTCACGAATTCATGTTTTCCACTTTTATGCAAAAAGCAAGCATCAAGACTGTGCTTACGGCTTTCGGTATGATGGCTTTGGGTGCCGGTCTCATGGCCTTGTTGGGTAAATGGGCATAGATGCTTCCTTTTTTACTTCCCTCCAAAGCCTGTTCACAGGTCATAGGTTTTCTGGGACCTTGAAAGAAAAGTTCATCTCACCTTTGAACAAATGTTCCTTTTTTGTTTTGTAGATTATAGCGTTTCTCTATCATTGCGGTTATGAATATCAAGATCAACATATAAGAATCATGTTCTCTAAAGCTTGTCGTCACTTGAATGTGCTTTCAAAACTTTGCATGTGCATATACCTTTCCAAACGACATGATATGACATGACACCGAAAGCAAACTGACTAGTTTGTGCCATTAGCTCTATCTCACTTACTGCCAAACAAAGAAGTCGAACAGAGAGATTTAAGATGTATGGGAAAGCCTCGCACAAGACAAACAATATGCTAGATTACAGTTAGGAAGCCCATACTACATATGTACTTCTCATCCAAACGAATGAGATACAAAGAGCAAGAACCCCTGAGACATGAAACAGAAAGACCACAACAAAAAAGAGTTGCGACGCTCTAGTTTGAGGTTTATTCTTCTGGCAATCACGTTCCCATATAGATGATCACTTCCAGGTCGTTCTTCGGGACTTACTTCCATGCTACCACCCATCGAAATTCGATATAATCTCTGACGTCGCGTCCCTGTTTGACACCAAATCTGGTATTACTTTCACAAATCCCTATACCAGATAGGAACCATGCAAAGATTTTGGATGGAGATGAACTCACACAACTTTGCACAGCAGCTTTCAGGCGATCTTGATACTGGCCGCCCTTTCGTTTTTGTCCTAGACGACTTTACGATACCAGGATAATAGAGCAGACCTTAGAGGCTCCATCTGGGTACAATACACCCAACGATCTCTCATTTCAAGGGTGAGCATTCGAACAATCTCACACTCACAACTCTGACACAACATATCCAACTCATCTCCTCGGAGCTGCCTCTCATTCTTCACAATCAAGCCCGATATCCACCTTCTTCTTCCAAACGACCGAATCAAGTCTTCAAACCCTTAAAACCATCTGTTCCAAACTCTCCAGATCAGACTCCTACCACTCACTTACACCATCACTACCACCACCACCACCACATCACAAAGCAACCTCCACAATGTGCCAATGGCAACGCACCTACTACATCTTCTGCAAACACCTCTGCAAAGACCCCATCGATTGTCCCTCGGCTGAACAATCAGGAAAACACTGTCGTGGATGGGATGAAGAAGGGAATGAGGCTGATTTACCCGTTAGTGGGACTGGGGTCGAATATGTCCCCGCTATCAAGGAGAAATGCTATGATTGTGAGAGGCATGATAGAGAAGAGAGGGAGGATAGTGAGTGGAGTTTGAGTGAGGCGGAGGGTGGTAGTGAGGATGAAAGTGAGGAGGAGGAGAGTGATGGCAGTCAGGAGGAAGAAGACGAAGTTGAGGAGGAGAATGATGGAGGCCGTGAAGATAGTGGATACAGCTGCAAAGAGGATGACGAGGATGATAAGATGTTTCAGGCGAGCAGCGAGGATGTGGTTGTCGCAAGTCAGGAGAGTGATTGAGGATGGGGATGCGATGGTGGTACGACCATGGAGACTACATGCTAGGTACGCATGCAGGGACACAGAAACGACATGAGCTGAGGAGATATTCACAACCCTGGATAAGTCAAGCATAGAGGTGGTCCTCGATTAGGGCTCGCATGCAAAGGGTAGAAGGGCCGAAACTTGGACAACTTGACCGAGCACATCGAGGAGAACAAGGTATACTCACGCAGCAAGGCACAGCACTTGATCGGGCGACCCGCTCATAATCACCGTCAGCAAGGCCTAGACGAAGCATGGTAGAGGACGTCAAACAATACTACAGACTTGGAGGAGAAGAGCAACCAATCATCCAGGCTTCCTTACTGATCAGCCACCATCACAACAGATTCACTGCATCTACATGAGTCATATGGCTCTTATGTTCAAGTGTAAGCCCAAATATGGAAGAAAGTTCAACGTACCTAGATGCAATTCTGATCGTGAGGAGTTGGTCGCGCGCATGGCTTGCAGCCGGTAGATACTGTAGACCACGCAATACCCAGACAGGTGATTACATGGGGTTCATGATCCCAACAGCGTCCAGCCTTCCATGTGATGGATGCATGAACCGACAGGTACAGATGCGGTATCCTTCTCGACTGTTGAAGACAGGCGATAGATTGCGAGGGAGGAAGTCAGGATGCGTCAAGGCGAAAGTGGCCGTGTATCTGCAGGAATCTAATCACCGAATCACATCATGCCAACATGAAGCGGAGAAATTCACCCTCCATCTCGAAAAATGTAAGGATACGAGAATCGTTGGGCTTACTGTGTGACACCTGTATGTTCTCAAAATGATCTTGTTTTTCCTTGTCGCTGTACTTTTCCATACAACATATGTCTTGCGATGGAGTAATCCATTCAGTTGGTATACCTCCACGTGGGAATCCTCACAGTTGGGAATCTTTGAATCACAACATCTGACGATAGCGCATTGCAGATGGCTTCACTTTGTACACACTTATACTCCATCCACCGCCCGTGCCGCATGCTTAAAAAGGCTTGAAACCATCAATACAATACTTTTTCTCCAATCCAAAACACAAACCTCATGGCTTCACCCTCAAGCCCTCGTAACAGACCGTTAAGCATCTTCACGCGACCAACGCTCCTCCCCTCCTTCAAGACCAACAGTAAACCCCAAATCAAAATGTGTACCTTTGAAACACTCAGATATATCAAATGCGGCCATGTGGTCAAGCGATGTTACGAATGCCACACGACCAAACGAGTGGGACAACAATGTCAGAGCTGGCAGCGGAAAGAAAGACCGCTGGCCGTGAAAGATAGAGGACCTATCGTTGTCAAAGAGTATTGTGAAGATTGTAAGAAGGATGGCTTCCTGGCCTGGTTTTGAAAGTTTGTTGGTTGGAAGACGGGCGGAAGATCTACCGTGGACCCTTTGCGGCGGTGTTCGGGGTCCGATCGTCTTCGGCTTTTGATTGATGACGATGATGTGTGCCCAGCAAAGGCAGCATTAATTGTTCATGGAACAAACACAAGAGTTGGTTCTCAAAAGAGTGACAAAAGGACCATGAAGTTCCTTTTTTTCACCGAGGAGTCCCAGAAGCGGTTCAGAGGCGCGGATGAACTCGAGCCCGATTCCGGAAGCTACGCTCGTGCGCGACGATTGTGATCATGGTGGAAGGCACTACGGTCGGAGACATGTTAACGCCGCTCTACATGTGCTCGAAGGATAAATACTTCGACCTTCATCTCCTTCTCCCAACCGTCAATTCCTAGTCCTACCTTACTCTCACTCTCTCCATCTCTACGAGACGATCTGACAAGACCTGAACACAAGACTTCTTCATCCAATTGTTCGGCATACTCACCATGTCCTCCGTTCTCACCTTCCTCTACAACCAATGGTTCGTGCAACCAACCTATCCATCAGAATCATGTGTCGGAAAGACAATCATCGTCACTGGTTCGAACATTGGTCTTGGTTTTGAGGCAGCACGACACTTTGTCCGTCTTGGAGCCGACAAAGTTATCCTCGCCTGCAGGAACCAAGAGAAAGGACAAGCAGCAGCCGCAGATATCGAGACCAGTGAGAACAAGAAGGGTGTCACCGAAGTCTGGCAATTGGATCTCTCGAGTTACCAGAGCGTTATCGACTTCGCCAAGCGGGTTGATGGCCTGAAGAGGCTTGACGCAATTGTCGAAAATGCTGGTATGTGTCTAGCACACCATAATGACAGGACAACAACTAACCCATCACTCAAAGGTATTGCTACAGACAAATTCAACATGGCCGAAGACAACGAGGCCACTATTACCACCAATGTCATTTCGACCTTCCTCCTTGCTCTCCTAGTCCTGCCCACCCTCAAACGTACCGCCCAGCAATTCAACACGCAACCCCGTCTCAGTATCGTCGCCTCCGAAGTCCACGCCTGGACCCAACTGCCCGAACGTAACAACCCGTCCATCTTCGACGCCCTGGCCACACCAGAGCAATCCGTCATGTCCGAACGCTACTTCGTCAGCAAACTCATGGAGGTCTTCACCATCCGCGAAATTGGAGAGCAAAAACCAAATTACCCCGTCATCATCAACTGCTTAAACCCGGGATTCTGCCACAGTGGCTTGTCTAGAGATAACCCAGGTTGGGGCATGTACCTGATGAAGCTGGTGCTGGCTAGAACGACTGAGATGGGTTCGAGGACTCTGGTCGCTGGCGCTTTGGCTGGACCTGAGACGCATGGAAAGTACATGAGTAACTCTGTCGTTACACCGCCCGCACCGTTTGTCACTAGTGAGGAGGGAGTCAAGACACAAAAGAGGATTTGGAAGGAGTTGAGTGCCAAATTGGAGGATATTTCTCCTGGCATTTTGAGCAATCTCTAAGTGGTTGGGTGGTATATGAGATTTTGCGTCTCACAACGGTATCCTTGCATATGGTTTCACGGTCGTCATTAGATTTCCACTTGCTTGTACAACAGATATGTTTTCTGCGGAGGTCACTGACATTACCAAAGTCAGAACATGATAAACACAAGGTTTTTAGAACAGACAATCATTTTCAACTTCTTGTACCATATCATGTTGTCATGTGATCGCCCATCAGTGACTTTGAAACGACCATCGGTATAGACATCAAGCTCTGCATCCGATCAGGAAAAGGGCAGCAGCGAAGAACAGCTCTGACGTGGAAAACCAAGCAAGGACAGTAATCCTTGCGGACCCTCAGAAATCCTTGAGATCTTGTTGATCGACAGCACTCCGGTCAAGAAAAGGGAAAGATCTATAAAAAGATAGAAGGATGCATGTCCAACAAGATAAGGAACGAATCTATATGAAAAGGGAGGAACGAATTATATGAAAAGAAGGAACAATCTATATAAAGAGAAGGAATGATCTATATGAAAGGAAGGAACAATTGATATGCAAGGAAGGAACGAATCGATCAGAAATAGAAAAGAAACGGATGAATACGAAGGAAGAGAGGCAAAGAAGAATGACAATTTCCAAAAAAGAAGGAATAACAACCGATAGAAGGAACGGCATTCTCGACACAGGCAGATCACTATCAAGCTTGATGTGGGATCAAGCTGTTGTATGGATATATTGTTGGGAGCTGGTAATAAGCATAATTCCTGGTTGTATAGTGTAATGGCTAGCACATCAGATTCTGATTCTGGTAATCCCGGTTCGATCCCGGGTACGACCTTCCCTTTTTGTTTCTTCCACTTTCTTTCCTTCTTATTCACCGACGTTGGCCTTGTCACTGACCTCTTTCATCTTTTTGCTTTCTTGGTTTTGCCGGGTCCTTCTTTTCTGTTCTTGTTTCCATTTGGATTTGTTACCTTGCTTGTTTGATCTGGTCTCGTCAGTTGGTACCTTCTCTTCTGCCCTCTTTGCTGCTTTCTCTGTTTTTTTTCTTTCTTTTTTTCTAATCTCTTTTTTGATCACAGAGATCTTGGTTTTAATATTCTTGTCAGTCTCTCAGTTGTTCTTTGTGTTAGATATGAAGGAAGTCGCGGCGAGAGAGAGGCTCTTCTTGACCTATGCTGACTGACCAGATGGAAGAATTAGAACGAGTTCGTCTTCTGGAGACTCGCTGCCGATGTGAACATGACTGACGGCAAATCTACGTCTTGACGAAAGTGGAAAGCTCATTCTCCAGAGTTGCTGCAGGCGGAACAAGATGAGTCATCGAAAAGCAGGTATCGAGGGCGGTGAAAGGGACAAGACTGATGGCAAGGCAGTGGAAACTGTCTGCATTCGAGGACGGGCGTGGACAAACCCTTCATTCTTAGGTCGTGTACCCGTAATCATCACTGTCCTCACTGTCATGTCAGGAAAGAAGAAGAAGAAGAAGAAGACGAAGACGAAGAAGAAGAAGAAGAAGAAGAAGAAGAAGAAGAAGAAGAAGAAGAAGAAGAAGAAGAAGAAGAAGAAGAAGA
>BSBH01000034.1:0-225073 GCA_026013035.2 Dothideomycetes sp. NU30
CCCCCCCCCCCCCCCCCCCCCCCCCCCCCCCCCCCCCCCCCCCCCCCCCCCCCCCCCCCCCCCCCCCCCCCCAAGAATAAGACAACTTTCCAAAGATTCTCCCTGATATCGAAATTTTCGATGCGAGAACTCTTGGAGGGCCCAATCCTGGGTTCTCGCAAGTCCTTTCTCGCGTTGCAGGGTTTAACCCAAAGTAGTTAGCGTTTGCTCTGGAGTCAAGAGAATTTGTGCAAGAGTTGTGCATGTGTTGGATAAGGGATTAGAGCATTTTGCTTGTCACTGACCATTCATCCTTTCGACCGCGGTCTGACTGTTGAGGATTAGATACGAGGAATCCTGATGTGGGACTATGGTTTGGAGGGAAAAATGAATATAAGACAGGTTTTCTGATTGAGATATTGATAGAGTTGTGTGATGGTTGAATCCGTATGGAGGGTCAAGTAATGAGACCCATCAGCCTCTCTTAGAGCATGGATTGTCAGACAGGAAGCATTCGAAACGTAAAGATTGGGTATGGGTATGAAAACTGTTTATGTGCTGATCTGACCACCTGATAGGCCTTCACTGCTAGCAAGTCTATAAAGTATTCTTCCTTGCCTCCAATAGTATCGGCAAAGAGGATGAGGCGTGCAAGAAGACAACACCGCAAGTGATCTGAAATCTCTGTCATAGAGCAAGAACAATCCATTGACAACAGCTATCTGTGAGAGTCGTGGTTGTTACGCTATAAGATGTGTGCTAAGAGCAGCTGAATTTGTTTCTCTTCGACTAACAAAACGCCATGCTCCTCCACTGGCCCTCGAGTCCAGATTCCAAAAAGTGTGAAGAGAATAAGTAATAGCTCCTTTTATCATGAAGGTGGGAAGAAGAAACGCCATGGTAGGGACGGATTTGTAAGGGACGAGTTCGGTGTGAACTGCTCGTCCTGTCCAGATTCATAAAGCCATCACTGCCAAGCAAGCGAACCGCGGCTGAAAGAAAGACGAATATAGCCATGGGCAGAAAGTCCGATAGAAAAGACGGATACAATGGCGAAATCATGAGAACTTCCATCTGTTACCACAGACGGTACACTCGCAGAAGGTGGTCATAGGTTCATCGGCAGATCTGGTCTGGGCTTGACTGTAGCTGACCTTCTTCTGCCCGCACTTGCCGCAGGTCAAACTGGCACTGATACTCCTCTCAGCTTGGGCAACCATAGCCTTGTCCATGTTCTCCTTCTGCAGTCTCTCGTCTTCGGCGCGTTGCTTGTCACTCTTCAGTTCCTCGTGTGTCATCTTCACGAAGCGATCGGGGTTGATGACACCTGAGAGGACTTGACTGCGCAACTTGGGATTGGATTTGTTTTTCAGATTTTGATAGAGCGAGCGTAGACGTTGACGGTATTCGGGACTGCCTTCGGGTTGGTAGGCATTGTATGCGGCAAGCTCAACTGCACGGGCAACGACTAGAATGTCTGAGGAGGCTGCAAGATTGAGTTAGACGTGGGTTGAGTTAGGGTAGAGAGCATGTGACATGTACATACATTCAGTGGAGCCAAAGGCCAGACCATCGTACATGAGCTTGACGCAGGCATCGCGCGTCTGGTTTCCTGTCACTGCGGTGTTGACCTTGTCGACAGTGCTATTGCGTTTCTCGGGATCGCCGTGGTGCTCGGTCTTTGCCTTTGGTGGTGGTGGAGCAGGTGAATTCTTTGCAGGAGCAGGAGAGCTGGTCCCGCTGGATGTGCCTGTCGAGGGCATCTTCTTGACGTCGGCCTTCCACTTGTTGACGAGGCTGCTGGCTGTTCGCGCTACTTGTTGGTCGGCATTCTGGCGCAACTTGTTGACGTGCACTCCGATTTTTGTTTGTCGCAGGAGCTTCTCGGTTGCCGTCCATCCCTTCAGTCCATCCAACAGGGAAAGAAGCGTTGCTGGGGGGTCGCCGCCGGCTGCTGCCTTTGCCAGTTGCCTGCCACGCTCTTCAATGTCTTTTGCTTCCATGGCCGCCATCACGTGCCTCGCTACGTCCAATTGTCTCGGTGATTGCTGTGGATGTGTCGCGTGCTATTTCTTGAACGAGAGGCGCTGATTATGTCAACAAGAGGTGTTGCGCAAAGAAGTCTAGGTTTGTTGTCTTGAAAGAAGAATAATGCGCACGCGCGAAGATCAAAGTTGTGCCGCTTCACTTTCACTTGACTTTGAGCTTCGTTATGCCGTCACGCCTCAGTTCTTGTCTATTACCTACTGACCCTGCCTACCAAAGGATCCAGAAGCATGTAGCAAGTATTCTTCCTTTCCCTCGTCAAGAAGTCTTTCTCTCTCATCATAGACTATCTATCTCTATGCTGCGGCACAATCATCGTCTATCATTCAGCTCAATCAGGTAAACAGACAGTATGATTATTAATTGCCGGAGACAGGACCCGACGTCACTATTATAACTTCTTCCATTCAAACGCATAAGTAGTAATTCACTTTTCTTCCTACCATTCTCTCCATTGTCAACCTCAAAAAACCTTCATCACCATGTTAGCTATCATAGGAGCATCTGGAAAGCTGGGTGGCGCTACCCTGGATGCTCTTCTTACTCACGATCTCGCACCCAAGAATGAAATAGTAGCCTGCACTTCCTCCAAGCCCGGTAGCCAAACCTGGAACACCCTTCAAGAAAAGGGCGTTCAAGTCCGTCACGCTTCTTTCAACGACAAGTCAACCATTGAAGAGGCCCTTGCTGGCTGCTCCAAGCTGTTCCTCGTCTCCACACCCCATATCGACATGGACTACAATGAAGCCCCTCATGGTCAAGGACGAGAGAAGCATCATTTCATCGCCATTGACGCCGCAAGAGCCGCTGGAGTAAAGCACATTTACTACAGTTCACTTGCTTTCCAGAACCCTTCAAAGTCTGGAGTCATGGTTGCTCATATCCGAACCGAGGCCTATCTTGCCAAACTGCAAGACGTTCAGTACACCATCGTCCGCGAAGGTCTTTACAATGAGAGCTGGCCCCTTTATGCCGGTTACTATGATCCCAGGGCCGATGAGAGAACAGAAGTGCTTGTTGGAGGTGACAGTCCAATCAGCTGGACATCGATCGCAGATCTAGGCCTCGGCAGTGCGTTGGTTCTTGTTGCTCCATCGAAAGAGTACGCTGGCAAGACCTTCTACCTCTCGACTACCCAAGGTGCGAAGACTCTGGATGAGATTGTCAAGATGGTAGCCGCAGCAAGATCGAAGAACGTCTCGCTGAAAGTCGTCTCACCGGATGAGCATGAACGTCATTATATCGAGGACAGGAAGATGCCAGAAGATACTGTCAAATGGTGGGCAAAGACTTACAGAGCACTGAGAGATCAAGAGTGCCTGATCAACGACCCGACTTTGGAAAAGCTACTGGCAACAAAGGGCAAGAAGCCCAAGCCAGTAGAAGAAACTGTTCAGGAAATGGTCAAGGCCTGAATCAAGGAGGATCATTATAATTAAAAGAAAAAAAAAGCACTATCTCGTATCAAAAAAGTTGTGGATCTCAAGCACTTAACCATTATCAGCTCCGTAAGAAAGATCATCATCTTCAGTCGTCTTCTTCTCCTCCACCCAGTCAAACACCAATCTAATCCGATGTTCTTTATCCCCCTTCTTAGCCAAAATGCGACGAACATGCCTCTTCAGCCCATCCACAACAGCAAACCCCCAAACCTGGTCAGCAGTCCAGTTGGGATTCTTGCCCACACTCTCAACATAAGCCTCCATGACTTCACGATTGCCATCATCCAGGAATTTCTCATCCCATCCTTGCTTCAAGTAATCGTCTTCGATGTCATCCAGTTTGAGGAATCGTGAGCGACCTTTCACTTTGCCAAAGACTCTGTCGTCGTGTTCGCGGAATTGGAAGTCTAGCGTTCGTTCTTCGTTGTTTTGGATGTTGCCGGTCGAGACTTGTTTGATGTCTATGTGCGTGAGACCTGCTTCGTCGACGTACTGAATTTTTTTTGGAACGGAACGTCAGCTTTTGTGGAATCTTTTCGTATGCGCTGGACGCGTTTCATGTTTTACCTCTGTGATGTAGACTGTGACGTTGGAGTACTTGATTGCTTGACGTACGAGCCAACTCACTCCTTGCTATATCCTGCGGTCAACATACGTCCGCTAAGTTTATCTGCATAGACAGCTCACCATTTGCAAGACTTCATCTGTAGAGTCCGATAACTTCTTGTTCTGAGACATATCCTTAGCAGCGGTCCTGCATCGCGTAGTGCACATGGTAAACTCACCAGGTTGAAAGTCCCGGTCAAGTTGTGCAGATTAACAGTATCAGGAACGGCCATGACTATTACAGTGGAGCTTCCTCTAAACTACAAAGTATTGGGTATGTATCATTTGAAAAAAATTTCAAGTGTCTCAAGAATCATTGCGAGTGTTGATATCTGACCATCGTACCTACCAGATAATGAGGTGGTCCGAGCTGCAAACGTTTAACCTCGGTCGGACAATTACTCGACTACGGTAGTTCATGTTCTCGTACTCATACGCTATTCGCTACAGTACGACATTGCGAGTCTAGAAGTGCTCAGGATGGTCTGTTATATGTCTATCGGATCAAGCGGACCGAAGCAATATTTACCTGTAACTCTAAGAAATTAGCCTTGAACCTTGAGCTAAAAAAAAGTAGTACCTGATCCGCAACATGTATATAATTCAGAGAGAAGATTACGGTCCCCAGCGACCATTTGGTGGTCTGAATACTGGTTTCTACTTGAAAGCAAGAGATACACAGTCCCGACCTTGGCTTGTCCCAGACGGCCATCGGTCTAAGGATGATGTCTCATCATAAAAAGAAGGAAAGGAAATGGAATGATGGTGGAACTCACATGATGCTTGCATAGTGCAAGGTTGATTGCCTTGCAGGGTATGCATTTGACATTCCTGACTTTTTTCATATAGGCGGCTCAGCTCCTAAAACAGGCCAGACAAAAGTAGCAGGAGATTGCTTCCCAGAAGTGATTGTATCAAAATCTTCAGAGTCTTTGTATGACACCTGCTGGCGACTGTTTGATGACGCAGTTGGATAACCTGGATGTTTTCCAGGCACGTCGTAGGAGGTATCATCGTCCCCATATGCTAGATCTATGGACTTTGTCCTTTGCTCGTCCATTTCGCGCGCAAGTCTCCGGTGTGTCAAGTGTTCAGGATTCGTGTCAGACATGTCGATATACCTTTGCCATTTGCGTTTGTTGGATGTCTTCTGACTCCCTGAAGCGCTGGCAGAACGCTTCGCACTACCTTTATCACCAGTGTCAGGGCCGGAAGTTGATTTAGATCGTGGCAATTGCTCAGACGTGCTAGGTGGATCTTCAACATCTGCATTCTCACGCAATAGCCTGCGCTCTCTCAGATGTGATTGTATCTCGCTGTGTCTGAACATGGCAATTTGTTCGTCTGTCAATGTACGCTTGACGCCGTCTGGGTAATAGCCAAGATCATCGTCATCACCATTGTGAACCTCTTCATGAGAGCTTCTAGAGTCGACAGCGGCTGGCGTTCCTGATGTGCTTGTGGGTTGTGCTAGGAAATGCTTCTGGTGGAAACTGAACAGGTCATCCTATACCAAGTCAACTAAATGGATTCGGAGATGGAAACACAACTTGAGCTATACCGTAGTTACCGCAGGTACATCATTGAGCATGTTGTGATATTGCGTGGTTAGAGAGTGATGCCTGGATGGAAAAAGTGTAAAGGGCAACCAGAAGCGAGTCTGGGAAAATATACATGACGGAACCGCATGTGTCCAAGCGTCTTGCATGCATCTGGGGAATCTGCTTGATCGATCATCAATCAACCACACAACCAACCATCCGACACAACCACTCTTCGCTATGAAATCACGAACAACCATTACTGCATCGATAATCGCGGCTTGCTTGTTCTCCGCTACATCTGCCCAATTTGTTCCGGAATCCGCCCTGCGCAAAGCATCAGACAATCAACAAGCAAACCTTGTCGCACCAGTCCCGTCCAACGACGTAATGTCCAGCTCCGGTGGAGTCACCATATCAGACGTCCTCGGCAAAGAGCGCAACATTAACATCTTCGCTGGCTTCACTCGTGATATCGGCACCGTCTCACAACGCTTAGAGGGCTCTCAAAATACCACCCTGCTGGCACCTCTCAACTCAGCCATCACACGACTGCCTAGAAAGCCGTGGGAGGATCCTCAAGATTATGCCGCGCTGGGCGAAAATGCCTATGATGGTCAAGACGGAGAGGACAGGGCGCATAGGAACTTGAGGAGGTTCGTTGAAGCACATGTGGTGCCTGAGTCGCCTTGGCTCGAGGGCAGCAAAGTTCAGACGCTTGGCGGCGATACCGTGTGGTGGGAGACCAAAGATGGAAAGAAAGTCATTCAACCTGGAGGTGTCGAGGTCTCCAGCGCACTTGACAAGGTAGCCAATGGAGAAGTCTGGGTGTTGGAGAACGTTCGCAACTATGCTTGAAAAATAATGACATGAATTCAACAGACACGATTGGAGTTGGTGACAGGATTTGCTTTGGTATTTGGGGGGTATTTTCAATAACAATCAACATCAATTTTCGGCCGCAAGAATCTATCCTTGATGCAACTTTTTCACCCGTTGTACACCTTCGTACAAGGCTCTATCGATGGCTGCGGCAACGGTAAGTGTGCCACCAACAACGGCACAAACACCCACAAGGAAGCCAGAAAAGCTTTTGCTTCGCGCTTCTCGGTTAATGACCTTCATAGGGGAAATGTCCTGTTGTGTGTGATCAGCATGAGAAGTTCAGAAAGCTAACGAAACTAAACTTACGTAAGAGAAGAAGACACCAGGAATACCTCCTCTAGCGTGCAATCTTTCTTTGTGCCCTTCCTGACGATCGTCACCTCCTGATAGACTCCTCTTGTGACTCGTCACACTGTATTGGTGGGTTTCAATGCTGCCAGCCTCGCCGTGTCCGTAGCTCCCAAGCTCGACAAGCTCATGTGGCAGATCTAGGATAGAGCCTTGTCTTTCCCAGCCCAAAGGCAAATAGGCGGTCGATACAACCTTAACGAAGTACATAAAGTTATAAGCCTTCTCGTTGGTGGCCTGATCGGTGTCGTCCAGGGGGTTCATATGGTGGTTGGTCCATGCCATGCCCTTTTTGCCCATCTTGGCGACGACTTCATCAGGAAGCTCAGGGCCAAAACGCAGGTGGTGAATTTTGTGGGTGAAAGTGTGCTCAACGCCATTGGCCCCAGCCCAGTAGTTTTCAAGGTCGTGGGAGTGCATGTTGCCACTGCTGAAGGACCTGCCAGGAGCAAAGTGGAAGTTGCCAACGACTTTGTTGACACGAATACCGCCCTCAATACGACAGCCTTCCTTGCGCTGTTCGTCCAGGTGCTCCGAGTAGTGCTCGCGCTGGCATTGTTCGACATTTTCACCCCTTCCAAATGACCAAGAAACGGAAGCATAGGCTTCGCGGACCTCGGCACAGGTATTGCAGCATCCGGGCTTCTGTGCATTTGCAGGAGCGGGTGCTCCAAAACATTCACCACAATAGCCAGGGTCGAGGTGGGTGGCCGGATCATCAGCGTGGCTAGAGTGAAACAATCAGCATTTGGGCTTGTCGTGCAAACAAGCAAGAGAAACATACAGCTCAAGGGCCTTGATCTCAATGTCGTGTCCGCCTTCTGACTCTGGCGCCAGTCGGACCTTGTTGACACCGTGCATAACACCAGTCTGGATCTCACCAGAGACGTCCATGACATCGAGAGTGAGAAGCTCGCACGGAACTCGAGGAAACGAGATGTTCATGTGAATCTCCATCTTCTCTCCTCTTCCTTTGTCGACCACCAGTTCCGGGTGTACGAGGACCCGTCGATAGTCTGCCCATTCTCCCCATACCAGCCAAATGATCAACAACAGAGATGTGAGGGTGACGATTCCACCAGACGTTGTGCGGACTCTTGCATCTTCGACGGTTTTGGTGAAAGCATCCAGACGGGTGAAGCGTGACTTGACGGGCATTTTGCTAGATCGAGACGATGGTTACAAAGAGAGAGAGACCAGGCTGCGGCTAAATGTACTGTGTGGGCACGTCGTGGAGTGATTGTCGGAGGTTGAACGAGCGTGATCAATACAACATCCAAGCGGCGCGCAAGAGCGTATTTGGCTCTTGTAGACGAGGCTTGAAGTATAGAGGTATAGGATAAAGGCCACCTTGCGGCTTTCTTGATGGAGCGGAATCCACATTCATATTGCCAGCAAGTCTCCGTACATTGCGGGCGTGGCTTTTGCGGAGAAGAAGCACGCTCCAATTTATCGACTTGATTATAACTTTAACCCTCTTGGGTATGTCTGTTCCGTGATCTATGACCGAAGATCCGAAACAGGCGCAATCCATTCTATACGTTATAACTCCAGTTCGATATTCGCTTGTACAAGGGGTATCATTATCAGAACGAACGCCATACCGAATGCATTTCCATAGCCCGTACCGCCTATGCGATTTTCCTGCCCACGTTTCCTACACCACGCCCCACGATACTAACAACCACATTGCCTGAATTGTCGGAATCTCGCAGACCCCAACCACTCATACCAAACGCCCGAAGGTCTCGTGCTAGTTGCACAACCTCTTCTGTGCCCAGTACATCCTTGCCGAGCACCAATCTTCCTACGTCCTCGCTGCCCATAGCCATGAGTGTAAGCATTGTCGGTGCTGCTACAATTGAAGCACAACCTGCTTGTGATATGCTCTCGAGCAGTTGGTATGCGCAAGCCTTGCCAATGTCCTCCGGCGCCTCTCCACCAGCTGCTGAACTAGCCACATCTGCCGAGTAGAGTACGCCAGTGTTTGATTCTGCAACCAGACTGAGACCAAAACCAATGCCGATCTTCTTCTTCGCTGCTGCGTTGGTCTTGTCCGGAGCAGGAACAAGAGGAGCCGATGATACGTCGGAGAAGATGTACGTGTCTGCCACGAATTGGTTGAGTACACCTCGAGCGGTCTCAATCATCCGTGCGTTGTTCGCTCCTGCAACTCCCGTAGCATATGCCACACCTCGTATCCTCTTCACTCTTCCAGCATTCATAATGTGTATTGTCTTAGGTAGTCTGACCTGGTGGCCAAAGACTAATTGTACCTCTCCTCCACCGCCTCGTCCGCCGGGGCCAGGGTTTGATCTCTTCAAAATGCGAAGTTCGATGTTGTTCTGGATGCCAAAGCTCTTGTATAGGGGCAGGATAGCCGTCCTGACCGTGTCTACACTGACATCGCCTTTGTCGGTGGCACTTGTGATCACACCGGGACCGGTAAACAGCACGTTGACTTGTGCTTTGGAGAAGGCCGCCAGCATACAAAGTGGTATCAAGAACCAACTTATGCCTCGAGTGCAGTCTCTAGGGAGTTCGTGCTTGACGACACCTCCACTTGCGCCATAGCCAGCGGCGCTACCAACAATCAAGCCAGGCTTGTAAACCAGCGTGGTTCCGGTCATAGAAAACTCGATAGCTGATCCATTGGTGACAGCGTCTAATAATCGCAAGAAGGACACTTCATGGGGTGCTAGGCCAGGATTTGTGTGAGAAGAGGAGCGAATTTGCGAGATGCGGACCGGTCGGCCAGTGAGAGTCGCGAGGATGAGACGAGTATTGAGGTGACCTGCACCTTCGAACTTCAGAGGTGCAGTGCTGGTAGTAGCGGCCATGTTGATTGTTGAAGAAAAATAATGGTCGAGATCAATGGTGTAAATGCTGGCCGAAGAAATTCTTGGAGAGATTTTCGCCTCGGAGTTTAGCTTTTGCGGAGATTCGGGAATGCCTTCTCGACAAAAACATCTAGACAACTTCCGCCTTAATGTATTCATATTCCTATCACGTACATGGAACACGTACAGCTACACAAATTGAACACGAGCCAACCAACAAGGCACCATGTCAGTTCATACACTTTTTGTCACGGCTGAGAATTCTTTCATCAGTGCTGCTATGCCAGATTTCTGAGGTTAAGGTGGATCTGAAATTCATGGACTCGCGTTGGAGTGGGTCGTAAGCTATGTGAACTAAAAGGAAAAGAAGCCTCGTCGACAAGGAGCATATATGGCTCCTGAAGCGGCTGGCTTCGTATCATCTGGGCTCTGCATTAACATTCAACTTTTCGCCTGAGCCAATCGCATTCTTCCTGGGGTCGTGTTCGCGGGTCGTGGTGCACGCCAGTGGCCGTGTCAGAGTGGTTGAAGCACTCAAATCTACTGTTGGCCATAACCCTCGCCGGAGCCACTGTTTGAGTAGCCCTGGCCGCCGCCGTAGCCGCCCTGACCACCTCCCGAGCGCCAGCTGTTGCCGCCATCTCTCTGGCCGTAACCTACAACCGAAACGTCAGCATCATTAAATCTCTCTGGAGAAGTGATTGAACACTTACCGCCGCCCTGTTGACCACCATAACCACCACCTAGAGAATACCATGGTTAGTTTGAGCTTGCACCCTTGCTCTGGGAACGACATACCGTAGCCACCACCGCCATAGCCGCGATCGCCTCCACGGTCACCACCGTAACCGCCACCGTAACCGCCGCGTGATTGGCCGTAGCCACCGCGGCTCTGGTAGCCACCGCCGGACCCACCGCTGGGGCGCTCAGAGGCTCTATCAACACGGATGGTGCGGCCGTCAAATCTGGACCGTTTAGCATCGAACCATGGGAATTCACACGCAATCCATAGGCATTTAACATCCTGACTCACTCGACTTCGTTCATGGCGTCGATAGCAGCGCCGGCCTCAGACTCGTTCTGGAAACGGACGAAGCCAAAGCCACGGCTGCGGCCAGTGTCACGGTCCTTGACGACGACCTAGCCGGATGTGTTAGTTTACTACAGTGAACCGATGAACAAGGCGTGCGCTCACAGCTTCTTCGACAACGCCGAATTCCTCGAACTTAGTGCGGAGGGCGACATCGTCGGTGTGCCAGGCGAGACCGCTGTTGCGCAATTAGCTTCCTCCTCAGAGATCGCGCAATTCAAGCTGTACAAACACACCCAATGAAGAGCTTGGACATGATGACGTCTGAAATGACAGAAAGGTAGGTTATTGAAGTTGTAGGGTTCGATGAAGGTCTTTTCAGAATATAGTCAGCATCGACAGCATAACACGCCGAAAATGTAGGTGAAAATTACTTGAGTTTCGTTGTCTTTGCGTGCGCAACGAAGAGAGGGGCAAGGTTGTGATGAAGGGCTTGCGGAGTGGTTCTTATCGGGCGTTTTGTAGACGCCGGAGAGCAAACGGCCAGAAGTGAAGACAAAGCCGACGGTTGAAGAGTTAAGTCAAGACGTGCTTCTCGCCAAACTCACCTGAAAATAAAGTCAGTGAAGGAACGGGGAAGAAGATCAGGCCTAGCACGTGGAATGTCCTCCTTTTCTGCCAAAGTGAGCTAAGACTGACTGATGCGTGGCCGCAGGAATAGCGTGCTCTTGGGGCTTGAGATGGTGGGGCAGCACTAGAGAGCTCTCACAGTGAGAGTAACGACTTGTATATGAAGCATTAAGTGATCGCTGTATTCAGGTTTGTGCAGACCCTACCTCTATCTCCACCGGCATGAATGAGCCACAGCGCCAGAGCCTCATGCAGTGACTGGCCAAGGGTTCGCATCAAGGGTTCACAGCAAGCCACATATTGAGCTGTATGTAAACAGCTGGCCTGCCGTCTTGAATAGCTAACACGAATCTGATCGTACTGTACACACTCGCTAGTGACAGACAATCACTCAATAGGCTTACTGCCCTCAACAGAAGCACGACGCGATTGTTTTTTTTTTTCTTTGGGAAAATACATATAATCATCTTCAGACATGGGTGTGAATGGGCTTTCTTAGAGAGTCACGTATAGTACAATGCTGTTCAATGATTACTTTCCTTCCACTCTATTTTATTATATTACTCCGCAGCCGACCGGGTGATACGCATCCAGACGACCACAGGTACCAAGTGAGATGCAGAAATGAATTTTTGCTTTATTGCAATAAGTTTGGCACTACGGGATCACCTTTCGTGCCTTTCCCAAGAGCTTTCCAAATTCAGGTACTGAATGACGATGTTGTTTATGGATGAGATGACAGCTTTGACTTGTGCATCGTGCCTGCTCTTGCAAGACGGTCTTGCCGGAAACATGACACCTTCGTCTGCAACCCGCGTCCAAGATTGCGAGTGGCTCGTCGTTGAATGACAAACATATCAATATGAACATCGATCAATGGCTAGACGATATAGATCCGGTTGCACAGCTTGACAACTCAGACCAACTCAACGCTCGCCATGGCATCACAATCTATCAACGCGTTCAGAGATCGCACGAGAGCTCGCCTTTGAGACCCGTCATTGCATATACTTTGAAAGCCAGATCAGAGAAGTACACAAGCTCCTCAAGCGACTCAAATCTTGGATCTGCTAGCGTAACCACTTCACCATCCGTGTCAACTCTGTCTAGCCACCGATATAGAAAAAAAGCTCGACGTCGCACCCGTAAGGACAAATATGAACCCAAGAAGAGGAAACCCAGTCGCGAACACAAAAGAAGATCGAAGAAGGTCCGGAAGAAAGATTCGAAGCGTAGAAAGCGCAACCGGGATAACAATAAACATGTCGCTGGTGTCGTTCAGAGTTTCCAGGCAAAGAACATACCACCTAAAAGTCGATTGACGGTACGAATTGCCTGCTACAGCTGCTGAACACAGACTGAACAAGAAAACAGTTCAAACCAAGCAAGGTTGGTCTCTACACGAATGGGCGTGCTTCCGAGCCGGTTAAAGGGAGAGGCCGTAAGTAAGCGCATCCAAGTTGTTGCCGTTCTTTTCTGAACGTCTTCCTAGTGCCAGACCTAGTGTTCTCTGAGATGAGATTTCTACAGAAGCGTGAAGTCAACGTTGAAAAAGAGCAAAGTCGCTCGGCCAAGAAAGACAACAAGAAGAAAAGATCACGAAAGCAACCAGAGGAGGAGATTTCTGCTTACTTTGATTTTGACAAAGGGCAAAAGTCCAGACCGCGTCCAGACCAAGACGACAGGACAAATGGGGCACTTCAAACGACAGAACATTCTCTTGAGAAACCGTCTACGCCCTCTGTCGTTGAATCGCCAGACAAGGCTACCTTGAGGATTGGCAGCAAAGGCAACACCGCCCGTACCATGAGCTATTGTGACAAGAATCCTCCAAAGTCGCTTGTGCCTTTCCGTTCATGTCTAGAGGATTTCAAAGTCGGACAACTTGACAACCTTGATACGATACGTTCACCAGCAGAACTCATCATGTCTGATAAGGGACCGGCAACAGGACCACTCAAGGAGGCATTACAGCCACCACCTGTGTTTTCACAGGCGCAAACAATTCAGGAGCCACAGGAAACAGTCTCAGAGAACATGAATACCAACCAGGTAGCGGTTGGCTCAGTGCGGGATCTGCGCAGATCTGGTCCAAGAGACATTGAAGTCGAAGCAGCTGGTGTTACTGGCAACCAATCCATTCAGCATCGTAAGTGGAAGACTGTGGATGACATAAAGGACCAAAGGAATGACATGCGAGTAGCCGATGACAGCTGGTGTAGACGACCAGATGGAACTGGTCCTGGTCATGACCATGATCCTGGAATATCTCCGTCACCAAGAGAAAAGCCACGAACCAGACATGATCCTGAAGAACTATCATCATCGATAGCGATGTTGCTGAATGAGTGCGGCCAAACCGCTTTCACTTCGCTACCAGCATATCGCAAGCCTCGTCCAGAGCTGCCACCATACTTGAATAGTCACCAAGAGAACAGTCGGCATCTGTGGAAGACAGTAGAGAAGCAAGAGCTTGGACCATATGATCACGACACCGAAGCGTACATGGATCCATCACGATACCCTGCGAGGCCGGAATTGGAAGATTTGTTTGAGCAAAGCGCACCAGAGGATGTTTTGACAGAAAGTTGTGACTTCTACTCACTGGAGCCACAATTGTACTGTCGTGACCAGTACGATGGAGAACTGATGCATGATGAAATGCCAGACCAGGAGCTCGCGACCAACGTAAGATTTGATAGTGTTTCTTTTGCGGACGACGGCGAAGACAACCGAGACGACTATCAGAGCGAGGGGTTGTCTGAATTCTGGCGACCAAACAGGCTGTATTGATGAGTCTGTATGACAACTACTTGGATTTCATGCCGATGGGTGGCCGTATCATTAAAATAATTGTTGGAGGGGCGAGAAGTGGGGTGAAACACGACGCCCCGTGCGAGGAGGTATTACCTGCAAAACGCAACGACCGAGGTCGTAGGACCCAACAAGCAGTGAGCCGAAGGGCAGTTAGCCATCGACACGTAGACAATCTTTCATTTCATTAGAAACAGCTGCATGTTTGCCAACAGAGCGCAGGCCGTTTGCAGACGTCAATTGACTCTGAAACACACGACGAGTGCCAGGCCATCTGTTGGGCGGCACCTTTGCTCACTGGCAGTTTCCACGCTGGCACACCGCTACCCCACCACGACGGCCAAAGCCGCCGAGAGCGCAGCTGTCGTTTTTCAACCACGTCTTTCTCAGGTTGCACGTCACTTGTCTGCTTCATCTCATCAATTGCACAAAATGTCTTCTCCTAAGTACTCTGTCCGCCAGGTCGGCGCTCCTCACACTTTGGAGCACCGTCTTTACGTTGAGAAGGATGGCCAGCCCGTCTCTCCTTTCCACGACATTCCCCTCTATGCCAACGAGCAACAGACCATCCTCAACATGGTCGTTGAGATCCCTCGTTGGACCAACGCCAAGCAGGAGGTAGGCATCCAGCTGGCCAGCTAGCCAGCTCCTTCACCATCTTTCTCATGCTGACAATGCTGTCTGCAGATCTCCAAGGAGGAGACCCTCAACCCCATCAAGCAGGACACCAAGAAGGGCAAGCTGCGCTTTGTCCGCAACTGCTTCCCCCACAAGGGCTACCTCTGGAACTACGGTGCCTTCCCCCAGGTATGTTCACCCAAATCGAGTCTTGTTGTAGCTTTGGACTGACGCCGGCGGCACCAGACCTGGGAGGACCCCAACGTCACTCACCCCGAGACCAAGGCCCAGGGTGACAACGACCCGCTCGACGTCTGCGAGATTGGTGAGCTCGTCGCCAAGCCCGGTGAGGTCAAGCAGGTCAAGGTCCTCGGTGTGATGGCTCTGCTCGACGAGGGCGAGACTGACTGGAAGATCATTGTCATCGACGTCAACGACCCTCTGGCCCCCAAGCTCAACGACATTGAGGATGTCGAGAGACACCTTCCCGGTCTTTTGCGCGCCACCAACGAGTGGTTCCGCATCTACAAGATCCCCGATGGCAAGCCCGAGAACCAGTTCGCCTTCAGCGGCGAGTGCAAGAACAAGAAGTATGCCATGGACGTCGTTAGAGAGTGTGCCGAGGCCTGGGAGAAGCTCATCACTGGCAAGACCAACAAGGGTGACATTTCTCTGTAAGTCTTTTTTGCACGTTCAAGGCCACACTGATCAAACAAAACTAACGAGCACACTAGCACCAACGTCAGCGTCAGCCACTCGAACGACCGCGTCGACCCTAGCAAGCTCAACATTCCCGAGGGTGACAACAAGGCCCCTGCTCCTATTGATCCCAGCATTGACAAGTGGTTCTTCATCTCCGGTGCTGCCGTCTAAATGTTCGCAGAGAATGAAATTGGATAGATGTAAATATCCTGAAGACCAAAAATATGCATGAAATAAATTCTCTGTACCATTTGTGATGCCATTTCAATGTAGCCGTAACGCCTCGCTCCCTTGTAGTGAATGCAAACTGTGGAACCTGAACATCTAACCAGCCAGTTCCTCCTTTCTGCCGAGCATACGTGAATGTCTGTCGACTTCAATCATGATATCCTTGATTTTGAGTGTATCGAGATCGAGCTTCATCTCTTTGCCGTCCTCTATCGGTAGCGATTAGCAGGGATCATGGTGACGGGCGGCAGTGGAGCGTGTTACTGAAAGTGAGAGCCAATGAGCATGGCTTGTCTGCTTGGGATTGTGGCAGCATTTTCACATCAATCTTCATGGTGGAGCGAGCATTTGGCGGGAGAAGGGCGAGGAAGTTGCGAGCGGTCTTGCCAGACTTGGGGTTGAAGGGCGAGAAAGCGGTCGAAACCGACGTTAGGAAGCGGGTGATCATGCTGGAGAATATTTGTTGCAGTATTGAAAGAGCGTAATGCGACGTTGTTGCCTTCTACGCAGCGCAAGCAATGAATGCGCTTGCAACGAAAAAGCCCGACTCTCTCTCTCTCTCGCAACTGCTCGCCGGAAAACGCCGGAGGTCTGGGGAAGTGCATATGTCCGAGAGCTGCTCGTCCATCTTAGACACGTTGTAGCGAGCAATGAAGGACCAAACCCTCTCCCTCTCAGAGAGCCTTTCGCAACTCTCGGACTCTTTGAAGCTTAGCTTCCAGCTGATCAATCGTCTATCACGCCTCTCCTTTCAACCAGGATCCACTCCACTCGACAGCGACCAGGGAGACGTACGGATTGAGCTCTCGCACGATATCCGTGACGCACTCAAACAGCACGACGATACCCTTGACGCCCTTCGCCAGGAAGTTGAGGATTTGGTCAGCTTCGGTTCTGCCAATCACCGTCGTCGAGATAGTATCAAAGACAGGGAAAGGGCTCGTGTAGCTGCTCAGCTTGCTCGACTGCAAGAAGATCTCAAGCAGTATGTTCAACTATCCTACAGCCTCGCATGATCAAATGACTGACCCGACCCCATACAGCGCTCGAAGACAGTTCCGTGCCGCCCAACTAACCGCCAAACGCGCCTCAGAGGCAGCTAAGCAAAAAGAGCGTGAAATCGTATTCGCGACACTGCAACAATCTCCGCAGCCCGACTCGACCTCATCTACGCCAGACCCTTTCACCGGCCGTCGCACCCAGCACACCAAGCAGTTGACGCAGGACGAACTTCTGATCAACGCCTCGACCGACGTGACATCTGCTCTCCGACGAACCCACAACCTTCTCACTTCAGAGCTCTCTCGTTCTCGCTTCGCTCAAGAGACTCTAGACCAATCTACCGCTGCACTGGCCGATCTAGGCGAGCGCTACACGGATCTTGATACTCTGCTCAGCAACAGCAGGACTCTGCTCGGAACCCTTGTCAAGAGTCAAAAGAGTGATACGTGGTATCTCGAGACCGCTTTCTACATCCTTATCACCACCATTTGCTGGCTGATTTTCAGGAGACTAGTTTACGGTCCTGCCTGGTGGTTCATCTGGCTGCCTCTAAAGTTTCTCATCTTCAAGCCATTCTACTTCATCTTTGCTGCGTTTGGCATCAAGACCGGATCGACTGCTCCAGAATCTACTGTAACTCGAGCTCCCTTGCGCGTTCAACCTAGCGCGTCCTTAGGTTCTCGACCCAGGTTTCGTAGCAACATGCAACGTCAAGGCGGTGGTATCCCAGCCGGAGGTGGCGGCGCAGGTGCAAAGGTCGGCAAGGGCGGTGAACGCTCAGATCCAAGTCCTCCGGGTAGTCTTTCACAGAAGATAGGACAGATGGCTGAAGCGGGACGTCGCGAAGCAGCACCATCAAGTGGAGATTCTAAAGACCTCCCAAGGCGAGGTGATGGCACAATTCTCCAGGAGAGAGGCGATATCCCTCGTAATCCGAAGAAGAAGATGATGGAGGAAGAAGTAGAAAGTGCTAACCACCAACCGAGGAAGAGAGACGAACTATAGTTTTACGAACGATACGAGCCCATAAGATATCATCCATTCAACATATTATTCACCCCTTCTTTTCCTTCCTCTGGTCATAACGTTATGTGCCGACTATTCATCTCCGTGAGGCGAATGTGGTCGATGTTGTCCTTGGTGGTATCTTGGAACAAGAATTCATAGTCGATGCTCCTGCGACATCTTCCCTTGATTTTTCCTTAACGTGATCTACAATTTTCCACTGCATATCGACATCGATTGTGGAGTCGTTTCTATAAGCCTTGTCGATAGTAATGACATGTGACAGCCGGTCCCTTTTGTTTTTTTGCCGTCAGTGACGATGTTTGACAAACAGCATGTGGCCGCCAAAGAGGAGTGACATTGCTTTACCACAACTTATTACACACAATTGAAGATTATTGCAGTCTGGTAGTGCGGGAGAGTTGAAACGGCGAACATTGCGGATTTAAGGAGGCGGTTCCTATTGGTTCATGCGAGCTTATCTCTGAGAACTTATCTCGGACCTTGACAGGCATGGCCTAAAATCGCACGCTAAGTCCTGGAGAGGTTTTCTGTGTGTCAATTTTTGGCTCTTTTACATAACACACACCTGGAGAAAGACCCTCAGCCTCCGAGTTAAGCAGGACCGTACTGCGGTGCGGTTGTCTCAACCTTTCAGCCGGCTGCCATATCAAATGACGGTCGCCGCCCTTGGGGCCTCGACTATCGCTTGTTGTATTCTGTGCTTCTCCTGACTCTATCTGGTCCATTGTCCCATTCGGTTGTCCTTATTTCACACTACAAACATTGGTCTGGCTGCGAATCTCAACTATCCGGGGCCTATCTCGAGATAAGCCTTTCTATACAATACTTGCTGTGACAATACTCATTATCGAAACTCTGCCCGCGCGTCCTCGAACATTACCTATCAGTCCCGCGGTCTATTGATTATCCAGGACTCCTGTTTCGTCCGGGGTCCATAGATACGATAGTGGTGCAGTATGGCTACTGTCATGGCTATACAACCACTGGCTGCTCGCTCAAGTCCAATGTCTTTTACCACTCACCAACACCCACGCAACAGTAAGAATACTTTGATCCAGACCACGTGCTCAACTTCCATACTAAGCCATGTTCCCAAATAGTCACAAGCTCGCGTGGACGACGAGAACGACCTTGTATGCATTTTATATATACCTAACCATCCATGCCAAGCCCGGATCAACTAACCTCCATCAACAGGTGACGGGTGCCGTAGACGCAAGAGCAAGTGTGTGTTACAGGATTCATCACCTTGCGTTTTGTGCGAGTTCCACAAACAAGAGTGTACATTCGTCGAGGCTGCTCAACCACGAAAACGCAAGGTCGAGGACCCAAACTCAAAAAACTTGCCTGCGAGCAAACGGTATATATCTTGTGATTCGTGTCTAGACCCTTGTCCCTGACGTACAACAGACCCAAAGACTCAAAGAGTCCTGGCCAATCTCCTCCACCTCCATCAGTTCACATTGCTCCCGTTCAGAAGCCCGAAAAGCCTCAGCATGTCCCTCAACCTCTGCGAGGAGTGGTACTAGGAGACACATTAAGCTTGCAAAGAGAGCAACACTGTAGGCTTGTTGGACAAACCTCGGCTCTGGACGTCTCCCTCCTTGCTCTCTCTGATTTTGGAAATCGCAACGAAGCGATATCAGGCTTTGGCAAGGTCAGACGAGTAGCCACCAAGGACTTCTTCACCATGCACTCGGATGCAGCATTTTCCACCTATGAGGACGAGCTACAAACTCTTGTAGCAGTCGAGCAAACCGTTGCTCCTTATGGACCTGCCCTTATTGATTTGTATTTCCGCAATGTCCACCCAAGCTTTCCCATCCTACAAAAGCATACCTTCATGGATCGACATAGATGTGGCGATCGTCAGTTTCACTCTGGCTTACTCGCTGGCATGTATCTATTGGCTCTCCGTTGGTGGCATCGCGATGCAGTACTTTCTCAACATCCAAAACCATCAGTTTACCGACTCGAAGAATTGGCTACCCGCTCACTTGGTATTGCCATGCAACATCCAAAACTCTCAGCCCTGCAAGCAGGTCTCTTGCTGTTGCAGAGACGGCAAAACACTGACTGGAGTCTTACTGTACAACTCGTCGCGCTAGCTCAAGACCTAGGTTTGCACATTGACTGTTCAGATTGGGACATACCGGTATGGGAGCGTCGTCTACGAAGGCGATTGGCATGGGCGCTGTACATGCAGGATAAGTGGACAGCTCTAGTGCATGGGCGACCTTCACACATTCAAGCCACCGACTGGGCAGTGGCGCCCCTGGTTGTTGATGATTTTAACGAAGAATTTGAGAATGCAGACCAGCAAATGGTCACCGACGAAGAGGATGAAGAGGAGGAGAGAAGCCGGGTGATTTTCATCCAAATGATTGAATTGACAAGTATCATGGCGGAGGTGATTGACGTCTTTTACACACAAAAGGCCAACATGGAATTTGAAAGAGGGGGACGAAATGCAACAAGGTTGATTCTCGAGCGAGCCAAGCCAGTGCAACTTAAGCTCAAGGAATGGTTCTCGAAGCTGCCCGCAGCTGCGCGCATGGATTCATACACGCCAGGCAAGCTGTCTTCAAATGGTGAGTGGAAACAACAGAGTGTTGGTCTGATTACATACTGATATTCATCAAGGCTACCTCCATCTAGCATATTTTGCGACCGAGATCTCAATCCATCGTCGGATCGTCCAGTCGCTGGGACCATCAACGACTGACCCTTATGTGCTCTACATATGCCGATCGGCAGCAAAAACAAGATTGATTTCAGCGATGGACTTTGTCAACCGACTCAAGCCCGAGCACCTCGACTCATTCTGGTACTTTGCATCAGCGACGAATTTTGCACTTATCAACACATTCGGCAACCTGCTCAGGGCAACGGCACCTGGCGACGAGGAAGCAGATTTCTATTCGTGTCGTCTCCGAGAATACAGATGGGCATTGGCGGTCAGTTGTCGACGGGCTGAGTGGCTTGAGAGTGCGGTCAGGATGCTTGATGCTACGGATAATCTTGTGGACACTCTGGGCGAGAACCAACGGGGATCGCAACAACACGCTGCAAACCGTGAAGTGCAGCACGAAGAGCAGGAGGAGGAATACTAAACGGACATGGGAGTTTTTATGATTTGTCTTGTTACGATACCCATTTTTGATGACAAGGGATTGATGATGCTAGGGATAGAGGTTACAGCATAGACTAGGAGTAGGAGGTACTTTGGACCATGATGATAATGAAGATTTACAGTCAAACATATGTACTCGTTAACAGTCATGCCCAAGTGACTACCTGATTGCAGTACCTTCCTGAATTGGTACATGATGGATGCGGTCAGTAAGCTTGGCGTCATTATTCTGAGATGGGAAGGCGCGTCCCCTCCAGAATCCAGCGCGTCACGCGAGTTAAGTAAAGTGCAATAACCAAGTCCATGAATGCCTGCACAAATCCGAAAGTCGAGACGTGAGACATGAGACACTGATGTGCTGAGATATCTCGGACATGGTGCAGCTCAGCAAAAACACCAATCCTCTGCTGAGAACGGTCCGAGGGAGAGAACACGCCTCGAAGAGCCATCATGAGCCGGAGCCGGAGCCGCATAACCACGTGAAAGACGTGGGCAAGAATGGCTTTGGGGACCAGATTGATCGCGATGCAGAGTCCAATTTAGACGACAGCGACGAGGATAAAGACACATCGGCTCTAGGGTCTACGAAACGTTCAAAGAACTCTCGAATAGCCCGCGCACCGCAGAGGACCGAAAGAAAGGTCGCCGATGCTCATTCTCCTTCAAAACGGCAAGGAAGCCCTGGAGACGACCAGGACGACCCAATCTTCGGCCCCAGCCAATCTTCACAACCTTCAAAGCGTCCTAGGAAAACATTTACCAAGAAATACTCGTCGCAAGATATCAAAAACAAGCCAGCAAGTGAGGCTCATCCGCCTCGGCTACAAGTGAACTACCGTCTGACCTCTGCTAGCTGCGTCCTCCAAGAAGTTCGAAACACCTGCCGTCGATCCTCGCCGGCAACTTGAAGATGCCAAGAGCAAGTTCAAGAAACCTCTAGGGCAAACACCCAGCTCTTCTCAGCCTGAAGGGCCGGCATTCCGTCAACCCAGCGGTGCTTCTGCTTTCCGCGATCCCTGTAGTACAGAAGGATCTACTTTCTCACAACCTGCCGTTCTGGTATCTTCACAACTATCCGAGCCCTCCTCCCCATTATCCAGCGTCGCAGAATCCGATGTAGAGCTGGTCATAGATCCACCATGCAAGAATGAGATTTCCTGTCCCCTTTGCGGTAGCAAGGTCGACACCGAGTTCAGGGACAACTTCCAAAACGACGTCTGTGGTGGCAGACGCATGAATATGCGCATGCAGGAGAAGTTTTGTCAAGCCCACAAGGCCCATAATGCTACACAGATCTGGCGTGACAGGGGTTACCCTGAGATCGATTGGTCTGGATTACAGAAGCGTCTCGAAACACATCGCGCACACCTGGAAGCTGTCTTGATTGGCGACTTTGAAAGTTCCTACAGAAAAGAGCATCGGAAATTGGTCAAGTCGCGTGATGGCGACACTGCAGCGAAGGCCATCAATGCAGGAGTGAACACTTTACGTGCGGGTTACTATGGAACTAGGGGCGAGAAGTTGATGTATGCGTTTCCTCATCATCTTCTCTACAAGAAATTCATGCTAATTTGTGTCTGGAAAACATTAGGGCTGATCACATAGTACGTCGCTTTTCTTCGAAACTACGCGGCCTTGCAACCTCAGACAAGGCCATATCCTCCAGGGGAACATCCGGCGGTGTTTCTGGGTTTGTGCATTCGGTCTTGGTTCCAGAACTGGCGGTGTGTCTGATCATGGAAGACATGGATTGTGACAGAACGGAATCAATGCGTATCATGGCCGACAGTGCCGACGTAGGAGAAATGCTGAATGAGGAAGAAGACGAGAAGATGCCGCAAACCAGGGTCGATTTGTCAAGTCCTCTCGCAGGCGAACGAGACAGCAATGGGAGAACAGGGAAGACCGACGACACATCCAAGACGAAGAAAGACGAGCAAAGTAAACCTAGCAAGGAAGACGATAAAGATGAGGGGAGTAACAAGTCGACGACGAAGATGCGGAAAGAAATAGTCTTGTTGGATGATTTGAGTGATTGAGGAGCATGAGAGAATACTGGCAGTCGGAGGGGAGTGAGTACTGTGGCATACATGAGTGTGAGTCCTTGCATGAAACTCCGATGATGGGCATTGGAGGGGAGGAAGGAACCTCTTGAAGGATGTATATGCATACTCTAGCATCGAGTCAAAGGTCTGCATAATGTGAGAAGCATAGATGCAAAAGCCTACTGCATGTTTGACAATCGAAAGAGAAAAAACATTTCAGAACCACGAGCGACAAGTTTCATTATGGGAAAGGCATTTCAAGGTGTATCAAATTTTTCTCCCTTTTTGGACCTTAAAAGCTAGATATAGCTCACACTGATCGATCTGACATAACCAGCCATCAACATATATATATATATATCTTTTTCAAAAAGCTTTAGTTACCCAACTTGAGCTTCTCAAACTGCGCGATACTCTCCTCGTAATTCTTCTGCTCACTCAACAAATCCTGCAACTTGGTCCTCTCACTCTCCAAGACCGAATGACTGACCTTCTCCTCGAAGCCCTCGGCGTCAAGGATTTTCCTCTGCTTGGTGGCCCCCTCTGCCGCCTTTTTGAGTTTCTGCTGGGCGCGGATGATTTCGGCGTTGATGTCCACACGGCCGGCGACTTCTAGGAAGACGGCGGCGGAGGAGGAGACGGCGAAGACGGCGCATCCGGTCGGTGTTGTGTCAGTTGGGGAGAGGATTGTGAGGTTCGTCAGGGCTTTGCCGGACAGGGCTTCGATGGAGGATTTTTCAGAGGAGGCTGTGGTGTGGGTTTTTGTGTCGTAACATTGGACGAAAGCTGTTTTCTCACCGTCAGTATTTTTTCTTCTGTTCATGACTTGTTTGGAGGGGGAACAATAGAAACTTACCCTTTCCGTTGTCCTTGATGGAGTATTCGGACATCAAACTTCTGACGCCCTTGGAGCAGCCGAGGAGCAGTTCGTACGCGGCCTCGCTCTCAAAGTCCTCCATAGCTTGGTCATACTCAGGGTAAGCGGCAACGACGATACTCTTGGTCTTGTCTTCGGGACGGCGGGGGAGACGTTGCCACAACTCTTCGGTCAAGAATGGCATGAAGGGGTGGATCAAGCAGAGAGCGCCCTCGAGAGCAGTGTACAGGGTATCAATGGCGCTGCGCTTCTCTTCCTCGGTGCCGTCGCGGATGATGGCCTTGCTGTTCTCAATGTAGACGTCACAGAGGTTCTCATACCAGTAGGCGTAAGCGAGCGAAGTCGAGCGAGAGAATTCACGGGCGTTCAATGCCTCGTTGATTTCCTTGGAAGCAGTGGTGAATTTGTGCAGAATCCAGCGTTCGGGAAGGGATTCCTTGCCGGTCTTGCCGCCCTTGGCTTGAGGGACAAAGTCCGCGGGCAAGTTACCTAGGACGTACTTGGTGGCCTGGTAGATCTTGTTGCAGAAGCGACGGTATCCTTGCATGACCTTGACGTCAAAGGCAATGTCGCCGCCACCGGTGGTGTACTGGATCAGGGAGAAGCGGAGAGCATCGGCACCACACTCGGGGATACCCTGTGGGAAAGAGTCCTTCTGGTACTTGGTGGCCTGCTTGACCTCCTTGGGGTCGAGGTTACCTGCCAAAAGCTTGTCGTGAAGTTCCTGCAGGGTGATACCTTCCATGATATCAACGGGATCAATGACGTTACCAAGAGACTTGGACATCTTTCTGCCTTCAGAATCACGGATCAAAGAGTGACAGTAGACTTCTGTGAAGGGGACCTTGCCGGTCAGCTTGAGACCAAACATGATCATTCTGGCGACCCAGAAGAAGAGAATGTCCCAACCGGTCTCGAGGACGGATGTGGGGTACAGCTTCTCAAGGTCGGGAGTCTGGTTGGGCCATCCAAGAGTAGAGAAAGGCCACAGACCGGACGAGAACCAAGTGTCGAGACAGTCAGGATCGCGGACAAGCTCAAACTTCTTGCCAGGGAACTTCTTGGCGGCCTTTTCCTTGGCCTCTTCCTCGGTTCTGCCAGTAACCCAGTACTCGTCCTGCAAGTCATCGGTGTTCTCGCCCTCAATCTTGACAAAATAGGCAGGAACCTGGTGTCCCCACCACAGCTGACGAGACAGACACCAATCGTTGATGTTGCGCATCCAGTGATAGTAGTTGCGCTCAGCACCATCGGGACGGATCTTGATGTCACCATTTTGCACGGCGTCGATACTGGCGTCAGCGAGCTCGCGCATGCGCATCCACCACTGGGGCTTCATGAGAGGCTCAATGACATCCTTGGACTTGGAGCACATGGGGACCTTCATGGGGTTGTTCTCCTTCTTGACGAACAGGCCAAGTTTGGTCAGCTCGTCGACGACGGTGTAACGTGTCTCGAAACGCTTCTGGCCCTCAAAGGGACCGGCGTTGCGGTTCATGGTGCCATTGTCGTTCAAGACGGTGATGAATTCAAGCTTGTGCTTAGTGCCAAGGTTGAAATCGTTAGGGTCGTGAGCTGGGGTGATCTTGACGGCACCAGTACCGAACTCGGGATCGACGTAGTCATCGGCGAAGATAGGCAGCAGGCGGTCGACGAAGGGATGCTTGGCCTTCTTGCCAATCAAATGAGTGTAACGCTTGTCGTCGGGGTGGACAGCAATACCAGTATCACCCAACATGGTCTCGGGACGAGTAGTGGCAACCTCGATAGTCTCATCAGAGCCCTCGATAGGGTACTTGAAGTGAGTGATGACACCGAACTCAATCTTACGGTCGTAGCCGGGGACGTCAAGCATAGTGCGACCCTCGAGCTCCTTGTTGTCGACCTCGAGGTTGGAGAGGGCAGTGTTGAGCTTAGTGCACCAATTGACGAGTCTGTTGGAGCGGTAGATGTAGCCCTCCTCGTGCATCCTCACGAATGTCTCGGTGACGGCAGCGGACAGGTTGGCGTCCATAGTGAAGGCCTCACGCGACCAATCGAAAGAACCACCCATTCTCTTGAGCACAGTGTTGATCTTCTTGTGGTACTCCTCCTTCCATTCCCAGACGGTCTGGACAAACTTCTCACGGCCAAGGTCGTGTCTGGTCTTCTGCTGTCTGCGCCAGAGCATGTTCTCGACGACACTCTGTGTTGAGATACCGGCGTGATCGCACCCTGGCAAGTAGAGAGTGGTGTAGCCTCTCATTCTGTTCCAACGGATCAACGTGTCCTGGAGGGAAGTGGCAAGGGCGTGTCCGCAGTGCAGGGCACCAGTAACGTTTGGAGGAGGTTCGGAAATGACAAAGTATCCGCGGGGCTTGACGTTTCCATCAGCACCAAACTCGGGCTTGTGGAAGCCCTCCTTCTCCCACCAGTCGTACCATGCCGATTCGACGACCGAGGGGATGTAGGCCTTGTGGAATTCGTCGTCTAGGGGCTTGAGGACTGCTTTGTGTCAGCGAGAGAGCTCTCTATCTGTGGGCACCCAAGCTTCTTACTCTTCTTCTCTCCCGCAGGTGTCTCCTCGACGTACTTGGGAAGGGTCTCTTGCTTCTCCTTGGGCTTCTTCTCTTTGGGTTTTGCGGCGGCGGCGGGAGCGGTGGCTTGCTTTGCCTGCTTCTCAGCAAACTTGCGGGCCTTCTCTGCCTTGGCTCGCTCTTTGGCAACTGCAGCGTGTCAGACCCCTGGTGTTTCCTCATTCTTGACGTATTTGCCTACGCTCTTTCTCCGTCTTGGCCTTCTTGGGTGCTTCAGAGTCGCCGCCGTCCTTGCCAGGAGCATTGTGGCCCTGGGGGTCCTTCTCCGAGGACGACATGATGGCCTCGGTGGCCTCTGATGAGATTGAAGGGGGCTGTCCGCTGACGGGACCTGTCTTCTCGCCCGCTATTCACATCAGTCAGCGGATTGGCCATTGAAGCACGCTGGGACAGGCGGGGCTCACGGATATTGTGGGATGCTGCGTTCAAAGCCATCTTTGCGAAACTTCTGGTGTGATAAAAGGAAATGGGTCGAAAGACCGGAGCGCTCCTCCGTAGCACTCGAGATAGTATCGTGGATGTTTGCGCGCAAGTCGGAGTGCAATGGCTGGCAAAAAAAAAAGTAGGTACAAACAAAGATGACTAACTCACTCACGGTGCTGAACGTCGAGCTCAAGTGACAAGAGAATAAAGTCATTCCAAACCTGTCGCTTCACTTGCTTCGGACCTTCACTTCGCCGACTCCGCCTATTCCTAAGGATTACCCCTCCACCTATCAACTTCTCAGCTTCCCCCTCCCACTTTGATTACACGAAAACTGCTCTGAGTAAATGTTCGGGTAGGTACATGCCTGTAAACGAGCAAATACTGATTTTGAGCATTTTCGATCTACAATCCCTATCTCGGTTCGTGCGTGCCATCCATGTCTGTCTAGTAGCGATACAATCAGAATTCCCCCAGCATATGCCTCCTCCTGCGCCGTCGCTTTGCCCTTTCCCATGATTGAGCTCGGCCATCCTTTCCGTCTCGAAGGATACCATCTGCTCTTGCCTTGTCCAGCATTCAAAATGGACCATCCCTTCCTGTTCTTGTATCCATATGTCGACCCATGCATGCACAACCCGCGCCCGGCTTGTTGCATGTCTCAAGAGCTAAAGCGTGAATGTATATTAGTGCACCATGTTCGAGTCTTCTGTGACTCGAAACGCATCAAGTGTGCTCATCAAGAATGTGACGCATCCGAGTTCTGTGCCGCCGACTGTCGAACAGGAGCAAAGTACGGGTGAGCCATTGCTTCTTTGGCCGTTAAACGTTCCTGTCGTTATGTGTCAGTCATGTTCGTATGAATGAATGAATGAATGAATGAATCATAACACAATGTGCATATCCATGTACTCACTTGGTGGTCATATCTCAGAAGCTTGTCCAGGAAATCAATTGCGTCGTTGCTGACGAATCTTTGGTTGTCGGCATTCACAAAGCTGTGCCAATTCTTCTTTGGGAATCTGCCCAGAATGTCGTCGTACTGGGCATCCAACTCGATGTCGTACTTGTCGAGATAATCGAACAGGTCCTCGGTGCCCAAAACCTTTGCGATTTTGACGAGCTGATCCGAGTTGCTGTTGCCGTGGAAGAAGGGCTCCTTGCGGAAGATCATGGACGCAAACATGGCGCCCAAGGACCACATGTCCAGCGAATAGTCGTACTCCTGGAAATCCACAAGCAGTTCCGGTCCCTTGAAATAGCGCGATGCGACACGGACGTTGTACTCGGTGCCCGCGTGGTAAAACTCGGCCAAACCCCAATCAATAAGACGCAGTTTCCTCTTTTCGTGATCGATCATTACATTGTGGGGCTTGACATCGCGGTGCATGATGCCTTTGCTGTGGCAGAAGTCCAGAGCCTAGCAATAGTCAGAAGGCTGTACACGAGCGAAAGACGACGTCTTAAGTACATACCTTGAGCAGCTCGAAAATATAGTAGCGCACGTCGTAATCGACGAATTTGGGGTAGAGGCTTCTAAAGTCGGTGTTGTTGACATACTCGAAGATGAGGGAGGGAGTTTTGCTCTGAGAGGACGCAAGTCAGCAAGACTGTGGCATGGAAAGGCGGTAGTCGAGGGTACACACCTGACTGTCTCGCACAACATCGAGCAGGCCGACAATGTTGGGACCTCCGCTCAGATTCTGCAGAATCTTGATCTCACGCTTGATCTTCTTCTTCTTAACAGGCTTGAGGACCTTGATGACGCATTTTTGGTAGTTGACAACATTGACACCCTCAAAAACTTCCGAGTACTTTCCGCGGCCTGTTACAGGATAAAGGGGAATGGTTAGCTCGACGAGAGGTGACGAGGTTCGGGGAAGTGCGGCGCACCTATTTTGCGAACGACTTCGTAGTTTTCCAGGACGCCCCAGGAGATGTTGACGCTATCGTAGTCCCAGTATGCGCGGGGCATGTGCTGGTTGACATCGGCATAGACGCGAGCCATGCTGGGCAGCGATGGCCGGAAACGATGGTGGAGCAGGCGAGAAAAGCAATAGCGAAAGCTTGACTGGCTTCAAGGAGGATGCGCAGACTTGGACGAGCGCTGATCAGACGACAGAAGGGTGCATGGGGTGGGTTGATTGGTGTGTGCAGGCAGGCTTTGGCTACTGTATGGCGTTGGCGTTGGCTGGATGGGCTTCTCGCATACCACGCGGTCGGCAGAATGTCGGAATCTTCGAGCTTGGTGATGGTTGATAGACATTTGCACCTCGATAGCATTGATTATTTACAAAATGTACATGTAGACACATGGACATTCGAAAAATCACGCAGTGACAGGAGAGACAGCAAATACGCGCATTTCGCCATGTTTTCATCAATCTACGTCGCTGTAATGACCATGTTGGTGAGGGAATAAAGAAAATGGAGTGCTTGTTGGCTGCACTCGTATGAGCAATGCAATGAGCATGCGCTAGTAATGACCCCAAACAAATTCTCGCCGGCTCTTTCAAAAGTCCGTGACATGTGAATATCGTCTACAAGTCAACATTAACAGGGCGACATGGAGTTACGAGGATGATCAGCCATGTTCTACGACCTGAACATCGCATACAATCCGTCAACCTCTGACGCCGACCTCTCCAAGACTCTGGCCTTTGTCGCTGAATGTAAGCGTTATTTGCCATGGCTCTCTACATGGCTGCGCATGCCCTAACATGCATTAGTAGGATATAATGTCGTCGCATTGAACCACACCATCTCCGGCAAGTTGCCGTCCAACCTCGTTCGTCAGTTTCACTCTTCTCCGATACCAACTGCTGACCATTCCCCAGTCCTGCGCCATCCCGGATCCTCTGCCATTCAAGACACCGCCGTCGTTGACCGTCTTGCGCCGCTGCACCCTCATCTTGTCCGAGTCTGCCACAAACAACCGTCTCGGCGCTCTCTCAGCCAATTACGACATTCTCGCATTACGCCCTGTTGATGAAAAGACATTTCAACATGCATGTGGCACTGCTGATTGCGACTTGATCTCTCTGGACCTGACCCAACGTTTGGGCTACCACTTCAAGTTTAAGACCGTCTCCGAGGCTATCAAGCGTGGTGTTCGCTTTGAAATATCTTACAGCCAGGCACTAATCGCTGCCGATCCTGCTGCCAGAAGAAACCTGATCAGCAATGCCACTCAATTGATACGCGCAACCAGAGGGGGTCGTGGTATCATCATCAGTAGTGAAGCCTCCAAGGCTGTAGGCTGTCGTGCACCATGGGATGCTGTCAACCTCGCTGCCATATGGGGTCTCGCTCAGGACCGTGCCTATGAAGCTGTCAGCAAAGAAGCCAGAAGTGTCGTTGTCAGTGCAAGCTTGAAAAGAAGTAGCTTCAGAGGCGTCGTCGATGTTGTCTACGGAGGAGAGAAGCCTCTTGCAAAGGAACAAAACGACAAGAAAGAAGGATCAAAGAATAAATCTAAACTGGCTCCACCTACAGACAACAACAACTCAAAGAAGAGGAAATCCGACGCGGTTGAAGATGTCACCATGGCTGGCGCTGAGAAGCCCATCTCCAAGAGAGAACAAAAGAGACGAGCACATAAGGCCAGGGTGGAGGGCTTGAACAATACAGAGTCTGCTCCTGCTGTCTAAAAGCTTGCTTTCCACGAGAATTAAATTTTTACATGAGCCTGAAACATCTTAGATACCCTTCAAGAAATGACGCCAGCCCGATGCATCTTCCATGTTACCTGTCGTCTGCTTCAGTGTGCTTTTGACTTGGACTGCCTACATCATCGTGATCGTCGTCATGGTAGCCGCCGTGATCCTCATCGTCGCCCACACTGAACACATCTTCCTCCGCACTATCTTCTGCAAACGCATCGTAGAGCTCGCCTGCTCTGCGTTTGCCCTTTGCCTTGGCACTCATGCCGTTACCATTTGCTCCTGGAGCACCTTCATCGTCAATCTCCTCCTCGTTCAACATTTGGAATTCGTATTCGTCGCGGGCGCTCCGCTGCTTCTTTCGCCTGGTCAAAATATACCAAATGCTCAATGACGTGCAGAACACTGCTATGAGCGCCAAAGCTCCATAGATCCACACCTGAGTTCGCTTTGAAGCACCGAATGTCGGGAAGGGGGAAGGAAGGAAATTTGATGCCGGTACGGCTGAAGCACTGGCTTTTGAGTCTTCCTCCGCAGTTGGCTCGGCCGTGGGCGCCGCCGCCGTCGTTGAAGGCTTGTTGTTGACAGGCCGGTCAATGTGATCTGTCGGGTTGCCCTCAGGTTCTCCTGTCATGGTTGGTACCTGTACGCTCGTGGTACCAGCAACGACCGATGTCGTTTCGATGTCGTGATTGTCATCGTCGGACTCGTTTGGCATGGGCAACAGGCCTTGGCTTTCTGCATCGATGGACTCGCCAAACAGCTTGAGGTGCCAGTCTATAAACTTTCCGGTATGTTGGTTCTGGACAGTATCCTTTACAATCACAGTCCATTCACCCACTCCTGTCTCGCCCCAATGAGCGACAGACATGAATGTCCAGTCTTCATAGCCCGAATTTGCTTCATCCTTACGACGAGCAGTAGCAATGTGCGATATAATGTTCGAGGGTGAGCGGAGTTCGACGCTCAGATCACCGCGACGAGTATGGTCCACATTCATGGTGACTGTAACGTGCTCTACACGCTCCAAGTTGGCCTTCTCCAACATTTCTTTCGTGATCTCGAAGCTCGAGGTTATGCCCTGATCTCCTTGAGGAATGTCGTGTCTGACGTGCATCCAAGGCGAAAAGAACCATGCCTGAGGCTTGACGTTGGTCCACGTCCTTGCTCTCTCAACAATGGCGTAAGCATCAATCTTTCCGTAGCCAGAAGCATGGCTGAATCGTCTGCCAAGAGGTGTATCTTGCCAGTCGTCCTGGGGTTCGTCGATGGGAATAGCGGTCATGACGGTGAGCCATTGAATATCACGCCAAGTCAGATCTGGTCTTACTTCCAGGACCAGAGCATAGATTCCTGCGACCAAAGGGCCAGCCGCAGATGTTCCACCGTGACCGGTATAACACTCATTCAAGCCCACGTCCGTCGTGTGGATGGCGTCGCCAGAGCCCGAGCTGTATGTGACGACGAGTTGGGCAGAGCATTTCTCGCTGTAATAGGGATGCAAGCCTTTGCGGTCAATACCGCCTACAGAGACACTGTAGATGCTGTTGGTGTAGCCATCAAAATTGCAATTGTCGTCGTTGGCTGCGCCGTTACCAATGGCAAAGACGAATAGGCTTCCAAGACCTTGGCGTCCATCTTGAACACTCTTAAGCATTGCACGTTTAATGAGAATACCAGGTCCGTCCATGCTTCTGCCGTCATCCGGAGGACCCCATGAACAGGAATAGATTTGGTTTTCTTGCATGGCATACATGAGCGCCTCAGCCTCATCAGCTTCGGAGATGACGGCAGAGAGAATGCGAACACCGGCGACCTTTGCGTCGTACGCGACACCTACTCCGCATACATCGTTTCTCACAGCGGCGACTTCACCAGCGCAACGAGTACCGTGGTGGTCGTCGGACAACCTAGGCTTAGGCTCATCGACATGGTCGTTGAAATCGTATGATCCAGCAGCAAAAAAGTTGTCACGGAGGTCTTCGCTGTCCATGTCCAAACCATCGTCGACAATACAGATGGTGCTGTTCTTTCCGGTGATGCCTTGCTGCCAGACACCAGTAACGTTGATATCATGTCCGGACTGGGAGGGGTTGTACAAATGCCATTGGTCCTGAAATATGGGGTCTTCGATATCCAAGCTCTTTGCAATATCCAGTCCTTTCTGGACGTTCGAGTCAACGAGTCTATCGGCACGTGCAGACGACAAGTGGCCTTGGGTCAAGGGAGGCGGTGGGACTCGCTTGAAGAGGCGTTTGCGGCGCTCCTGCTTCTGATTCAACAACACGTCGTCCAAAACATGTCTCTGGTTCCAGCCCAAACTTCTCTTCCTTCTCTTTTGTTTCAAGTCCTGCTTGGCTTGGTGTATTAGGTCGTGCGAAGCTTTAGGTGCTCGCAAGATATAGTGGTCGTCTAGAGCACCGAGAGAACCATCGAGGTCCAGACCGAGATGGGCAGCTACAGTATCGGGAGAGGTTTCAGGAGAGAGATGTACGGCGTAGTAGTCGTATTTGTCGTGATTGGGTTTGCTTAGAGCGAGGCTGGCCGCAGCGCATTGCAAGAGAACGAAGAGCGATGGCCGCATGATTGTAAGGAATCTGTAGGGTCACTACAGAGACATGACGACTCGATACTAGTGAAGGCAGAAGAGGGATGGCGTTGTGAAGCGGACTGTTCGATGTACGGAAATGAACAAAGAACAAAAAACTAGGTAACAAGTAATACTAAAAGGAGATCCAATAAGGTTATACGTACCATCTTCGAGTCCCCCACGCTTTGAACCTCTTCCATCTGTCCCTTGTTCTTGGCATTACCTGCTCTCGGACTATCCAGTAACCACTGTACCACAACGGCCTCGGGTTCTTTTCTGACTCCTTTTTATTTCATGTTTACCAAGTCAGAAGACTGCAGCACTAACAATGCCATCCCTACCTTGGCCTAATGTGTTATCATGAATCTTATCCATCAGCACTCTATTCTTAGAAGCGGAGCTCGCTATTGTCTTGCTCAACCTGCTCAACCAGCCACCGCGTGTGATTCCTGGTCGGCCAACTATATGTGCACTTCATCTATTTTCCCGGCCTCCCCTCGCCTGTACTGTATATAGCTAACGCGACACCCGCCTGTCCTGTATCTAAATTCCTTGAACTCTCTTAATCACTTTAATTCTTGTGACATGACAGGAACTCACTAAATTCATCAGTCAACCATGGAAGGTCGCCGACGCAGCGGCTCCTATGGCGATCATGATTATTACAATCAGCGTCTTCCCAATCTCTCATACCCCGCTCATCATGACCCGGCCCATCTTCTGAATCGCAACCCACAACCTGCCATACATTCGCCCAAGGCTCGTCAGTCTACCTCGGATCGTCCAGCTCAAGAACTGCGGCTCGATACCCAACACATAACTAAAAATGCTTCCACTTCCAATTCTGGTTCTCGACCAACACGACATGGTTCTGTCTCTGGTCGGTCGCCTCTGCAGCGACTGGAAGGTAAATTAGATGATATTAGTAAAGAAGAGAAGCGTTCTCGTATGGAGGACGCCGAGCATCGTGCCCGTCAAAAATCCATCAACCGCTCCACCAAAGGCTATGCTGACGCTCAACCTTATCGAGCCAACACCAATCCACTTTCCGGTGGCAGTGAGCGGAGATACTCGTCTGCGCCTTTACCCGCGCGACGTGAAGGCCAGCATTGCGAAAGCTCATCTCTGGTCTATGAGCAACCTACCTCGTCTTCTGGAGACTACACATACCAACCACATGAAAGGAGCCGTACTAGACCTGCAGTTTTAGCCCCAATTCCAGCTGGCAACATCGGTCATCGAAGGAGGTCGTCTGCTCATGAGACCAAGCAAGTCAACTTTGAGGATTATAGTCATGTTCGAAGCCCGAGCTACCAACCGGACAGTCGAGACTCGTTTAATGAGGATAGGAATCATCGAAGAGTTCCCTCTACCCAGCACGAGCTACATACAAACCGATTAGGCGCGGACCCAGGTCCCAAATCTGCCCAGGCATCTGATCCACTTCCTCCACGCAAGGTCAGAACAGGCAATGATGAAGGACCTGCGTACACGATACCTCCACAAACTGCCGCTGGGCAAAACGCAAGGACTTTCGTTGGCTTCGGCGATGTCCAATCGCTTCCTCCAACAGAAGGACCTCAAGCTAGGGATGGCCGCCACCGTCACGGCATTAGCAATCTCTTTCACAGAGATCGTCAGCATGATAGAGTTTACCAGAAAGAGCCCGAACTTCAAGAGTGGCGTCAAGCAGATGTTGCCAGGTTGACACTGAATGACTTGATGATCGGAACCTCAGCCAGTAACAAAGACTCGCCTTGGTGGGATGGAAGGAGATCCAGCAACCAGAGCAGCTCCAGATCCAACATGCCAGGATCATATGACGGATCCTATGAAGAAGAGTCCCGGTCTTTTCGTCCGCCGTTGTACCTCAAATGTGGCCCATTGCTGCGCTATACCGGAATGCGTAACGAACGTCTAACCCAACCAAGCAGAAAAGGGCTCACAGAGAGGGAGTTCTGGCGTGGCACCATCATGATCGTGACCGAAGATTCTTATTCCTCTTACGAAGCTGTGCCAATGCTCCGCATATTTGCACAGCCAATGGACTTACTGGCCCCCTTGCCACATGGCTTTGACCAAGACTTGCCCCCGGAATATGTTGACCCTGTTGCGGGCCAGATCAAGCTCTCCAGAACCGGTCAGCCACTTCGTGTCAAGCATGTGGATTCGCTGCAAGATGGTGTCGACGTTTCTCGGATAGAAACCCCTTCTGGACTCTTTGATCTTGGCAGACCTTCCAATGCAGCAAAGCAGCAGGCTGAGAGCCTTGATAGAGATAATCATCAACAAGGGGGCGATCAATCTCGCGTCAAAGCTCACGACGGTGAGAGAGTGGGTAAGTACAGAGAAGTGAGAGCTGCTCGTTTGCATCATGAGAATGGCGTCACCTTCTGGCGTTTCAACATTGAGATCGAGCTTGGTTCTACTCAAGCTCGTGTCGCGTATCGAGTCAATAACGGTCCTGCTACTGGTTTTTGGGTTCCTGCAAGACACCAAACGATGAATATCATGTTCCATTCTTGTAATGGCTTCAGCTTGTCCGTGGATTCGAACGAATTCACAGGTCCTGACCCTCTCTGGCGCGACGTGTTGAACAAGCATCAGTCGAAGCCTTTTCATGTGATGTTAGGTGGTGGAGACCAGATATACAACGATGCCGCCATGCGTGACACGACTTTATTTAAGAATTGGCTGCAAACCAAAAACCCGGAACACAAGCATAGAGCAGAATTCACGCAAGAAATGCAGAGAGAGCTTGAAATATTCTATCTCGACAGGTATAGCATGTGGTTTTCACAGGGGTTGTTTGGCATGGCGAATAGCCAAATCCCTATGGTCAACATATGGGATGATCATGATATTATTGATGTGCGTAAGAACAGGAGCTCGAACATGTATCATGTACTAACAATTCGTCTAGGGATATGGATCCTATCCTCATCGTTTCATGAGCACAAGTGTCTTCACCGGGCTGGGAGCGGTTGCTTTCAAGTACTACATGCTCTTCCAACATCAAAGCGTGGTGTCTGAGACCCAACGCGAAGAACCTTCATGGTTGCTTGGTGCTTCACGAGGCCCGTACATCAACGAGCTCAGTCGAAGTATTTTCATGTTCCTCGGCCGCAAAGTAGCCTTTCTCGGTTTGGATTGCCGTACCGAGAGAATGAGAGACGAGATTCTATCTCAACAAAGCTACGATCTCATATTCGATCGTTGTCGAAAAGATATCATCAAGGGTGTCACCAAACATCTCATCGTCCTTCTCGGTGTTCCCATTGCCTATCCAAGGCTCAACTTTCTCGAGAACGTCTTGACTTCAAGGGTTATGGATCCTATCAAGGCTATCGGTCGAACAGGACTGCTAGGAGGTTTTGTCAACAAATTTGACGGTGGTGTTGAAATCTTGGACGACCTTGACGATCATTGGACTGCTAAACACCATAAAGCAGAAAGAAACTGGTTCATACAAGAGTTGCAAGAAGTTGCTGCCGAGAAGTCGGTGCGCATTACTATCCTCGGAGGTGACGTCCATCTGGGCGCGGTTGGTCAATTCTATACGAAACAGAAGTCAGGCGTTGCTAAAGACAGAGACCATCGATATATGCCTAACGTCATCTCATCCGCCATCGTCAACACACCTCCGCCAGAATTGATGAGTGATGTTCTCAACAAGCGCAACAAAACTCATCATCTCGACGCGGATACCGATGAAAACATGATTCCTATGTTCGAGCATGATGTTGATGGGAGGCCACGAAACAACAATCACCTGCTACCACGTCGAAACTTCTGTACCATCAAAGAATATATGCCTGGTTCAACTCCTCCACCTTCTCCACCGCCAGAACGTCAGACCACGGCTTCACGGAACGAAGTACCAGACGATCGCCGTTACCCTCCTAGTTCTCTGGAAAGATCTGCGTCCACAAACCAACGGAGTTTCAGACCTGGTGATCTTGTGAGGCGTCTGTCTGGTTCTGCACGAAAGCGTTCGGCATCTTTGACCCGAAACCAGAATCAGTCCTCTGCATCTCATGATATGAGACCAGAAGATGCACCGCACGTGCTATCTACCCGGCCTGTCAACACATTCCATCGTCGACCCACAAATCTCTCCGAGAAAGCCGCTATCAAAGCGAGTGCAAGAGGAGGGGCCGATGCCAATATGGAAGGTCGCGAGCCAGGACATATCAATCTTGAGGGTGGTTTGGACATTACTTTGAACATGGAAATCGATCAAAAAGACCCTGCCGGTATGACTGTGCCTTACAGACTGTTGGTTCCTGCTCTGTGGTACCAAGGTGCTTCCGACACCAATACGGCAAGATTCAAGTCCAGAGGAGCTGCGTTGATGGATCGTCTTAGAGGTGGATCAGCCAGCGCACCTAGAGAGTACGAAGAGGACTCTGATGGCAGTAGTGATGGTTCCAGCAGATCACAAAGCTCCGAAAACTGGCCACGAAGGAAGTTAAGCAATACAATGCCTGCGGGAGGACCGTCACGCACAGTTGGGCATCATCCAGGATACCAAGGTCCATCTGACAATACTGCACATGGTGTTGAGCATCAGACAATTCCTCCTACAGCCCAAAAACAAGTCACACCGCTTGAGACCAGTGGTGTAGATGCTGGCGTTGGGAGTAAAGAACGTGCCTGGAATATCTTCCGACGCCGCAAACAAGACAAAAGAGATACAGGGTATGAGACTGAGAGTAGTTTTACTGGCTCTGAGTTCTATGATGACGAGGAAGAGCATGAGCCAATGCCACCGAAGAGAAGACCGAGCATCGCAGAGAGAGTTTTTGGATATGGCAAAAAGGCTCAGGAAGAGGCACCGCAACAGCATCAAGGGCCATTTGCCTCTGCTGGTCAAAGGGATTGGAGATGAGGTTGCTGGACAAGAAGGTGATTGCATGAGTACGAGCAATGACAAACATACTTCCACTGTGTCCAACGGTGTTTCATTACATGGATAGGGAATCTGCAACAATGACTGCAACGCGGTGACAATACTATCAAAGCATCTTGAAGACAACGCATACCGGGCAAATATCGAATGCACATGTATCAAATCGTTATAATCACCCGCTGCATTCGGCCTGGAGGCTTTTGCCTCGATTCGCTCAGTGTCGAGACCAGGGTCACCTCATACACATTGAACTAATGTCCAGGACGGAGGCTTCGCTTCTAAATACATGCAGGCCATCTTCTCTTCGTGAATAAGTACTTGCAACTTCAACTACTCGACCCGATCAGTGACGATGTTGTTAAGCGTAGTCGATACTGATTGGTCAACGCAGTTCTCGCCGATGCTAAGTGCGGGAATGCAGATCGAATGAGGTGTGGGGGACGCGGGGATCCTGGGGCAATGACACCCGAGTGGATGAAAATACAACATCAGCTTGTGCAGTAGCAAGTAGGATCGGCAGAGGTAGGTGAATATAAGTGCTAGAGATCCCTCTTCTCCTCAAGTAGTATTGTGCAATCGTTTCCGTCGTCATGCGTTTCCTCACACGTTCGTCGCCGCAAGAAGACGACATCTCGCCGAACCGTACTTCGGGCGATTCGAATTTTGACGTCAAAGATGATTACAAGCAAAGCACTACCCATAGAGAGGTTCTCGAAGTTGGAGACACCAAACTCTCTTCTACTCCTAGCTCTGGCGACGGTGATGTAGCTGCAGGCCTTTTCCGGGCAGCAAATCATGAGGCTATCGATCCCTCAGAGGAGAAAAAACTCGTTCGCAAGATCGATTTGATGATTCTTCCTTATCTCGCTGTATGCTACGCGTTCTTCTATATTGACAAGACGACCTTGAGTTATGCTGCCATATTCGGCCTCCGCGAGGATCTGAAATTGGTTGGCACCGAGTACAACTGGCTTTCTTCGATTTTCTACTTTGGATTTTTGATTTGGGCGTAAGTGGACCTTGGATGAATGAGACAGGCACTACAAAGACTGTTACAGCCAGCCTATTCTTCATCATAGCACTACCAATTCGCGTCCAAAGATCTCCACTTTCTGACATATCCAGCAGACTTCCGACCAATTTCCTTCTTCAGAAATTCCCTATTGGAAAGTACCTAGGCGCCAACATCTTCATGTGGGGTGCACTACTTATGTGTCAAGCGGCGGCACACAACTTCACCACTCTTGCTGTTCTCCGAGCCTTATCTGGCGCAGCAGAGGCTTGTTCAGATCCTGCCTTCATGATCATAACATCAATGTAAGCACGTCCACTGTTCTTGTCTAGCTTGAGCTAAAACTATGTAGGTGGTACACTCGCCGACAACAACCGATTAGGATGTAGGTCAATCTTCGCTTCGTATGCTGGAACATCCGGGATTGCTAACATCGTCAGGGGTCTATGGGTAAGTGACCAAAAGATGCAAGCTTCATTACCGCTCTGCACAGCATGTCGATCTTGCTTAGTGTTTGAAGCTCCACACGTACTCCCTGAGGTAATGAATCCTCAACTGACCTGCGTTACAGTATACAGCAAACGGATTTGGAATTGCCCTTGGCGGTCTCCTTGGTTACGGGTGTGTTTCCTACTGCTTACAACTGTAGTTGTAGATTCAGGCTAACAGACTCATAGGATAGGAAACATCAAAGCTGGGTTGCCATCATGGAAGTTTGAGTTTTTGATCATTGGGGCGCTCTGTGCGATTTGGGGTATAGTCATGCTCATCTTCTTACCTGATAACCCGGTCAAGGCGAAAGGATTGAACCGACGGGAGAAGATGATAGCCGTGGAAAGGTATCAGTCTAAGCTCCTTATCATGCAATTCATACTGACCTCAAAGACTGCGAGAGAATCAGACAGGAATCGAGAACAAGCATTTGAAACCGCATCAAGTGAGGGAAGCTTTCATGGACATCAAAACATACCTGTTCTTCCTTCTCGGTGTTGTTGGAAATATTCCAAAGTAGGCCATCCTTTTGTCTTACGCGTATTTTCATACTGACAGCAATCTAGCGGAGGGATATCGAACTTTGGAACCATCATTATCAAGGGCTTTGGCTTCTCAACACTTGTCACCACCCTCATGCAGATTCCATACGGCATCTTTATCGCCATCAGCATCCTCACATGTGTCTTTCTCAATGATCATTTTGCTTCCAAAGGGAGCCAGACTCGATGCTACTTCATTCTTCTATTCCTCATTCCCAACATCTGCGGATCTTTCGGTCTCGGTACGTCAAAATCCTGGACTGCATCATCACGCCAGTGCCATACTGATTCTAATCACAGCTTTCTTGGACGCCCATAACAAGGCTGGGAGATTGATCTGTTACTATCTGACTGGTATGTCGAACCGAAATCCAAGCGGCGTGTCTGTTCACTTTTGAATCTGGATTCATTGAATTCGCTAAAGTGGCTGAGGCATTGTTCCTCAAGATTCGTACTAATGTTGTCATCAGGACCTTATAATGCTGCATTTGTGATGGTCCTCTCACTCACTACGGCCAACGTGGTATGTGAAGCTGATTTTTGCTATGCTTCGTGGAAACTAACATTTGACAGGCTGGGCACACCAAAAAGGTGGTCACGAACGCCATTCTGTTCCTCGGTTACTGCACAGGAAACATTGTTGGCCCTTTCTTCTACAAGACAAGCCAAAGTCCTCGTTACGAGCTTGGAATATGGTCTATGATCGTCAGTCACTTGCTAGAAGTCTGCATAATCATATTGTTGAGATTCTTGTTGTCGCGCGAAAACAAGAGGCGAGACAGGATCCAGAGTGCTTTGCCTGGGGGCCTTGAAGGCAGGGACTTGGATGCGACTGCTTTCAGTGACATGACGGATCTTGAGAACATGAACTTCAGATATATTTATTAGTCATAGAAGGAGGTGGACGACCAAATCCGTCTCAACTGGAACAACTTCAATCGCCTGTCGGAATTTCTGTGACCTAGCTGTGGTTATTGTTATAACCAAAACTCATGACATCGGCACAAATTAAAAGTGGTATGAGAAGTGATTAATAAGGAGATTCCTGCATGGGCTTAACGCCATGTTTTTATTCTCTTACAGATGGCAGTGTTTGAGTGTTTTACGGCCAACGACTTTTGTCACAAACAAAGGAAGCGATGATGTCGTTCGATGCTCTGGACCCTGATCTGACTTTCTTCCCGACCGAGATTGAACGACGTGGCTCGGCTATACATCGTCAGACGATGCTTCGATCCGTTGGCCATTCTCCCTTGCTAGTCATGGAGTATCCAGTGAGTACATCACTGTCCTCTTTATCGTGATTCTTTGCGACAACAAATATGTATGTGAATATGAATGACCAGATGCGAGACGGCTTGAAGTTACTCCTATGGATCTGCATTCTGCACTGTTCCCGCTTAGCGTGCGCCACATTCGCACCTCGTTGGCTAATCTTTGGTCAAGGAGACGACGACCTGACTGACACTTAGAACTTTGTAGCACCACTCGCTGAGCGACAAGTATGCCTGAATATATTTGAATTGGGGCGTCCCTGAGAATGGAGATTGCCTGATGCTATTCATGATACGAATCTGATCTATCATCAACTCATTCAGAAATAATGCGATCACCGCAGGCACAGTCTTAGGACTCCACGTGGAACTTCCGAAGTGCCTTTTATTATTGATCACAACAGATCAGAATACATACAAGATCAAGACAATAGGTAAGAATGAGTACTTGATTGAGCAATCAATAGTAGAAAGAAGGTTTTAGTCTAAAATGCGATCACAATATCTCTGGGATGGGAAGTGTGTGTATACAAATTATTTTGTGTCGTGGACAAGTGGCCGTTTGCACCCAACGCTGCAAAAGTCTTTCCTGCACATTTCAAGTAGAGGGTTTAGCGATGGCAACTGTTTTGCAAAAGATCGAGGGTTGGTTCATTGATGAGGTTGAGGTACACTATGCAATGCGGTATCATTTTGATATTGTCACAAAACCCGGAAAGGCGGATCGGAGGACTGTGCTGCTATGCTGAAGCTTGGCACTCAAGAGAGAACGTTCGAATAGCGAAATAATGTGAGATAGGCTGGCAGGGGTCCCGCGTGCCTTTTGACGAACTGACTCCATCATCTACGCAGACTGTTGTTAGTTCGGCATCTTGCTTTCTTTCTCCCATTCTTCGTTCCCGCTCCATCGTCCTTCCCTCATCGCACTTGACAAATCCGTCCTTTCTACCCTTTCAGTTCTCCATCGTATTGCCAGGCGATTCTGTCTCGACGCCGCTCGGCTTTCTGCTCTGCTGATATTGGTTTACCTTCATAACTGACACGCGCGCGACATCAGCTTCGATCGGCCAGATAATCCGTGCTCCTCCGAAACGCATGTTGTCTTCTGTTTTCACGCTTTCTAATTCTCTTACACTCCTTTTGATCACAATCACTGCTGAATAGAGACTGATATCTGTCATTCTGGAATATATTTCCAACACCCACTGACGACGTTCGACTTCTTTTGGCGGCGTCGTCGTCACGAAAATGGATGCTCCGACGAACGAGACATCCGCTGGACAGAATGGCACTGCGTCCGTCAAATCGGAAGATGCAACCACTGACAATCCTCGTGAGGGTACGAGTACGAGTGCTTCACACACCCCTGCCGTTGCCAACGAAATTGATCAAGTGGATTCACGGCAATCATCCACTCGGCCCACTGACAACCCGTCAATGGACGAATTATCAGATGTCAATATGGTTGACACGATTCCTTATGGAACTCGCTCACGCAACAGAGCGAGTAAAGTCAACTATGCGGAAGATGATCAGGATGTGGATTTCGAGCCCGCCCCGCCATCGGCCAAGGCGTCGTCTGCCAAAAACGCCACTGTGGGTGATTTGAAGCGCAATCAGCAGGATCCTTCAATCGCTCGGATCAATGGTGCGGAACAAAGTGAGAGATCTCCTTCTGCTGTTCCTGGGACCGCTTCTACTTCCACCACTGTCGCCAAAAAGCGCAAGGCCGCAGGTTCTGCAAATGCTGCTACCACAGCTGGAGCGAATAACGCTACCAACGGCAATGGGACAACACAACCGGCCACCAAACAAACCCCTTCAATACCCCTCGCGAACATGTCTCGAGATTCGACCTTGATGACTTTTGAGAGGTCCAAGGCGATCTTAAAAAAGGGTAGTCTTGTCGCTGACGATGGAACTGTCATCAATGTCAATGGTGAGCATGACTGCGACCATGTGCGCGCAGCCCCAAAACATCGCTAATTTGTCTCGTTTTAGACCATGTATACCTCGTATGTGAACCACCAGGTGATCCTTACTACCTCTGCAGAATCATGGAATTTCTTCACACCAAATCAGACGATCCCAAGTCACCTGTTGATTCAGTCCGTGTCAACTGGTACTACCGGCCACGCGATGTGCAGCGTTTGAACAGCGATACTCGTTTCGTCTATGGCACTATGCATTCTGACGAATGTCCTCTTACGTCCCTAAGAGGCAAATGTCAGATTCTTCACCGCTCCGAAATTTCCAACCTTGACGAATATCGCAAAGGCAAGAACTGTTTCTGGTTCAGTCAAATTTTCGATCGTTTTATTCGTCGATTCTACGAAGTAATTCCAACTTCTCAAATCATCAACGTGCCTGAAAAGGTCAAGAAAGCACTAGACGAACGATGGAAATTCATTGCTGTGGAAGTCAATCGTGTAAAAGAACTCACATCTGCAGTCAAACTTTGCAAGAGGTGCACTCAATATTGCGCAAACCAAGACTCTGTGGACTGTGCGATTTGTCATAATGCCTACCACATGAATTGTGTGAGGCCGCCTCTACCAAAGAAACCTACTCGCGGCTTTGCATGGGCTTGCGGTCCATGCAGTCGTGCTCAGGAGAAGAAGCTCGAAGCCCGCAATACACCGGTTGGACCGGGTGCTGGCGAAGAGGAGGAGATTTTTGAAGAAGAGGAAGAAGAGGATCCGGCTTTGGCTGCAAGCACCCGTGCTCCAAGTCCAAGCGGTCCGGACCTTGTCACCGACAACCACCCTGCAACGCAAAGAGAAATTGCAATGGCTCAGATGTGGCCTTTCCGTTACTTGGGTATCCATTGTAGAGTTGAAGACGCACTTCAGTACGACGACCGCGCTATCTATCCGAGAGCTAGCTCACGTTTAGGACCACGTCACCAGGCCAACGTCAATGTATGGCACGGTCGACCAGTCGAGCTCGCCAAACCAGCCGATATTAAAAAGCGTTACGTCAAAGGTGGTGGTCAAAAGAAGGACACCAAGCTATCGAAGGAGACGCTTGCGGCGATTGAAGCGGACAGAATCGAGAAAGCCAAGCGGCCTAAGTGGGTGCAAGACGAACCCCCTGGCTATGTCGCGCGAGGAGAAGACTACGACAACGACGATCCAAGGAATACAGCCAAATTACTGTTTAAGATGCCCGAAGAAGATGATGACCACACACCTGCATCTAACGAAACTTTCATCGACAACTTTATGCAGCGAGCACGTACAGCGGCAAAGACAATCAAAGTCGCTGACTATGGATCTAACTTCCTTGACAAAGCCCTCCAATTGCTCATTCAGAACAAGTACGACGTCGAGAAGGCACTTGGTCAGATATCAAAACTTGACCGTGTCAAAGACCTCAAAGAGCCAATATTGACCCAGGAAGAATTGAAGAAATTCGAAGAAGGTGTAGCCAAATTTGGCTCGGAACATCGTGCGGTCCGCTTGCACATGAAAACTCAACTACCAAACTCTACCATTGTTCGATTTTACTATCTTTGGAAGAAGACTCCACGTGGAAGGATTATTTGGGACAGCTATGGAGGTCGCAAAGGCAAAAAAGTTCAAAATCTAGACTCGACCGCCAAACTACAAGCAGAGGTCGCCGACGACGCCGATGATTCTGCTTTCGACATGGACAAAGCGGCGGAAAAGAAAAGAGGATTTCAATGCAAATTTTGCTCTACAAGGCAGTCGAAGCAATGGCGCAGAGCTCCTGGTGTCTCTCCCGGCCAGACAGTTCCCTCGGGCGAAGGAAAGGGAAGCAAAGACAAGTCCAATAGATTGTTGTTGGCGCTTTGTGGTCGATGCGCAGGATTGTGGAGAAGGTATGCTATTCAGTGGGAAGATGTGGACGAGGTCACCAAGAAAGCTGTGCAAGCTGGTGGACGCGGTTGGAAACGTAAGCTTGACGAGGAAGTCATCCGTGAAATTCTCGTATCCAATGAGCCTGCCCCAATTGAGCTCAACGCCATTTTGCCTTCTGTCGAAGGAGCGGAGCCACCAAAGAAGAAAGCCAAGGTCGGAGTCGATGGGACGGAGAAGAAGAAGGCCGTTCCCAAGCTCCCGACACCTCCTCCGCCACCACTCGAGCCCGAACTGCCACGTTGGAGAGATCTTCCTTGTGCAGTCTGCAAGGTCTTGGACTCAGCAGGGGAACTTCCGGTTGTCTGTTCGCATTGCAAACTCAGTGTGCACAAAAGATGCTATGGTTTGTCCAAGCAGGTCGTTTCCTCAACTAAGTGGATCTGCGATCAGTGCAATAATGACCGCACACCAACTGTATCGACTGACTATGCCTGTACGCTCTGTACGGTTGATGACACAGTCCAAGACCTACTTGAAGCACCCAAAGTCTCACACAAGAAGAAGACGGATAGGGAACGCGACAAGGAGAAGAAGGAAAAGGATCTTGCCGAAGACTTCAGGAATGACTATTTCAAGCGGCAAATGTCCCTGAACCGGCCTGTCGCACCTCGAGAGCCACTGAAACGGACTGATGGCAATAACTGGGTACATGTACAATGTGCAGTATGGACACCCGAGATCCGGTTCAGCGACGCAGCTCAATTGGAACGAGCTGAAGGATTCAGCGCTATTCCAATGGAAAGATATACCTCGACCTGCAAGCTCTGTAAGCGCAATGACCGTGGTGCATGCGTATCTTGTCAGCACTGTCATGCCTCTTTCCATGTCGGTTGCGCTTCTGAAGCGGGATACGTTTTTGGATTTGATGTGTCGCCTGTCAAAAGTTCTCGAAAGGACCAAGTCACAACTGCAACACTGAGAGATGAAACGGGTCTCCTGATGGCTGCAATCTGGTGTAAAGACCATCAAATTAAGACGATGGTGCATACAATCAGTGAAGCAGCCGATGAAAGTGGACCCAATGCATTGCAGGTCTTCGTCGAGAATTACAAACAAGCAGATTCATCCCTCACAGGTACCGCGCGCAAGGCTAATCTGCTCAGCCAGTCAACCAAGCTGGTATCTCACTCGACAGCACCAGGTGTCGCAGCAAACCGAAGAATCTCTACTACGAATGGCATTCTTCGATCAACACGAAACTCTTCGGCAGGCCTATCCAAGGGCGACGAAGCTGATGGAATAAGTTCAGCCGAGGAAGGCCCAGTGAAAGTATGTCTCAAGTGTCGCAGCGGCGCCAGTCCGAGATGGTGGACGAGCGAGGAGACCATGAGGGCAGTGCACAAGCACCCTACAGCGGCGGCAACAGTATGCAAAGAAGATGTGCTTCGTGGTCATCGATGCAACAAGTGCCACTGGAAGAGGATCAACGCACCTCAACCACCTTCGCCATCTCCTCCTGCATCTCGCAATCGGGTATCTCTGTCACCACCCAAGCAGTTCCCGCTCCAGCTGGGGTGGGGAAATGGTATCGTGGCAAACCAACATGCACAGACGGCAGTCCAGCAGCCCCCAGCCAACGTAGCAGGTGCAGACACAAGTGGACCCATGGGTCATGCAGCACTGCCACCATATCCGGGACATTTCCAAGCACCACCACAGCCGAACGGCTACCCTACCAATGGTGGTGCCCATTATGGACATGGCTCACCGCCTACCTTTGGACAGACGAATGGACATGTTCAGGGTCAGCAACAAGGGCAGCATCAGCACCAGGCACAGCCACAATTGCAGCATCAGCAACAAGTGCAGCACCAACCGCAGCACCAACCTCATCATCAACCCCAGCATCAACCCCAGCATCAGCCTCAGCACTCAAGCCATCAACCTCAGCAGCATGGTGTGGGAGCTTCAGGGCTGAGTAATGGAATGCACGGGGCACATCAACAACATGGACAGACACTTCCTCCGCTTGGAAGTAACCAGCAAGGAACGGTGGGTGTGGGTCATGGCAGTCCGATTGCAGGAATTGCAAGGGCAGCAACGCCTCGAGACGGATCGGCAGACTTACGAGGCAACAGCACGACTGGAGCGAGTGCAAGCCCGAGTCTTAGGAACCTGTTGCATTGAGATGAAGCGGAGTAATGAGATGAGTGTGCAGCAGTTGAGATTATGGTGTAAAAGATTCTAGTAGTACAAGAGCGAGACAAGAAGTTGTTGTTTATTAGCTCGATACTTGTTAGTCTGTCATTGAATGGCTAATTGAGATGAACTCATCGTGGTCCCTTTGTCTGTTAACTGTGAAAGAGAGTAGGGTAATCGTGGTAATGATGTTGTGGTGTTGATACAAAAGTGATGAACTGCAGGTGATTTGATTGATGGAATGGATGGAGATCACGTGAAGACAAGACGTCGGGCGAGGGATTCTGTCCATGCTTTCTGGCACAGAGCATCAGTTGTCGTGACAGAGACATTGGCATCGCTGTCAGAAGAATGGGTACGTATGTCCGGATAAGAACATGATAAAGCAAAGCATCAGTCGGCTGAAACAAAGGACACAGGCAAGGCATACCCGGAAGAGGCGCGTGGCCAAGTCAAGCGACTGCTACAGCAAGGAGTGGCCGAAGATGACATAGAAAAACAAACTGGCGTGTCCGACCGGACCATTCGCCGGTGGAAAGTAGGTGATTATCTTATCACAAATGCATTGTACAAGACATGCAGAAGAGGCACACGAGCGAGTGACTGACGCGACGGCGACGATGACAGCTCGAGCTTGAGCGATATGGGCGCATTGGCAAACCACCAGAGAGCCGGACTGGCCGTCACCGGGTTATGAACAAAGATGTCGAACAGGCGCTGTTCGACAAGGTAGCGCAGAAGCCCGACATGTCTGTCGACGACATGCTGTGGTGGTTGTATGACACGTACAAGCTGGTCGTGGGTACGCGCACCATCCGGAGAGCCTTCGAGCGCCGCAACACGTCGCACAAAAAGTTCCGCTCAGATGCTCGCAAGCACTTCCACATTGATCCTGTCGATGGCACGCACGACGACACTGATATGACTCTTGATCACAATCTCGATCACAATCACGTTGACTTGGCCTCGCCTGCACCACCGCCCCCTCCGCCGACACATGTATCCGTGTCACAGCCCGATACGACGTATCAGAGCCCGTATGCCCCGCTGCTGGCCATGGCTGAAGCTACCGACGACAACAATGCTCCTCCGCCCGAGGACATCAGTCCGGAGCTAGCCCGCGCTCTGGGCGGCTTGACCGACAATGCCAACCTGCACCCAGACCTGATGCCCGAACCGGAACTGGATCCTATGTCTGAGGACGAAGAAACGCTCCAATTGCAGCTGCAACAGATCATGCTACAAAAGAAGGAGGTCGAGCTGAAACTCAAGATGCGCCGTCTGACCCGCCAACGTCGCCAGTCGCACACGCCCAACGACACTTCCATCTTTGATCATCTTGATGTTGATGTCTCTCACACTCATACCGACAACGGCCCTGATCCGACTGCCAATAACGATCCCTTCGCGACAACCCCCATTCTTGATCCTCCAACTTCGCCCAAGCCCAGGGACTCGCGCAGCAAGAGTAAAGTCCAAGAAGCTCGCAAACGCACCGAAGAACGCCAAGAGCGCATGCTCAAGGACCTGGAGCGAAGGAGCAGACGACGTGAGCACCTGACCGCCGAATGGGTACAAAGTCGCGACGTCTGGGCTAAGGGCCCAGAGAAGCTGCTGGTCCAACTCATGCACAAGCATTCCACCTACGCCTACAACCAAAACTCGCTCGAGACCTTTGAAGCCATCTTCGCCGAGCTGTACCGTCTCGTCGATCATTCGGAATGGTACGCCCCCGTCCACGACGACTTGTTACGCGAACGCACCCGTCGCAAGATGAGTCAACTCCGCAGCAAAATGGTCAAGAGCGGTGAAATAATCAGTCGAGGCGAAGGCTACGGCGGATGGACAAAACCCGACGATCACGATACTATGATCGGTGCCAATGACCACAACAACAACCCCCATGGAACAACAGACGATACCACAGGTCTAGATCTCTCTCAACACCAACACCATCACCATCATATTCACGATTTATCCATGGATTTGCATGATCCGACCGGTCACGATACAATGATGGCTCGTGACGCGATGCTTCAACACGACCAAGCCATGCTCGAACATCATTTGCAACAAGGAAATCATGGAGATTTGCATCACCACACAGATTTCGAGCAGGATCCGTTGGAGAGACATCAGCATGAATTGATGGCTCAGCGTGGGATGGCTGCTCATCAGGAACACTTGAATACGCAGCAAGGGCTTGAGGAGACTATGGCTGCTGGCCTTGCTTCGGTTTAGGGGACCTTGTGGCTCGATCCGGTGCTGTTGTACTATTAAGCGAGGGTTCGGGCTCGAGGTCAAGGCATTGCTCTTTTCTTATTGTGGCAATGCATCGCTCCTTGCTTCACGAGACACATGTCTATTGTACTATTAGCTACACATATCACGACGTAACGAAATCGAAACAAAAAGTTCTTGGCTTGTTCATTCATTCTTCTCGGTCGTTCCATTCAAGAAAACGTCTACCTTCTCTCAGCTCTTCTTGACCATCTTCGAGAATGAAATGCATTCAATTCTTCTGTTTAGACCTTGTTTCAACAAGCCCGTCTTTCCTGTCAAATTGCATCACGACTTCCCTTCTTCCTCCTCCGCATCGTCACTGCTCACCTCCTCTCCCTCCTCCCTGCGCCTTTCCTTCCTCTTCCGTATCCTCTCCCTCTTCTTATCCAAAAGCTTCCTCAAATTCTTGGCCACGTTGAAAGTTCCACCCGTATCTGCACCGCAAGCAGCACATTGTTTGCCCCCCTTACTCTTGTGTCTCTTCAACGCACACGCCTCGCAAAAGTAATGTCCACACTTCGTCACCACTGGATTCTTATACGGTTGCTTGCACAAAATGCAAGCGAAGGGTATCTTCTCCAGGAGTTTGGCTTCTTCGGAATCGGAGTCGTCTTCAGCTGTGGTGTTTGTTGTGCCGTCGCGGTTTGCCGAGGATATCACGGTTCCGGTGGGTTTCTTGGTTTTCGTTACCGATTCCCACTCTTTGTCTAGTTGCCAGCCCTGTTTGTAGTCTTCTCTCGCGTGCAGGAATTTGCAACTGTCGCCGAAACCGCAGAATCCGGTCTAAGTATCACATGTCAGCATTTTGCTTCTGTCTATCTATACATTTTCCTTGGCCCGATTCACCCTCAAGAACACAGGAAGGAGTCATAGATGGAGGGGAAAGGGGAAGAAAGAAGAGGTGTTCGTGAAAACATACCTGTTTATAATCCTTGCAAACATCAGGAGCGAAATCCACGACGGTGATCTGTCGCATATTCGACGGCGCCTTGACAGGTCCCACACTCTTCTTGTTCGCCGTCTCTGGATTCTTCTGTATAAAGTTTCCATAACTCGCCGTGCCTTTGTAGTTTCCGTCCAAACTTTTCTCTCCCACTTCCTTGTTACCACCGTGACTGTTTTCGTCTAGATGACTCCAGTTGCTAGTCCTGGTCGCGTCATCCGTTTGCGTGATGGTGGCGCTTCTGTCTCCGGTGAATTGCGTGGTTTTGGCCAGACTGCTGTTGTTGTGGCCCGGTTTGGAGGACGCGGTCGTGACTATGCCTGCCTTGCGCCTCCGTTTCACGCGTGCGCCGCTTTCGTCTTGGGAACTGTACTCCGAGTCCGAATCTGAAGGTGGTGTCGCGGCGCGTTTTTTGAGATTGGCTTTGCCCGACCGCTTTTTGAAGATTACGGGCGGTGTTGTTGTTGCTGTGGTGTCTGCCATGAGTGAAAAGGTGTTTGGTGTGTAGTGTGGGATGTGAAGGAGGTTTTGGTCGAGGACTGGTGGTGTGGTTGATGGTATAAGTGGAAAGAGGTGGATTGTTCTTGATGAGTAATTGTTTTGCGCTGCTGATGCTGCGCAGAGAGGCTTCGAGGTGGCGATAGACTGGTCCCAACCAAATCCACAACCTCTCTTGTCGAACTTTGGAAATCGGTCAAGCAGTGTATGAGAATAGGAGTCTTTGTCGCAAATGCGCTTCTCACAAATATGACGACGGAGTCTCGAAAGCATGCACGGTTCACTTTCGTGGGTTTACTGATGTTGCAAGCTGGGGGCGGCGGTGAATTCACGTTGACAACAACGACAACCACATGAAGACATACTGTACACAACATGGTAGCCAGGTATCTATCTTTGGGGGGAATGTTACGTTTCTTCGTCTAAAGTACAGCCTATGTTTTTGATCTGTAACAAGTCTTCTCTTTAAAACGAGAAGCTCTCTTTCAATTTAAGAAACCTTCTTACAAACCAAGCTTCTCAAGATACTTGGTGGCAGCCTCAACAGCCTGGTCAGCATTCTCAGGCTGAGTGCCCTGTCCGAGACTGGTGGCACCCTTACCACCAGCCTTGCCTCCAACAATGGCAGCGATCTCGTTGGTCCAAGCAGGTGCATCGGCGCCCTTGCCCTTAGCCTCCTCGGAAACGTGGCATCCGTGGACCACACGGCCTTCCTTGGTGTCCGCGGCGATCAGATACACTGTCCTATCCTTTTGCTTGGAACTAATCGTCTTGATGGCTTCGCTGATGGCCTTGGAGTTGGCCGAGATGGGTACGCGGACAACAAGTCTCTTCGATTCAGGGTTCTCGGTAAAGTGCTTGTTGATGGTATCGGTGACGGTCTTGTTCTCAGCCTTGAGGAATGCCTTTTGCTGATCGAGGTTGGCCTTGGTAACCTTGCCGAAGCGCTCCTTCAGCTGAGCCTTTGTCACGGCGGAAATGACCAGCTGATTGAGCTGCACCTGCATCTGCTTGGTCTTTTGCTCCTTGTCGGCACTGTAAGCCATCTTCTCGAGGCTTGAAAGCTCGCCGGAGAACTCTTGGGCCATTCTTTGCACATCGTAAGCGGCCTGGCCAGTCACTGCGATGATTCTGCGGATGCCCTTGGCAATACCGCTCTCCTCAAGGATGATCAACTCCTTGATCTCACCAGTCTTGTCGACGTGAGTACCACCACAGAATTCGACACTGACATTCTCCCATTCAGGGTTGCGGACATCCTCAAGCAACTGCTCGACTGGTACACCAACACTGACAACACGGACAGGGTCGGGGTAAGTCTCGCCGAACACGGCACGAACGCCGGCAATGTTTTTGGCAGTGGCCAACGGCACGTCAAGAGAATAGACGGGCATGTTCTGGCGGATGTAAGCAGTGCTCTTGGTCTCAACCTCTTGAAGATCCTTGTCAGAGACGGCGGCCTTGTGGCTGAAATCGAAGCGCAACTTCTCGGGAGCAACCAGCGAACCCTTCTGGTTGATCTCATCACCGAGAACAGCGCGAAGAGCAAAGTTGAGAATGTGGGTACCAGTGTGGTTGTTGCGGATGGGGTGTCTGCGGAGCTCATCGTACTCGCAGATGACGGCATCGCCAACCTTGAAGTTTCCGTAGTTCATGTTACCAGTGTGGAGAACGTAACCAGCGTAAACCTGCACGTTCTGGACGTCCAATTCAGCCTCGCCATCGATAAGAATCTTGCCAGTGTCAAACTCCTGTCCACCCTGCTCGGCGTAGAAGTTGGTCTTGTCAAGGATAAGTCCGAACTGCTCGCCGGCGGGAACTTCCTCTGTGCTCGAAAGGAAGTTCTTGGAGTGGTAGATGGCCTTGATTTGTGCAGTGATGTTGGTGCGGCCGAATTTGTAGCTGTCGTCGGTCTTTGTGACCTCCTTCATCAAATCCAGCTTACCGAGGTCGTGAACATCAAGCTTGACCAGGTCAGCGGCAGCCTTCTTCTCACCCTTGCTTGCTTCCTTGGCCTTAGCCTGTGCCTCGGCAACCTCGTTCTCGTCAATGGTAAGTCCACGCTCCTCAGCCATAAGACGAGTGAGATCGACAGGGAAACCATAAGTGTCGTACAGACGCCAGACGTCATCACCAGCAAGAGCCTTGCTATCGTGAAGCTTGCTCTGCTGAGCGTACTTCTCAAACATGCTCTCACCACGGTCGAGAGTCTTTGCGAACGAAAGCTCCTCCTCGACGAGAATCTCCTTGACATCTTGCTCCTTCTTCTTAATTTCAGGGAACATGTCTCCCATCTGGGCGACCAGAGTGGGGACAAGCTTGGAGAAGAAGTCACCGATGTTGGTGTTGAGGTACTTGCGAGCGTAACGTGAACCTCTGCGCAACACTCTACGGACAACGTAACCACGTCCAACGTTTTGAGGAACACCGCCATCGGAAATGGCAAAAGTCAGGGTCCTGACGTGATCAGCAACGACACGGTAGGCAGTGTCGATGCCATCTACATCCTCCTCTCCAAACTTGCCCCTGTACTCGCGGATACCGGTGACCTCTTGGATACGGTCGAAAAGAGGGGTGAAAACGTCAGTGTCGTAGTTGGACATTTTGTTCTGCAGAATCGAAACCAGACGCTCAAAGCCCATGCCGGTATCAACGTGCTTGCTAGGCAGGGATTTCAGCGACCTGTCGCTCTCGCGGTTATACTGAATGAAGACGTTGTTCCAGATTTCCAAGACATTGGGGTCGTCCATGTTGACGAGGTGTGCGGCATTGCGACCTCCAATTCTGTCGTAATGAACTTCACTGCAAGGGCCGCATGGGCCTTGGTCACCCATCTCCCAGAAGTTATCCTTCATGTTACCGGGTAGAATGTGGTCCTCGGCAACACCGACTGACATCCAGAGTTCCTTGGCCTCGAGATCGGGTTCCAGACCGCCAGCCTTATCACCCTCAAAGTAAGTGACATACAATCTGTCAGCTTCAAGGCCGTAAACCTTTGTGAGAAGCTCCCAAGACCAGGAGATGGCCTCCTTCTTGAAGTAGTCGCCGAAACTCCAGTTACCCAACATCTCAAAGAATGTCTGCCATGATTGTTAACAGCGCTGTTCACAGGGAGAAAATCGTAAATACTCACGTGATGGTAGCTGTCCTTGCCAACATCGTCGAGATCCTAATAGGGTGTAAGTATATTCCGACCGTGGAGATTTGCTTGGATGATTTACATTGTGCTTGCCACCAGCGCGGATACACTATTTTGATGTTAGCATGGTAGATATAAGATGGCATACAAAAAGTCTTGGCTCGAACCTTCTGGGAATTCACAGCACGCTTGAGTGAGGCAAAATCGGAAGAAGGATCTACGGTTCCAAGAAAGATGGACTTGTACTGGTTCATACCAGCATTGGTAAAGAGAAGAGTGGGGTCCGAATGAGGGACGACCGAAGAGGAAGGCACTGGAATTGGTTAATCAAGGGTTTGTTTGAGCCCTGGTGCTATGCGGCCAAGTTTACCGAAAGTGTGGCCCCTCTGCTTGACGAAATAATCGATAAAAGTGCTGCGCACCTTGACAGCGCTCCATTGAGGCTGCTCGCCGGTGGTGGAAGCCATGTTGAAAGCGCGGAAAGTGGTTGTGGTGGTGTGATATGTGAGCGTGGAAGGGAACTTCGGCGTCGAGAATCTTCGAGTCGAGAAGTGAGTCAACTTAAACATGTAGTGTTTGCTACCTGTTCGACCAGCTTTCTTGCTTTCTTGCTTGCGATCCTGTCCTTCACCAGGCCTGTGCGCACCGTCTCGTTGAGCTTTTCAGCGCCGTCACTATACGTCCACTACCCGGTCTTTACAAGAGAAAAGAAAGCGAATTCGAAGCTTGGGACTGGCACTTTCGGTGGTGATGTGGGATGATGGACACTCAAGCGGAGGTCATGGACCATGGCGTCGAAGCTCCATCCATGGCGACCAAACGGAAAATCGACGACGCATTCGACGATGATCAAAGGTTTGCGAAGCGCTTCAACCTCCTCAATCTGGGTGCGCTTCTTCTGTTTCCATATTCTATATCCACGGCGCTGACCCTTCTCCCGAAACAGACTCTCTCAGCAATGGCAAGCTCTACATTCCCGTCTCCGCAAGGCCGCAATCGCAAAGTCATGTTCGCATCGCACACGAGAACGAGCACATGCAATTAGACGACTCGAAGCATCGCGTTTATGTACATAATCTCGACGACGAGCTCGCCGACATCGAGTCGACCGAAGAGCGGCTCATCTTCTTGCCAGACATTGAAAAGAAGCTTAATGCCATTCCTAGGCATATCCTGACCGGAAAAAAAGATAACAATTCGCAAGAGCTGGTTCTCTACAAGCTGCCGCCCTCCATCTCCGTTCCACCCGAACAAGACAGCGTCCGTAAAGCCATTCTTGAAAGCCGTCAACGTGCCAGTGATAGTGCTCTCGAAGGAGTTGCTTCTCCAGCGAGTGCCGACGGAACACCTCCAGAAGAACAATCAGAGACTGCACACGGCTATGACTCTCCTGATTATACGATAGACGATGAAGACGAAGACCCTGATGCCATGGATACGAGCTAGGTTATGCCATTACGAGATACTGATTCTCATCGATTCTGCCGGACCTGCCTGGCTCTATCTATATACAATCTATATAAACCCTGATTGTGTTTGACCAACAGGGGAGAAATGAAGAAGAAGAAAGAAAAAAAAAGAAACGCTACTTATTACAAGAGATACCCATGCCATGATTACCCATCATTAAAGATTACTTTTATCATTGCCTGCGCTCAGGCTGATTAGGCGTTCCTCAGTCACTCTTTGTGAGGCCGGCATCCACCTCTTAATTTTTGCGACACCGTGACTTGCAGGCCACCTTGTGATTATGGCGTGCTCGAGTTCAACATTGCTGGCTGTCCAGTGCTCCAGGCCTGGGCGAGGTTGTTGATTCTCTGTGTTGGGTCGATCTTCGACGTGCTTGGCTCTGCACTTGCCCTCAACGTCGTTCTTACAAACGTCGTCCTTTCCATGTTTGCAGAAACCTTCGATGTGATGAACTCCTTGGTCGGATTGGCTTTCTTCGACGCGAATGTTGGGGTCGTCTTAGCACTACTGATTCATTTAGTTAAGGTGTGTTTTCAGATGAGAAACGGAGATAACTTACCTTCCCAGGAGTGGTCTGATTGTAGACCTTCAGCGAATTAATGGACCAGTAAGCATCTGTGAAGGCCCATGGGTTGTTGGCAACGTAATCAGTACAACTGCTTGCCAAAGACGAGCAAGAAGTCGATCCCCAATTGCTTCCGGCCCAATCACCACAAAAGGTCAGATCGAAGACGATTTGGTTATCGTTGAAGAATTCTGGAATGTCACAGCATCCTTGGAATTGCGACAAAGGTTTGCCCCAAGTTGATGGCACGGGGTTACCAGATTGGATATTAGATGGGATTGATCCTCGTGGGAAGAACCAGATACTGATGGCGGCGTCAGTCCATTCCATGGCGTAGACACCGCCTCCAATGTTGTTAAAGCCTGTGCCGTAAGTTCTGCTATCCGGGGAAGTGATTGAGCAGCCTGCATTAGACCATTGGCCTTCAGCATTAATGTAGCAATCATCAGTCTGAATGGTACCAGAGAATTGACCGTTGTTGGTGATTTCACAGCCGTCCGAGGTATGCAATGTCATTGCATTCCAGTTCTGTGTGTTCACGCCCTCGATGATGTCGATTTCACCGTTGTTTGGCCAGTCTGGTCCAACCATCCAGAAAGCAGGCCATGTACCACAGGTACTCGCTGGCATGTGGCCAAGATCGAGAATAACCAGACTTCCAGAGTTGTAGTAAGCCTTGCTGGTTATGCGGACGCTAGGTCGTCCATTTGGCGTCACGTTGGTGTGGTCGGTTCCCATGTAGACAGAATTGGCCCCAGTCGAGATGAGACCAGTGTTCATTGCCGTAGCCTGATCCACATACTGGACGAAGCCATGTGTAGGGTCGCTCCATGTAAAGAAATCAAACATGTTAAAGAAATTAGAGGGAGTGTAGTCATCCTTGAGAGCATAGCCAGCTATGCTTGGGTTGACAAAGTAGGAAAGAGCGGCTAGGGATGAAGCGAATGACAACTTCGAGAATGAAGGCATGGTGCAAGATGAAAGCGAATGTGTGCGCAAGGAGAGTAGGGGACAAGCGGACGTGAACAGCTTGGATATATAACATTGTGGCTCTCGTGAAAGAGGCACCACTTTTACTTGACAGTCTATCGTATAAAGAGATAGGCTGGCCCCTTTGGGAGTCCTTACTACTGTTTATTCTGAACGCTCCAAACGGCGTCTCGACGGAAAACGGTTTGGCCACGCAGACTTCGCAGCTTGCTATCAGCAGTCATGCTGAAGCATGATCTAGGGAGGTACTTGCGGTAGGATGTAATTACAGCCACTTCTTATTCTCTAAGAAGCTCACTAACCTTGGTGGTTATCCAGGGCGGAGTCTTGTTACGTTGTATCTCTATAGACCCTTCAAGCCCACAAGCATGTTTCGGCACCTGGTGTACTAGATTTTGTCTGAGGCGCATGAGAAGATCGCCTGAAACATCTTGTCGATGAGCCTGGAATATCAGTCTGCTCGGTGCTGCTCTTGAGGATGTTAGAAGATCTGCAAGGCTAAATCCTCTCTAGGCGCAGGGCAACCACGATACGAGCTCTCTTGGCAGCGGACTTGCAATCAGACTTTAGCCAATCAATAGGCGGGCGCATGCAGAACCTCAGAAAAGCCACCTACTGTATTCTATACCATGTTTTACTAGATAACATGTGAATGTTGATAACTAAGCAATTCATGACAATCATTCGAGATTTAGAATCGCTGCTTTACGAGTGTCATGTACATGCTCTCAATCAGTATACACAGATGATTACTTGGCGATCAAAAGATGGTGTTCTTCTTCGAACAATCCCGTGTTCAAGAACCATCGAAATCAACGTCGCTAAACTCTGTGATCACACCGAGTCATTATCGATCCGCCATGCATATCCTTTTCTCCAGTCAAGGCGCCAGGTGGGTTGTCCTTTCGACGTGGTCGAAAAAGCCGTTGGTGATTATTAGATGTGGATACAAACGGTCTCATTAGAAAAATCACCATGTCAGCTCTCCCAGCTACCGCCACACCGGAGCAGATGGAGAGTTGATGTGCTGGACGGTTGTGCCGCGCGGATGGCTGGCTGTTGTTTCTCGTGCCTTACCGACGCATAGTCAAGTCCAACCCGTGAACCGTGTTGTCGCCAGTTGGCCGTCCGACTAAAAGGTATCCATGCGATGATAGAGAGAATTGGAAGAAGCTGCGTCATAATGGTTGTCTTGTATGCTCACTTTGATACGTCTCCCTGACCGACCAAGTTCTTGTCGTTGCTGCTTTGGGCTTCTGATGCCTTGGCTTCTTCTTGTCCAAAGAGATCTTCCCAATAGTTCTTGCGGTAGCCGTCCATAAGGCGTGTGTATTGGGGACCCGCCTTGACCCAGCCTTTGATGCCATCCTCGAGGACCATTGACTGCATTGCCTCATCCTGGGCTGCATTGATATATTCTTTGAACCTTTTTTGAACTCAGCATATGAGGGAGTTCTAGAGATCGAACAATACTTACCAAGCTGCACAACGTGGTGCTCTGCCTCGTGAAGAGCCTATGACGGAATCAGTGAGTGTAAGCTGAACATGAGTGATGTACAAGATACACCCTAGCTATGGCTTACCACATGTAAAGACGACCCACTCAATGTCGGCTTTGTAGGCAAGTTCGTAGAGCATGCCAACGTTCCAGAAGAAGCCTTGGGCTGGGATGTTCAAGCTGCCGCGGATACAGCCTTTGAGAAGCTACAATCAGAATGTTTCCCTAAGCGAGAGAAATAGGCAGATCAAAAAGACATACCTCCCTCATAATCCATTCTTCTCAGATCAACAACCAAAATGCTTGCTACACCTCGTAGCGACAACATCTGCATGACACGCTGTTTTGGCATAATAGCAGCCTCGACCTTGGGCTCCGGAAATTCGGCATGCCATGGTTTCGATTGCTCTGTAGACATTGTGAGATGGGTTGGGTAGATTCAGTGAACTTATTGAAGAGTACAATGGGTTTTTAAGTTCAGAAATTGATGAAAGATCAATTGGACGGTGGTATTTCAGACAGTGTTGAGCCGTGAAGCTGGAGCCGAAGTCCGAAACAGAGTCCAACCACATTTGGATCAACCTTCGCGAGTCGAGCTCATAACTTCACAAATTGGGAAGAATGCTCGAAGAAGAAATGGACAGAAATCGGCCGTCGAGGCCAGTATTAAAAACGCCTATTGGGATATCTATGACTTTTCATAAAAAGAAAACAAGAAAGACGTGATGCGTTTACTGGAGGCTCTCAATGACCAAAGCACTTGCACCACCACCACCGTTGCAGATACCAACAGCACCAATCTTGCCCTTCTTCTCCCTGAGAACACCGAGCAAAGTGACGACGATTCTGGCACCACTGGCACCGAGAGGGTGACCGAGGGCGACAGCACCACCGTGGAGGTTGACCTTGTCCTCGCTCATGCCGAGGAGCTTCATGTTGGCAAGAGCGACAACACTGAAGGCCTCGTTAACCTCGAAGGCATCAACATCCTCCTGCTTGACACCAGCGTGCTTCAGAGCCTTGGGAACTGCGAGGGCGGGTGCGGTGGTGAAGTTGGAGGGGTTGTGGGCGGCGTCACCCCAACCGAGGATCTTAGCAATGGGCTTGAGGCCGAGCTCCTTGAGCTTGGCCTCTGAGACGAGAACAACGGCAGCGGCGCCATCTGAAAGGGGAGAGGCGTTGGCAGCAGTGACAGTTCCGTCCTTGGGCTTGAAGGCGGGTCTGAGGGTCTTGGTCTTGGACTCGTTGAACTAAGAGCGGATTAGTGATTGGACAGGCGAAGTGGAGAGGAAACATTGACGCACGTTCTTGGGCTCATCATCCTTGTCAATGGTGATGTTGGGCTTGCCTCTGCCACCGCTAACCTCGACAGGGACAATCTCCTCTGCGAACCAGCCACTCTCCTGAGCGTGCTGGGCCTTCTTGTAACTTCTAATGCAGTAGTCGTCCTGGTCCTCTCTGGAGAAGCCGTGGTCAGCAGCGCACTTCTCGGCGGCCATGCCCATGTGCTCGCTGGCGTAAGCGTCGGTAAGACCGTCCTTGAGGACAGAGTCGACGAGAGATTGGTCGCCGAACTTGGCGCCGGTGCGCAGAGTAGGAAGGTAGTGGGGAGCGTTGGACATGGATTCGGTACCACCGGCGACGACGATGTCGGCGGTGCCGGTCATGATGGTTTGAGCACCGAGGATGATGGCCTTGGTGGCGGAAGCGCAGACCTTGTTGACGGTGGTGCAGACAACGGACTCGGGGAGGCCGGCGCCTAGGGCGCACTGGCGAGAGGGGTTCTGACCAAGGCTGTTTTCCCAGTCAGTCAAGAGTCATTGTGGTAAAGGACGGGATATGTGCGATAGTCGTACTTGGCGGAGAGAACATTGCCAAAGAAGACCTCCTCAACAGAGTCGGGCTTGACACCAGCTCTTTCAACAGCGGCTATGTTGCAACGTTAGACATGCATGGTGAGCAATTGGTCAGGATGTAGGTACCCTTGATGGCGCAGGAGCCGAGCTTAGTGGCGCTGAGGCTGGAGAGAGAACTATAGAGATGCAGGTCAGTATACCAGGTAAAAGGAGGAGGGGAGGATGAAGATGGCGGGGGGTCTTACCCAAGGAATTGGCCGACAGGAGTTCTGACGGCAGAGACAATGTAGACGGGAGACGAAGAGGCCATGGTGAATATATGGTGTGAAAGAGTAGGAAGAGACTAGAAAGAGAACAAGAATGAATCAGAAGCAGAAGAACAATGTCAAGGAGAAGGGAGTTACTAGTGAGCGGGAAATCATGCCATGTTTAATTTCTTGAGGCAGTACATAATAATCCGGGGGTCTCGCCCTGTGTCCCGAGTCATGACAGCTCTCAACCACGAGTCAGCCGGTCGGCGCATCTTTACGACTTCGCCGCTGAGCGGCCTTGCCAGTGCCAGCATTATTGAGCAGTCAGTCGCATCGCAACCAGCGAGCTGATCAACTTTTTTGTCGCGTCACATCGTCGCGCCTCTTCACCCATTCATCGCCCGCCAACATGGACGATCTGTACGATGAATTCGGAAACTTCATCGGTGATCCTGAAGAGTCGGATGTCGAACAGGACCAGGATCAGGACCAGGAAGATGTCGACCAGTACCTACAAGATGACGATGTGAATGCCGCCGAGGAAGAGCAGTCGATGGAAGTCGACGACGAGGGCCCTTCCAATGCCGTCGTTCTTCACGAGGACAAGCAGTATTACCCTACCGCCCAGCAGATCTACGGACAAGATGTCGAGACCATGGTACAAGAGGAGGACACCCAGGCCCTGTCGCAACCCATTATTGCTCCTGTCGTACAGCACAAATTCACCATCGAGGAGGCTGACTTGCCGCCTGTCTTCTTCCGAAGGGACTTTATGACCGATTTGATGAACTTTCCTGAGCAGACGCGTAACGTCGCAATCGCTGGCCATCTTCACCACGGAAAGACTGCCTTCATGGACATGCTTGTCATGCAGACACACGACCTGCAGGAAAGACTCGACAAGAAGCAAGGCCGCAAGCGCGAGGAAGAGCTGAGATACACCGACACGCATCTTCTCGAGCGTGAGAGGGGTGTCTCCATCAAGACGGGTCCCATGAGTCTGGTGCTGCAGGCCACCAAGGGAAAGTCTCACTTGTTCAACCTGCTCGATACCCCCGGACATGTCAACTTTTCCGACGAGGTCGCTGCCTCTTTACGTCTCGCCGATGGTCTTGTCTTGGTTGTCGACGTCGTCGAGGGTGTTCAGGTCCAAACCGAGCAAGTCATCAAGCACGCTGTCCTCAACAATCTGCCCATTGTTCTCGTCATCAACAAGATGGACCGTCTGATCCTGGAACTCAAGCTGCCTCCCGCTGATGCTTACTTCAAGCTCAAGCATGTCGTGGAAGAGGTCAACACTGTCATCGAGAACACTGTTCCTGGTAGAGGAGAAAAGCACCGTGTAAGTCCCGAGATGGGCAATGTTGCTTTCGCTTGTAGTAGCATGGGCTGGTGCTTCAACCTACCTTCATTCGCCAACATGTATGCCGAAACATATGCTGGCAGTACTCTAGATGTGCCCGAGTTCGCCAGAAGACTTTGGGGTGACATTTACTTCAACCCTGGAAGCCGCAAATTTACCCGCAGAGGAACAGAACCCGCGAGCAAACGCTCATTCGTCAACTTTGTTCTTGAACCCATCTACAAACTATATTCACACACCATCAGCGAGAGTCCTGAAGATCTCAAGAAGACTCTAGAAGATCTAGGCATCCATCTCAAGCCTACACAACTACGCGCCAACGCCAAGGACCTTCTAAAAATGGCATGTGAGCAGTTCTTTGGTCCTGCTACCGGCTTTGTCGACATGGTCGTCGAGCACGTTCCTTCTCCTGTCGAAGGGGCCAAGAAGATGCTAGACAGATACTATACCGGTCCCACTGATACCAAAACCGCGCAAAGTATGATGTCTTGTGATCAAGAAGGACCGCTAGTGATTCACGTCACTAAGCTATTCAACACCGTCGATGCTACTAGTTTCAACTCCTTTGGTCGAGTCATGAGTGGTACCGCTCGTCCAGGTCAGCAAGTCCGAGTCCTCGGTGAAGGCTACACAATCGAGGATGAGGAAGATATGGTACAAGCCACAATCTCAGATGTGTGGATCGCCGAGTCTCGATACAATATCCCTACAAGCGGTGTACCAGCTGGTAACTTTGTCCTTTTGGGTGGTGTTGACAACTCCATTGTCAAGACGGCCACAATTGTTGCGCCTAAATTACCAGAGGACGAAGACGCATACATTTTCCGTCCGATACAACATTTCTTCGAATCCGTTTTCAAGGTCGCCGTAGAACCTATCAACCCATCAGAACTACCCAAGATGCTCGACGGTCTCCGAAAAATCAACAAATCATATCCCCTAATCACAACAAAGGTCGAAGAATCAGGCGAGCACGTTGTTCTAGGAACTGGAGAACTCTACATGGATTGCGTCTTGCACGACCTGCGCCGCTTGTACGCATCCATGGAGATCAAGATCTCTGATCCGGTAACGAGATTCTGCGAGACCGTAGTCGAAACATCAGCAATCAAGTGTTACGCCCTGACACCGAACAAAAAGAACAAACTCACCATGGTCGCCGAACCCCTGGACGAAGGCATCGCCGAGGACATCGAAAGCGGCAAAGTCAACATCCACGATCCTGTGCGTAAAGTTGGCAAATTCTTTGAGGAAAACTACGGCTACGATTTGCTTGCATCCCGCAACATCTGGGCTTTCGGTCCCGATGACATGGGCGCCAACATACTACAAAATGACACTTTACCCTCAGACGTGGATACAAAACTACTCAGGAGCGTCAAGGATACCATCCGTCAAGGCTTTTCGTGGGGAACACGTGAAGGACCACTCTGCGAAGAACCCATCCGCAACACCAAGTTCAAAATCACAGATGTCAGTCTGGCACCCGAAGCCATCTACCGTGGAGGCGGTCAAATAATTCCCACAGCCCGTCGCGCCTGCTACAGCAGTTTCCTGATGGCCAGCCCCCGTCTCATGGAGCCCGTGTACAGTTGCTCGATGATCGGCAACGCAGACTCGGTGAGCAGTCTGTACACTGTCCTCGCCCGTCGCAGAGGCCACGTGCTTTCCGATGGTCCCATAGCCGGCACACCGCTGTACAAAGTCTCCGGTCTGATTCCCGTCATCGATTCCTTTGGTTTCGAAACGGATCTGCGTATTCATACTCAGGGACAGGCTACAGTGTCTTTGGTGTTTGATCGTTGGAACATTGTTCCCGGTGATCCGTTGGACAAGTCCATCAAGTTGAGGCCGTTGGAACCTGCTTCTGCTCAGGCCACGGCGAGGGACTTTGTTCTCAAGACGAGGAGGAGAAAGGGTCTCGCTGAGGATGTCACCATCAGCAAATTCTTGGAGCCGGAACTTTTCAGGAGTTTGAAGGAGAGTGGCATCTTGGATCAGCCTTAGGAAAATTCATAGATCAAGATGATTTCTTTTCCTTCTCCTCTGTTTCCGCTTGAGGTGGATTTGTATGGCTATCAAAGTGTAGATTATGGCGTTGCATTTACGGATACTTGAAAAGAAGGGAGCGTAGCGTGGTAGTTATGATTGGGATTGAGTCATAGAAAGAACGAATTCATTTCTTAAACCATCTTGATGATTCTTCACGTACAGTGGCAGTTGCTATAAGTGTTGTTGGTTTTGCTGTTTGTGTCAAACGATGCGTTCTCTTTCGAGTGGGTATATAGCTAGAACAAGGCGCTCAACGGGATAAACATGTGATGATGGGAGTATCAAGCAAGGACACAGACGCTGCAAAGGGCGTCTGAAGTCATGAAACGAAGTATGGTACCAGGACGCATAGCGATGTGAGACAGCTTGAGCATCTCAAGATTGAGAGGACGTAGGAACATTTCAGTTGTTGAGTAACTCGAGAGCCTGCTTGAAAGCCGTGACCACTTGGACGTCTATAGATTTGAGTTAGAGAGAGGTACGGTACAACAATCAGGTATGCATTGGACGTGAGACCTTACAATGCTCTTTGCGTTTCTCGAGAACGTCTTCTTCATGCTGGACGTAGGTGATTTGAGTTTGTAGGCTAGGGAAAGAACAATATTAGTGTACGATCTTTGTTATGCTGAGCGAGCTATACCCATACCGTTTATAGCTCCGTTCTTGCTCATGGCCTTCGATGGTACTTGCCCAAGCAGCGAAATACTAAAACAAGATGAGTCGAAGGTTTAGTGCTACTTGGAGTACTGTCATTACCTGGCTCAAGGAACTAAACTCTTGGAGGAGCTTCTCTTCTTCAGACTGCTTCTCTTGCATGGCTTCCTGGTAGCGATCGTGCAGGTCTTCCCAGTCAAACGGAGGCATTGACTCGTCAGGTTCTGTCGAGACATCGAGACCGTTACCATCCGCATCTTGTGGTGACCCATACTGGTTGGTGTCTTGATCATCGTGTTCTGATGATATTGTCATTGCACGCTGCTGATCGTGCGAATCCATGGGTTGCTTAATGGACAGAGGGGAGGAAGGCGAGGAAGGCGATAGAGTTCCGCCATCGATCTCGGTCGACATTCCAGCGTCCAGAAAAGGCACCAGCAGGATTATTGCGATATGCTGTGTTAAGAATCGGCAATCAGAAGTTGTTGAAATAACATTGAGTGGTCATTATCAAGGAAAAGTAGACAAGACAGGGTTACGAGATTGACAATGAGGTGGTCAGGGCGTCTGAGCATTCACGAGGAAGTGACGACGATGGCGAACGTGATTTCTCAAATGACAAGTCCAACACAAGTGACAAGAGCAGCAGACTCGGTCAGACAGTGACAGCCAAGGTGCTGTGATCGCTCATGCTCGACCATCCTATAATCACAGCGACGCGTCCAAGAAAAGGAACAACAATCAATGCTACGGTGATACAGCCATCCAGGCCCATCTCAGGGCTCGGCCACCATGATGGAATGCACCGTCTGTTGCACCACTTTTCCCTCGCGAGGCCAGCCAACATGCGCTTCTTGTGCCCGCGCCTTGTTGTATCAAACTCGACTGGATCGCTTGACGCATCTTCTTGCCAGTGAATCACTTCGTCACCAAGTCGGCCACACTATCGCTCCAGACTCGTTGCCGCTCCCCCAAGGTGCCGCTCTCGTTGATATCGCTGAGGATAGCAAGAAACATGGCCACGACCAGATCCTTAATGAAACGAGAGCGATCCAAATGCGATGCTCTCTCATCGACGAGCAGTTGAAAATGCTTCGCCAGCAAATGGAGCAGGCCACAAAGGACAATGCCGCTCGCCGTCTTGCCATGAAGCAGCGTCGTGTCGATGTCGTACGTGAAAGATCGGAACTAGCAAGCCGTATGCCTCAGCTTCTCGACCCTCTCCATGCCACTTTGCGCCGAAGTGAGCGCAGGCTCGACAAAATGCACGCCCGTACAGTTGAAGGCAGGACCAAGTTGTGTCAGGAGACTGCCCGTCTGGCCGCCCTTCAGCAAAGAAGGAAGCGCATGCCCGACGGCAACACCATGCATGAGTACACCATCGGCGGCATTCCCATCTTCCATCTAAATGACCTCAACTCAGCCCAGCCTCACCTCGTCAGCGCTTCCCTCGCCAATGTCTGCCGTCTTCTCGCAACCTGTTGTCACTACCTGTCTGTTCGTCTTCCTGCTGAGATCACCCCTCCACATGCCGACTATCCTCATCCGACCATCTTCTCCCTTCAGTCGTCCTACCAAGGATACCAGCCACCCTTTCCCGGCTCATCTTCCACTTCTGCCTCGAATGCCTCTCGCCTGCTCGACAACCATTCTCTGCCCAAGCCACGCTTACTCTACTTAGATCGACCCTTGGTCGCCTTAGCAAAGGAAGATCCTGCCAGATACAATTCATTTGTCGAAGGTGTTGCTCTGCTTGCCTGGGACGTCGCCTGGCTCTGCACTTCTCAGGGTCTGGACGTCACCGCCACGGACTCCTCCATCTGTCCCATGGGTAAGAATCTATACTTCCTCTTCCGTGAGCACACCAGTAGGAACATCGCTGTCCACTCAGCCAACAATGACCATCATGCGCCAGATAGGGTGATCCGTTTCGGCCAATTCTCGCATGCCGATGTGCATCGAAACCTTGCCACCGCCCAAGGTGCCGATGTGATGCGTAGCTGGCGCAACGCTTCCTTCACCCGCTTCCTTGACAAGTTCAAGCAAACCCTTATCCATGATATGTCTGGTGCCGAGTGGGAAGTCATCTCTGGAGATGACTTCGATGAGGAAAGAGAGGATGAACAGGCTGTGCTTGTTGGTGGTAGTAGAGCGCCTCGCTCAGCACATCCTTCTACTATAACTCAGTCGGAGCGAGCTACGCAACCTTCGAACCTGATAGGCGAGGATGGCAACAAAGGTTATGTGAAATTGAAGAGTCGTGCGGGAGAGGAAAGTTAGGCTGCTAGATAGCCATCAGCATCCCTTCTTTGAGCCAAATTTACTTATTCCGATGGCTGTTCTCACTAACTGTGCTGAACGCGAGTCCAATTACACACAGCATGGAATTTGCTCAGAGTAGCAATCTCTGGCTCTATCTAGCTGAAGGCTCATCAATGTTCATTAGAAAGCTATTCCGCCATCTGAGAATGTGCTGTCAGTAGAAGTCACGAGAACGGACAGACATTCGAAACGAATCAAATTCTATCATTTCGAAGAATTGAAATTACGGATCATATTTGACCTAAAGACAAAGTTCGTAGCTCATAGCTCCTTGCACGGCTCGTCCCACTACAAGAACTTGCTGGCAAGCGACATCAAGCCACCGGCACCGCCGCCGCCGCCGCCTCCCTGGCTCTTCATGTACATCTTGAGGGCCATCTGTCCGGCAGATGAAATGGCGTCCTGCTTCGAGGCGCTCTGGTGCACGTTGCCCTGGGAGCTTTGCTGATCTGAACATCGTTCGTCAGTATACCAATCGTGAAAAAAAAAAAGAAGAATTTCACTCGTATCGAGGTCAAGTGACTTACCAAAGAGCTTAGCAGCCTGAGACATGGCAAGACCGATGAAATCATTCTTGCCCTGACCTCCCTGGCCACCGGAGCCACCACCTCCACCGTTGAACATCTTCAGAGCTTGCATGGCGGCAGCCGAGCCCATGCTGCCGGAACTGGCGGGATGGGGGTTGTCGCCGCCACCGTAGAATTGCTGGTGCTGCTTGACGGCATCTTGCTCATCGAGGTCCTCGTTTTGAGCCTTGTGGCCAGACAACATGCCAAGTGCTGAAGCGAAGAGGTTCTGGTCTCCAGAGGATCCAGCGTGTTGTGCGGCTGTGTGTGCAGCGGATGAGTAGTCGTCGGAACCTCCGGGCATGTCGCCGTATGAAGTACCGCTGGAGTGACCGTAGCCACCGTTACCGCCAGGTCTGCCACCACCATAACTGTCGTTGTCACCACCGTAGCCTCCGCTACCGCCGTAACCACCACCGCTGCCACCACCGCTGTATTGGTCGGGACGACGGTTGTCACGACCTTCATCGTAACCGCCTCCATATCTTGACTCGGGGTTGTCAGAGCCGACACGGCTGCCGGGGCCACCGTAACCCTCTTGACCGCGACCATAGCCTCCTGGACCACCGACGGAACCGTAGCCAGATTGACCGTGCTGTCTCATCTCTTCGCGGCGGTCATCGTAGCCGGGTTCGTCGTCACGACGGTGCTGACGTCCTGATTCTCCGCCGAAACCGCCGGATTGACCACCGTAGCTGTTGTCGTTGTCGCCGTAGTTGTTTCCACGGCCACCACCATAGCCATCTCCACGACCGCCTCCGTAGTTTCCGCCCTCGTTGGGACCGCCGTAACGTTCGTTGTCGTAGGACATGGTTGAGTACTGCGGGGTATGTGGTCAGCTTGGAGAGCTCTGTTTGATGCTCGGAAACCAATGGTTGAAACCATGAAGACGTACCTTTGGTGTGTTGTTCTGAGAAGATGAAAGTGTATGAAAGTTAGAACAAGAATTGAGAAAGTCAAGTGAAGTGAAGTGAGGTGAGGTGAAGAATAGCTAAAGGTAGATAGCTCCGTAGCAACACAAGCACAACGTCAACGAGTGTGGCCTGACGTCAACAGCGGGGCAGTGAAGCTCTTTTGGGCATCTCGAAGAATCTAGACCGCTTGGTCCTTGGAAACCTGTAACGAACAACACATAAAACAAGGTGAATACTTGGTAAGGTAGCAATGGGCTGTGCAAATAAGAAACAGTAGACACTGCCACCTCCTTTGATCACAATGAATGACGAGTAAGCACTCAATGTTCTATAGCTCTACAAGATGATGAAACCAAGAACATGTTACGCAAGACTCCCCTCAAGTTTTAACACCACAGACTCTTGAAAAGAACCCTCCCACTATCAGAGCAACGTAATCGAGTAATTGAAACCATCTGTTGTAACAGCTGATTATGGTATTTGCATTTACATCTCACCGCACTGAGCGACAACAACATCTTGAATAGGCTTGTCGGCAACATTGGTCCTTACATTCTCAATCTTCTTGACAACATCCATGCCATCCACGACTTTGCCAAAAACCACGTGCTTGTTGTTCAGGTGAGGTAGCGGGACAGTGGTGATGAAGAATTGACTGCCGTTTGTGTTTGGTCCCGAGTTCTGCTCGCCATTGATGATTAGCTATTTTTTTCTTCTTCTTGCGCAAAAACTTCAGAAGAATAATAGGAGGAATCAGAGAGCAGAGATATGTGAAGACTTACGGCCATTGACAGCAGACCGGCAACATCGTGCCTCAGATTGAAGTTCTCATCCGCGAAAGCCTTGGTGCCGTAGATGGTCGTAGAACCAGTGCCATCGCCGTTCAAGAAATCACCTCCTTGGAGCATGAAGTTTGGTATCTTGATAATTCGTGTCAGCCAATGCTTTTCAGATACCTTTTCCGAGAGAACAATCGATGTTTCTTGACTAACCACTCGGTGGAATTTGCATCCTTTGTAGCCCTGTGGTTGTCCCAAGTGATTCTTCGTCTCCCCCGTACAGAATTGACGGAAGTTTTCGGCCGTCTTGGGAACCACGTCTTGGAAAAGCTCCATCTTGATGCGACCCAAGGGCTCGCCGCCTAGGGTTATGTCGAAGAAGCAGACTGGATTCGGGGTCGCCATTGCCGCTGTTTTGTGATTTTGTGTTGTCGTGTCGAGTGGTAAAGTAAAAGTGGTTGCACCTACTAAGACCGAGGGATGCTGCGGCGGTGCCGTATGTATCAGCACCAACCAGCAAGGATACAAACTCGACCAAGTTTACTATTGTCCAAACTACATGGTCAAATCCACCATGGTCAAATTGAACGACAAGCATCAAGTTTTACATATTCTGCACTGACTGGACAAGAATAAAGAGGAGAATGTGGCTGAGTATCGAATATAGAAATGCAAGAAATACTGTGACCTTGACCCAAAATGACCCCAGGCACCCAATCCTTTCATAAACCGTCCAGCTTTCACCATAGGCTACCGACTGATCCATCACTTGAATAACTCCATGCCCTAAATCCTGCACCATCTGTTACAAAGACCTTCAGCATCAGGTCGCTATTAAAGAAAAGGTATGAAAACCACAAGTAAAAGAAATGGTTCCAACGACGACTGCGCAAGCTTTCAACATGCCGACATCACCTTGACGTGCCGGCTTCGAGGTCCGCTGGCGTAGTGTTCGTGTTCGAACCAGTTTCAGGACCATTTCCACGTCGAAGGGGGTTTGTAAAACGAGGCAACCTGCTTCGCCAACCACTCGTTTGACTAGCATTGTTAGGACCACCAGAACTACGATCATTGACACTGGGGAATCCGTGTTGAGCTCGATACGGCATAAATCCTGGCCCAGGTAAAAAGCGTGGTCTACCCGTATTACCAGACCTCCGCGCACTACCGCCAATCCATGCAGCAGCAGGGCTGTGTGGCATGCGCATACCACGCTCTCTACGGCTTGTCTCGTCATTCTCGTCGGGGCGAGGTTTCGGTACATAGTAGTCAGCCTTGCACAAGGGACAACAGGCGCGACGTGATGTAAGCCATGGATCAAGGCAAGCAGCATGGAAGGCGTGTCCGCAGCTAAGTCCACGGACATCTTCGTCATCTTCTAGGTTATCCAGACAGATGGCGCAAGTATCTCCTGGAGGGGCAACTGTCTCAGGCAGAGCAGCAGTTCGGATAGGATCATCCTCATCATCAGAGACATCTTCCTGGTGAATGGAAGAGTTGACAGTTTCGGTCTTTTCAAGAGGCACTTTATCGTAATGTGAGGCGGGCATGGAAGATGAAGTAGCGGTGGCGTTGATGTGGTCTTGCTGAGCCAATTCGAGAGTGGTGCGAGGAGCAGCCTCAGAGGCGGTCGTTGTGTCAACACCAAGGTTTCTGACACTGGGAGCGCGACTCGGAGCGGCGCTGACACCGCCAGCGGTAGACAGGCCGTGGGCTTCCCGTGAGGCTCTCCAGGCTTTGTATTTCATGAGTGGGAATCGGTCGTTAACTTCGTCCATGGTCATGAGTTTCTTTTCCCTACGTCGTCTGCGGGCATGTGGCATGGCCATAAGATCAATCGGGGTTCCGTCTTCACCAAGGACACGCTGTCGGTGGCGCTGGTTATAGCGGAAGCAATACTTGACACCAACAATAATCCTATGGTACAGAGTCAGATTGCGACCAGACAGAAGACGTCCTAGAGGAAAGAGATAGTTACCATAAGTTGGTGAATACGACGCCGAACCCGAGAGCAACAAAGAATAGCAGTGGCGAACTCTGACCATTGCTTTTGTCAGAATTACCTGTCGGCGAGGCAGAGGGCACAGTGGCCATGGTAGTTGTGGCGGCGGACATGGCGCGACGGTGACGACGACGACGACGACGACGACCCCGATGCGATCAGAAGCGGTCGATCGGTCTTGTAGAGGATATTTGACACCAGACCGGCATGAAGATGTCGATTAAAGTGAGACGAAACGAGGAGAGGCGACCCAGGCAAGAAGAGTCCCTCGGTGGTGGTATGAAGAGTGAGGCGTTGGAGTGAAGAGGGTGTAGAGTGGGCGTAGGTACTCTACTAGTCTAGTGGCGCTGGCGGGTCGAGATAACAGTGCGAGACAGGCTGACTGAACCTCGACGTTGGCAGTAAACGGCCAAAGTACATGCAAATTCAAATTAAACAAAAGATCTCCCCTGCGAATGGCTACCTGAGTTACGAGAATCTGTTATTCTCAAAGCCAAGGCAAATTGTTGGAGTGTTATGGCAAGGAATGCACTCGTTGGAAAGTGGAAGGTGCACAGTGATGGTGCGGAGTCGGGCAAGACGCACTTCGAGTGTCTTGTTCATGTTGACCCGCCGAGGCAATCGTCGCTAGCCACTAGTGTCTGCCGATCACGGGCTAGTCAATATCATGGTCCGAATATTCATTTATCCGTAAATACATACCAATATTGTCACGGCCTCCAAAACAACGATATGCACACAGTACTTGCCTAACAATGAGCATAGTTCTTGATATCGCTCGCGCTTGCTTGCTCTCCGTTGCTTGCTAGTTCTCTTCCAGACTTTTTGAAGCCATTTCACGCGACTTGTGTATAGATAATTACAGACGCAGGGAACATGCAGTCGCCTACCTATTCTAGATTGCTGATACTGAGTACTGTACAATGTAGCTCGGGGCATGAGGTGCAGCGACCTACAGCACTAAAGATCTTTTTCGATTCTCTGTCATTTACCACATGCAATGTTAGTAATAAATGCATACATGCTAAATGTTTCTCGTTGACAGTGAACTGGTCAGGGTGTTTGGCTGTGAGCGACTTTTCAACATTATAGATAGAACTATGCCCACGCACCCACCAAGGCCATGAGAAGACCTCCAGCAACGACAGCACCGCAAGCCTGTAGTCGCTTTCGCCCTCTTAGCACCTCGTAACTTTGGTCGCTCAGGAAATCCTCCGCCAGCAGCTCTACCAAACCTGCAAAGAGTAACAAGCCACTACTGATAGCATTCATGATGCCTACCATGAGCAACCCTGTCTGGCTGAACGGGTCGTAAAGATTATGCACCAATAACCCTATGGCCTGTCCTATGGGTGTCGTCGCTCCGTATGCCAGAGCCATCAGCCACGGTCGTGGAGAACGTTTAGGGAATATCGTAATTGCCGCAATGCGAGAACCAAGAGCCAGTCCTTCAAAGGTTTGATGGAACGAGATTGCAACCAGCAACACTATGAATGACGTCCCTGTCGCAACCGAGACAGCCATACCTATAAAGACGCTGTGGAACAAGATACCAGCCTCCAGGAGGAGACATTGAAGAAGCATCTTCTGCTGTTGTTGAGCGTCCGACGGCGAACCACTTCGGCCAGGTATCGAGTCGTCAATGTGGCCATTGGACCGAACATGCGAATCGTTACTTTGTGGATCCAACTCTTCCAAATCCAGATCAAGATCAAGATCACTTCTTGCATCATCTATGCTGCTGTTTCGCTTCTGCGCCAGAAGCTCCGGATCATCATATGCTTGATTCTCTTTCCGCCTTGTCGCCTCTTGTAGTGGTACGTGTTCAATGGAATCGTCTCCTAATCCTAGCCGTTCTTGCTTGAAAGGACGGAAACTCTCCGTTCGGCGATGTGATGGTCTCGCAGCTCCATTGTGGCTGCCTCGTCGTAAGGGCGCAGTATCCTCGTAATCTTGACCAGGCGTGATATATTCGCTGGAATGTGAATGGCCGGCACCTTTTGTAGCAAAGAACATCTCTACGCCGACAACCACCATGACGGATATCATGGCAATAAAGCCGGCCATGGCAGGGTAGCCTTTGTTCCAGAATGAGGGAAGGCATGGGTCGGTGAGAGAGGTGAAAGCGGTAGGCAGTAGATGCACGAATGCGGTAGCGATAAGAACACCAGTACCAAAGTGTCGTGAGAGGAAGAGGAACTGCCGTGGGACGGGGAAGCGAGGAACTCTACGGACAAGGAGCGGAAAGGAGCACGCTGCAGCCTCATCAGATCATGTACGAGCGGGTAGAGCGACTCCGACTTACCGAGAGTACTTAGAATGAGTATCAGGAAGAGGGCGAAAACATGGAGAGGCATATTGTAGTCGGTGGCTGCACCTCCAGAACCACAGGCGGGTTTCTCGTCATTGTCGCTGCTACGTCGACGCAGCAATTCTGCTTGCAGGACAGATGTAGGTACGTCGTTCCATGAGAGATCTCGGTCTGTCATGATTGTTCTCCCTAACTCTGGGCTGTGGATGTGATCTGCTCGGTCGAGTGTGGGTTGTTTTGAAGAACAGTAGATCAATTGGTAAATGGAGGTCTAACGCACGAGGAGTTCAAACACATTGCAACACCTCCTTTCGTTGTTTCGGCGGGAACCGAATTTCTTCACATAGATGGGCACCGGAAAGATAGGAGTGTCAATATCTTGCTCCCCTATTGTTGTAATTGTTCTTGTCAAAAGACGTTATTCTGCTTGTCTTGGAGAATATTAGAGCGGTTCCTCCCGACATGCGTACGCATGCAGATCCGCAGGGCTACCGAGAGCGGCGTCGACTTGGCTTGGTACTGTCTATGTCTAATTACCTATCTTGGAGGTCGCCTATATCCCGATCGCAAGCAATTTTTAACCACAGTATAACATAACGAACAGTGCTATCACAACGTCAGCCTTGAGAGCTGGTGTCGCCGTACTGCAAGGAATTCATATGTAAATCTGGTATATAGGCTGGGAACAAGAGTCTAGTTGACTTTTAGTCTATGATTATTTCTCTACCTCTTCCTGTTCGTCAGTACTTCCAACTCTCTTCAGTTGAGACCCAATCACACTCGAGTCCTGTTCCATTTTTGGCCCATTGTTCTTCTGGGCTTCCACCTCGCGGCATCGTCGGGCCAAATCGTGAACGTGTTCATCTCGGCTCTCTGGACTTAGCTGCCCCAGCGCTTGATCAAGCTGGTATAAATAGTCTTTGTTCTCTCCACTTGGCCCTCTGCTGTTCACAATATGTTTGGCCAGCTGTTCAAGATCCTGAGGACCCATGAATTGGGGATTGTCCGGGAGTCCAATATATGCCAGACAGGTAATCGGTGCCGGCAAGTCGTGAGATGCGGCATATGTTGGTGAAACATGAAAAGGGGTGTATTGGATGCTGTACCCATTGATCTCTCTGATATCAAGATACTGTTTGACTTCAGCTACGTGAGCTGAAGGTATCCTGTAGGCTGCTCCCCATGTTTGTAAAGGAGCATCCGAATGCTGTGGTAATCAGCAAGCTATAAGTTAACGTTTAGTCGACAGACGCACTTGATCAGTAAGTGTTTCCCAATGCGATCTGTCAATTAATGTGACGACACGGCCTGGAGCTTCCGGTGTGCCACGGTGATCCTCACTAAACTCTTCATCAGCAGGCGTGGAGAGCACAAATATCGAGGTACTCACCTTGCTTGCCAGAAGCGCCTCACATAAAATTCCACATATCCTTTTCAAGTTAGTTCTTCGTGAGAAGTTGTTCCACAGTCCGTTCCCGATGCGTACCCGGTACTCTAAGGTCTACAATTTGTTAGTGAAAAGGTTCAGGTATCGAGTAAGAGACTGCTTACCGAAATGTGGCGGCGGCTTCCATATCAGACTCCTGTCTCTGTAGTGAGCATATATATCGACGAGGACAAGAGAATGGCCTACCCATAGCCAAACAGCCATAGATCTTCCTCCTTTTGGTCACTAGACATGGTTTAGCGCAAAAATATCATGAAGAATATATTCTAAAGTTATGTACATTGTGGGTTAAGGGCATCAAAGTCGTGGATGATGGAAATGAGCAAACAAAAGCAAACAGTTGCGTCCATGTCAATCAAGTTTCACCTCAAGAACTCTATAGGCACTCAGCACCATAGACACATTTTGGCTTGATTACAAGATACGCGAGTAATTTTATTTTTGCTTTGAGCAGGACCATATCGAATTGATGGCCTAGTTTGAACGCCTGTTGTACCAATTCCTCCTGCCTCAAGGTCCTGAATCTCATAGCACCGTCCTAAAACAAATCCCCACCAACACCTTGCTAAAACGCAGCAGATCATCAAAACGTAAAATCAGTCTCTACCGTAGGTGATCTTCAGTCTCTTCACAGGCTTATCATCCTCATCGTCTTTGTCGGCAGCAGCCTTCTTCTTCTTGCTTGTTGGTTTTGACACGGTGCTCGAAGGTGTTGGATTGTTGCTGTCTCTTGACGCCAATTGTGGCGGTACTGAAGATGTGGGGGTAGGCGCGTGTGAAGGTGTGTTAGTAGCCGATGTAGGCAGGTCTGAGTCTTGTGCCTGTGCAGAGCATTGTCAGCAATTAGGCCTTATCATAAGCACATTATCGTAATCCGTACCCTTGACCATGACATTGAGCTGCGGGAGAAGATGCGATCCTCGTCTCTGACACGAACTCTGGCTCTTCTGTCGTCGGCAGCTTTCTTGTCCGCTCCTACAATCACACCTTTGACCCAGCCGTCAAAGCCGCGCACAATGTTGCCAGCGCCATTCGTGTCTTCAAGGTAGTTGCTTTCGAGTTTGTAGATGTTGTCTTCTAGCGCTTGCAATTGCTCGTCAAGTTGTCGCTTTTTGGCCAGAGTGCTTCGTAGGGTACTGCGCAGGTTCTCATAATATGGGCGCCCCGGTTGATCCGTTCCAGCAGCTGCACTTGCTGCCGCGTTCTCCACCATTGTCTTGCTCACACAAGGATATGGCCGTATGTGATGGTCTGAAATGTCGCGTTTGATATGGAAGTGTGAAAAGTGGAAGTAGGTTGGTAAAAGAAGTAGTGAAGGTGTTCCACGGCAAGTCACGACGCACATGTCAGGTCGCGCATTTCCCCACAATTCACTGATATATCGTATGTAATTGCGTATTACTACTAATTTATCTCCACTCCCAGACAATGAGGAATAAGAGCTACTTTTGACCATGGTAGTAAGTACGATCGGTTCTCCTGAAGCTTGTGCCTGATCACGACCGTCCCACGATACAACGAGTCTTTGCTTGAGAAGTTCTTGTCACACTTTATGACCGTGTATTAGCATGCCCAAATCGATATCCTGCCTTTGACAAGCCATGTTACTGCTCTCACTCTGTCACAATACATGGCTCCTTTCCACCCATCATAATATGGACTGGTGTGAGATTTTAGAGTTATGAACATCGGGTGCAATAGTTACTGCTCGTACTGCGAAGGACGGCAGGCATGTCTTTGCATATGCGTTCCAGTGCTTGGTCTTCAGAAGTAGTTGCCCAGATCCTCCGTTCCGAGTTGTTGCTTCTTTGATCTGGGGAATCAGACAGGCTCGACTTTGGATGTTGAATTCTGATGAGATTCGCGAGAGCGTGATCGATGCTTGCTGCGACTGCGGCTTCGGCTAGCCTGACGGTGGCCCTTGACAGCATTAGCACGCGTTCTCTGCATGTCTTCAGGTGTTGAAGGGGAACGTCGACGACGTGGCGACGAGGCCTCTGTGTCACGACCGCCGCTTCTGCGATATGTCGGTCTTGGTGATAAGCTTGAATCACGCTTGCGTTTTGGTGGTGGTGACCGTCTTCTTGAATGAGAAGGACTCTCATCTCGTCTTCGACGTTCTCCGCGATCACCCTCTGCTGGCCGTCTCACTGTATGTCGTTCTGGAGATCGAGAACGGCTACGGTCACGTGAAGTGCTCCTCCGAGCGTCTCGGCGATGTCTAGGAGAAGCCATGCGGCGGGGTGAGCGGGATCGATTTCGTCGACCACCGCGAGTATCACTTCCTTCGCCAGACGGAACGTACGAGTCCGTTTCTCTGGGCTGAGGCCTTGATCGACGATGGTCATCCGAACCACGTCTATATCTTGGTGGCGATGGTGATCTCGAGTAGTCTCTTGTTGGACGACGGTCATAGTCACGGCCTCCGCCGCGTCCGCGGCCTCGATTTCGATCTCTACGATCACGGTCACGGTTTCGAAGTCCTTCAAGCTCGCGCTCGCGGGTCCTCTCATCCTCTCTGCGCTGGCGAGCAGCCTCAATGGCTCTTTCCTGCTCCATCTTGACACTTGAATTAGCACATTTCCGATATCATAAAAATGCGAAAAAATACACAAAGACCTACCTTTTCTTGAATCAACTCCATTTTCTTTGCTTCGACTAGTTGCTGAGGGATGCCAGTCTCGCTCTTCTGTGCACTAAGGCAGAGATCCCACAGATCCTTGCAGAAAGGAGCAGCATCTTTTTCGAGGAATCCAGTAAGCTGGATCTGGAGTGACTTGATGTCCGGCTATGACTTATCAAAAAACTGATATGTGTTCGATAATGTGTGCTATACTCACGTGCTTTGATCCTTCAAGTAAATCGAAGAGCAGGCCAATCACAACATCATCTTCGTAGCCCAATATCTTGGATACTTCAGCCGCAGCCCAACTACAACACATGGTCAATCGATACACGGGACTGCTAAGTTTGAACACAGGCTTACTTTTTGATGACTGGTATACTGATCTTTGTCGTATCGACTTTTTGACTGAACTCAGGCGGGAACTTGGTGGTACGTAGCAGTTTCTGGTCAACGTTTGTGGTGATACGGTTCATGATGTGAGTGTCCAGAAGATGAATGAGAAGTCGACTGTGTTGAAGGTGAACACTCAATCTCCACCTGACTGGGGTAGAGTAGAGTACGTGTAATAATGATTATTAGTGACGATGTTTGCAATTCGAGGTGGCTAGATGAACGCACGGACATGTGAGGAAAGACCGCCAGAATTGCAGCTCCATCGCTACTTCCTTTCCATCACTACACATTGTAGATAAATGCTAATCATATCCGTATCATGCAAGTAAAGCCTTGGTAATATAATAAGTAAACAATGGGTAGGCAAGAACGGTAGGTAGCAGTTGCATATCTACCACTTCCTCTTCAGCCTCTCTTCCGTTCTCTACCCACCCCCAAACATCCATCTCCTCGCAACCGTGTTTATGCAACCTTTCAATTGAAAAGGGTTCTCTTGCTTTTACCTCTCCTTAAGTTTTATTATCTGGAGTATCGTTCAGTGTCGCGATGGACGCTCCTGAACCGATGCCCAAGGTCACGGCCGACCCCCTATCTCCTCCAGCAGAAGCAAAGCCACCTTCTCCACCTGTAGTAGAGCGTAAGCATGACTGCCACAGATCATGTCTTTGACTTGATGATTGAACAATTGTTCTAGTAGTACCGGCTGCTGAGCCCAAACCTCCACCACCAGCGGCTGAATCACCACCAGCGGCTGAATCACCACCAGCATCTCCACCACTTCCCCCTGCTTCTTCACCTGCAGCTCCAGCGCCTGTCGCCGCTGTTATGACGGCCACTGCGAGTGCCGTCGAAGCAGCCCCAGCAGTGATCGTGCCTGTCCCTGTTGCCAAAGAGGAGAAGAAAGACGTTGCTGTTGTCCTTGAGACTGTCAAGAAGGAAATGCCCCCTCCTGTACCGGCTGCTCCAGTCACCGTCGTGGAGAAGGTAGTTTCCGCACCAGCTACTCCAGCAGCCGTCGTTGTGGAAAAGAAAGTTGTCCCAGTTGCCGCTGCTCCCGCACCACCAGCACCTGCACAGACTGTGGTTGTGCAACATGTTGAGACAGCTCCGCCCCCGGTCGAGAAGAAGACAGACAAGGTTCCTGTTTATGTCTTGACTCCAGCACCTACTCCAGCTCCTGCGGTCGAACAAACTACGACCAAAGCTGTGCAGCCCGCTGCTTCAGCACCCGAGCTGAGACCGCCTCCAGAAGTGCGATCACAGCCATCCATCGCCACCATTCAGTCAGCGCCACCTAACACCCTTGTTCACAAGGACACGCATGTGGTTGTAATCGAGCCTTCAATCGCAGACACAAGACGCAGACGGTGGAAAGACAAGATGAGAAAATTCTTCCTCAGGGTGGGAGGGGACAAACTACTATTGTTCTTGCTCGGGAAGCCAGGGGCAAACGTTGCTACTGCTGTCGTTGGTCGGTACTGATTGTTAATCATTCTCATTCCTATGGTAGTAACACGGAGGTCACTTTTACACCTAAGATGAATTGAAGCTGCTAGAACAAATCACTTGCATGAAACAAAGGGTTTTCTGTGATACCGAATCAGTTCCAGAGGTGGCATCGAATCGAGACCATGTGCTGCCCAAGATAGTACGACCATGAATATAATCAGATTGGTGCACAAGTTGACAGGTTTGTGTACTGGACAATAATATATCTTCAGGAGTAAGTAACGATGAAGGGACTAGACAGTCTTTAAAGCCAGTTTGACATCCTCACGAGCTCGAAGGAGTTGCTGATCCAGACCTCGTCGACCAGTCTTGACGTCCGCATGCAAGTCAAGCAAATCTTGAGCACGAGCGAGATCCGCGTCGAGTTCTCGTTCTTTCGAGGTATCATCATTGACATGTTGAGAAGTCGATATATCAGTGGCATGTGTAGGTGGACGTGCAGATACCAGTGCGAGAGCCGCATTAGTGTCCTTTTTTTTTTGTTTAGGCCGTCAGCGTTTGAATGGGCTTCATGGGGAGGTTGATCTAGATTTATGTGGACGTACGCTTGCACGGAGGGACGTCAGGTCGGAGAGGATTTCTGCCACGCGCATGTTGAGTTATCTCGAATAGGTATTGTGTATTAAAATCAGGTTTTGGTCGATGGTTTTGTATGTTGTGTAGAACAGGTACTTTGTATGTTCAAAGGAGATTGTTACTCGGCCAATGTATACACGACGTCATACTGAAGCTCGGATTGACTAGAATATCATATAAGAGACCAAACATCAGTTGCCAATGTTGTAGGACTCCTCGGGTCTACGCCATATCTATACGAGCACTCTGACTGTTTTGCTCAAGCAAGGGACAAGCCAGTTTGGCACCGATAAATTGTAGGAATTCTGACTTGGTTGGGCCCAGCACCAAAAAAATCTGGCGGGGTCTCTTGACTCGTGATCTGCCTGGCCGCCCTGATAGCTTCCATGTGCCTGGCGGGAAGCGTCTTGAATTGCTTTCTTGTCAAGCGACGCTGGCGTGATCCATGTCCGTAGTGGGCTTGTAGGATGTGTGATGTATATCATGGCTGATAGCCATCGAAAGCAGAAGTGCTTCAACCACCTCGTCCTCTTCCCCAATTACCTCTGCCTCTACCTCTTCGCTTGCCCCAGCCGCGTCCACCGCCAGCGTCGCCGCGCTCGAACCTTTCACGTCTCTTCTCCTCCTCGGCGAAGAACTCGTCTTCGCGCTCTTCCTGCTCGCGGCGCAACTCTTCTTCGGGCTTGATACGGCGAGCTTCAGGCTTAGGTAAGGCCTGTTGATCAATCCATTTGGGATGAGCACCGTGCTCGCAAGACACGACATTATCCTTGTCTGGAGGGCCAGAGCGACCATTGGGACAGAAGCCAGCGAGGTAGAAACGGCATATGGCGGCGTGCTTGATGTGTCGCAAGCTGCAGTAGGGGCCTAGAGGACAGAAGCCTCTGGCGTAGTGCGGACAGGGAGCGACTCGTAAGGGAGAAGTGGGACCGATGTGAAGGTATGTGCCTGAGAAGAGAGCGCTTGTCAGGAACACTCAGATGTGCGGTAAGGACAGGATAGACATACATTCATCTCCTTGAGGACAAAGACCAAAGCGACTGAACTCTTTGCACTCTCGCTCTCCGCGCAAGTCAAAGGTGTGGGCAAACTCGCACTGGTCGCCCTTCTTGCAGAGACCGCGTTGATAATGTTTGCAGATCAGATGGCCAATTCCAGAGCGTTCGTTTGGCGGAGTGTAGTGTCTGTCGGGACATGCTGAACCCATGGGACAGAAGCCATTCTTGAAGGCGGCGCATATGGGTCTGGTGAGCTTGGAAGGATAGCCGAAGGGAGGGTATGCGCCCTTGAGGAAGGGCAGGAAGGACAGGTCTGGTGCTGGGGCGCTGGCGGGATTGAGGATGAGATCTGATAGAAGGGCAGCCATGGTGGATTATGGCTGTCTATGGACAGAGAAGGACGAAGGACGAAGGACGGGGATGGTATGACACTGTCGTAGAAGAATGGCAGGTCGGATGAGCCGAGATGTTCTGGGGTCAGTATTACATGAGCTTTGAATAGGTAGGTAGGTACATAGATTCATGTGATTATCTGAGCAACCTCTCTCAGACAGAGGGCATGGCGCATGACCAAAGAGGAATGGTGTCCGCACGTGCCATTTAACTCACGCGGACCATCGTCTCCCCCACACTTTTTGTCAGTGACAAGTTGCTGGCCTGGCCTGTTACTAGCATCTACTCCGTGCTGCTGCTGCTGCTGCTGCTATCGTTAGCTTACCGGCCGATACAGATACATCCATCAGGTACCTCTGTACCCCGACGACCCTGTCCCTGTCCCTCATCCATCCCCGTCATTGTCTACTCCACCACCACCACTCACTCAGCGGTGCACTTGGCCTCCTTCTCCTTGATTCACCACACCTACGCATCACTCTAGCTAAATGCCCGCCACATAACACGGATCATGGTGTCGGAAACCCTCTACGACCTCTGCTTGCCCGTCCTTTCTGATGCCGCCGTGGCTGACGATGACAAGGCCGACCGTCTGGAGGACCTGCTGCGCCAGGAGGGTCAGCTAACCGGCAAGGCTCTCGAGGATGCCGTCCTCTCTGTCCTGTGGCGCCATCGCGATGCCTCGTCCTCGTCTACCTCACCCCCGCCTTTGCGTGCCACCATCATCCGGAGGCCCTCGCCCGCTCCCTGGCAGACCCGCTCCGCTGCTGCCTCTCCTCGCTCCCAGAGTGCCTCAATCCACCCTCCTCCAGGCTTCGGTGTCGCTCCTCCTGCCTTCAACAGGACCAAATCTTCAACTGCTTCTCCCTTTTCTTCGCCACGTCCCTCTCCCCGTCTTGCATACGCGACCCCCCAGATCCCCCATAGTCCCAGCCTGAGTGCCTACCAGTTTAGCGAGCCCAGCCCCTCGACGGAACAGTATGGAGATTATGGCAGTGACAACGTCGACTGGATTGTCAACGATGATGCTAGTAGCACCACCTCGTTCGGTGACCACTACTCGTCCGAGTGGGTCCAGCCATCCATGGTTGACATGTCTACCTATGACATGCTACGCTCTGTGTTACGCGAAGACAAGTCCGACGACGAGCTGGAAAAGGTTCTCCAAATGAATGGCTATGACTTCAGTCAAACAATCATGGCCTTGACTGATCCTGCTGCCATGGCCATGCCAGACGACCAGAGCCGTACCTACCTTGTGGGCAAGTCCATGAGTCCCACCCTCCGCCCTCTCACTCCTGCTGGTCAGGCAAAGAGTGGCGTTGTCTGCAAGTACTGGCTCTCCTCAGGTCACTGCGCTAGAGCCGACTGTAGGTTTAGCCATGACCTGAGCAATCACATCTGCAAGTAAGTCGTGCTCCTGTTGTCGTTCTCATGCCTGTGAATGTCCTACAGGCTTGCTTGCTTCATTCTCTAATGAGTCTCGTCATCACAGATACTGGCTTTCTGGCAGCTGCCTTGCTGGTAGTTCGTGCATCTTTTCGCACGATCCTTCCTCTCTGATGAGCAGACTAGCCATCGATGGTACTGACACGCCTCCTTCCAATTCTCTCCAACCCAACTTCCAACTGCAAGACTACGATTCCTTCCCCGCGTTGCAGCCCACCAATTCGAACCCGTATGACCAATCTTATGACCCCTCCTTGATGAACTCCCCTCCGATACAATCCTCCTCTGGCTCATCCCTCAATCCCTTTGCAATGTTTGTCCCTTCTAGCAGTAACAGCATCCGCTCCGCCTCTTCAAGACCTACTAGCAGGCACCAATCTCGCACTACCACTCCTTCTGCCCTTGCAGTCAACGATGACGAGGCTTTCCCTAGTCTCGGAAGTGCAGCTGCGACTCGATCTTCGCGCCGTCATGGTAAACGTGGTCATGGCCACAGCACAGGGAGCAAAGAAAGTCCTGTCCCTACTCCGTCGTCCTTAGCCGATGTTGTGCGAATGACTCCCTCACCGTCCCCGCAAGTCCAGTCGCGCAGGGGCCTTAAAACGACCAAATCCAGCACCGGCTCTCGCGAGAACAGCACCACCGCAATGGCAATCTCGCCTCCAGAACACATTCCATGGTTGGAGACTGGAGACAACGCAAACAAAGCCTATCTGAAGGCTCGTGCAGAGGCTTTCAAGCATGGTGGTTTGCGCAACAAGTTTCTTCAAAGTGCTGCGCAGGCTTGGAATAGGAACGATGCTCGTGGAGCCAAAGCCTTGAGTCTCAGGGGTCACAACGAGAACGTTCTCATGAAGGAAGCTCACCGCGAAGCTGCTCGCTGTCTGTACGAGGAGAGGAACAAGAACTCCGGCATGGGCAAAGAGCTCTTCGTCGATCTGCATGGTAACTCATGTCGATTGCTTTACTTGACCGACCTCATCAGCTGACATTGTCCAAAGGTCTACATCCCGAAGAAGCAGTCTCGTATCTCACTTCATGCCTGCTTGACCACAGCACTTCCAACAAGCCCATTTACGCCATATGCGGCACCGGTCACCACTCCAAGAATGGCAAAGACAAAGTCGGCAAAGCGATCCGCCAATTTCTAAATGAATGGCGCTACGCCTTCCGCGAATTCAGTGTCCCCGGTGATCGCAACAACGTCGGAGGCATCTTGGGCATCGACCCTAGCAGCTATGATAGAGATTTAGCGAAGAAGTCGCCGAGTCAAGAAGGAGGTCCTGGATCTGAAGCCGATAGTGGGGTTGGCTTTGCCGGCGGTGTGTTGGAGGATACCAAAGTGCGGATATTGAAGAGAGAGGATACGAATAATGCTCAGAGGGGATGATGATAGAGGAATGAAGTATATTGGCCGAGGATGACCCACATAACGGAAATGAAGTAATGCTCTCTCTCTCATATGTCTTGATGTCTGGTGATGGTGCTCATGCCTGGACACAACCCCGATATATCCCATCCGCGCTGTGTTTTTCTTTTATTTGTTTATACCGTTCCCATCTGAACCCGGCCTGTCGTATCCATCACTGTTGATGTCTAGAACACCCGCTCTTAGAAAACACCCGATAACAGACCCACTCCCCCTATCTACGAGTCCGCGAAAGATCCACACTGGAAATGTTCCATAAGAGTCCCTCGGAGAGGAAATTGAAGAATCAATTCGATCTCAGTCCTGTAGTAATATTGTATGTTACAACTAGACTCTTTCACAACGACGAGAACAGCATGATTGATGCACGAGGATGTTCTTGCACTGCAACGACCATCGTTGCTTTTAGCCCAAAGAAGTTAGCGTTGCTTGCTTTCCCGTGTCGATTTCTTGTGATTTGTTGGAGAAGTGACCCTGCGCGGAGGTATCTGGTCGACAGTATACACAGGTACGAATACAGAGATCCTATTCTTTTCAAAAATTGTCGCCGTCTCTGATATCTTGAACATGTTGGAAGTGTTTTTCATGACTGTGTCAACAGGTTGGCCGGAGGTTTAGCTACTCTACGTGATTAGCTCGTCGACCAAGATTGAATTTTTGACATACCATGCAACACGTTAACTTATTGCATGATTGGAAGACATGGACGATACAATTGGCGTTGTACGATGCATTGGAATGAAGTAGAAAGAACGAAGCCCAAAAGACGATGATGTGTATGCATTAGCCCTCTCTGTCGGGGCCTGACCAATTTCTTGCCTCCCATACCCCAGACCTCATGTATCCCACTACAACTCCTTCTACGCCGTTGCTACACCCAGATCCTCTGCCGCAGACTCATGTCAATCCGACAGAGCCACTCTGCTCCAGCCGTGGCTCATTAATGACGGCGGGGTCTCAGTGGTGACTATAGCCTACCACCACTTATACTACTCGGACCTGCACTCCTTGAAGTGGTCTCCTAGAATTCTCCAGTGGCTCCTTGGTTTACTGCATAGGCGTAGTCGGTACCGCTTGCATCAGTCTGTTCCATCGGGTTGCCCATAAGGGGATTGCCATGATTGGCGCCTGTATCGTAGGGGGGTGTGCTTTGGGCGACTGGATTAACACTGGCTCCGCTCACTGAAGGTCGTTGTTGATGCTCGCCGCGGGCTACCAGAGCCTGAATTCGATATCAGTAACGAATTCCGATACAAGAAGATGCAAGCATTGACATACCTCGCGATACCGAGCCAGGTAAATTTTAAGCGCCTCTGCGTAGTTTTCAAATCCGAGCGAAGTCATGGCGAATAGAATGTCTTCACCATTGACCGTCTTGCGCTTCTCTTGCTGACATTTCTCCGAAGCTGTTCAACCAATTAATAAGCCCCGAAAACCAATGACAAAGTTCTGCTGGTGGGGGAGCGCGGCGTACCTTCGCTAGTGATGAATGATATGAATTCGCTAACGCACTCTTGCATACATTCTTTGGCTTCCTTTGCGATTTTAGCATTCTCGGGAAGAGCACCTTTCATGATACGGGCCACTGGAGCAAAGTTTCGTATGTTAGCATCGGAAGTGACTTCGCCTCTGTTTCGGAGATGCGTTGGGTGTCGGGATGCAGAAGACATGATGAGCCGGCAAACCGCGCACTGTCGAGATTCAAAGCTGCAGATCTGGGCTGGCAGAAGCAGCTCTGATTCGACGATGGCGACGTCGAAGCGCGCGATTGGGCTGTATAAGGGGAAGGAAGAGGTAGCATCACCAGCAACATTGGTCCTCATGCAGCTGGTATTGCAACGGGAGTACAGCCAGGAGGTATGAGGTGCAACAAAAACCTGCCCTTCCCTGGTTGCACCAACTGAGCCAAATACAGAAAATTTCACATACCGTTTGCAATAGGTAACCATCGATCCTGTTCCTTGACTTCAAAGTCATAGCTCAGACCGTGATCACCAACATCGTCAGGGCCCCTGCTCATATCTTGCTGGTCATGCTCGTCGAGGGACGGCTGGATTGCGTCTGTTGATGCTGTTGCAATTGCTGGATCGGATGCCTGTTGTCCTTCGACATCGGTCGTTCGAGGACTCTGTGACATATTGTATCCGGCGACTTGCAGGCAAATGGCCCCACACCTTTACTCTGACGTCTGGTGCGCTGGCAGTTGATTCGCTGTCGCGACACGTCACAAACTATTCGGTCTGATGGGTTTCTGCAGCCCAAGACGCTATGCCCTCGCTTTTGTGGTACAAAGCTGGGGGGGAACCAGGGGCTTTTGCTGCAAGGCACTTGCTACACCAAGAAACCGTGCAACGAGTCAGATTTTGTCGTGAAGAATGATTATGTTCCGTGGCCAGTCAAAGTACAGCAAAGCTTCAAAGTCTAAAGGAATGTCAGTCGTACCATTTCCCTGCGGATAACGGACAGAGCATGATAGAAGAAGCTACTCAACCCGACCGCTCACGTGTCGCGACATCACTTACCAACAAAGACGACCCTGGAGCTGAACACGGGGCTCTGTGTCCGAGTTAGTACTACCTGTAAACACGGGCAGGATCGCGAAATGTGGCACCGTACAATCCGTCTTGATGCCCAATGACCTGCTTAATATGCTTGCTTGTTCCGAGGATAAAGTCGTCGGCTGAGTGCGCGAGATTGCGACGACGAAGTTGAGCTGTTCGAGAAGATACGAGCGATGACAGTACACTTCGGATGCGTAATTCTCTGGTTGGCGCGTAGAAATGCTAAGGCCGGTAGTTTTCACCAATATCAAGAAGTTATTTATAGGTCTCAGATGAGAAAGAACGATAGTGAGGTGTACTGCGGATGCGATGAACTGGGAGTCGCCAAGCCAACACCTGCCATGCGCGGTGGAGGCTTCAAAACCTCACTCGGTCATGCATTTTCGCCGAGGGGCCAAGTCATATTATCATTCAATCCATAGAGTCTTACAAAGGACTTCATTTCCGTAATTCTGTAATCTTGGTTGTTGATCCTGCAGATTTGCCTTCTTGGACAGAAAACCCGAATGTATCTCAATCATTCACACGTATACTGAAGATGAAATCTTTATATTCTGTAAAGGGTAATACCAAGGTTTAAGAAGGGACAGAAAACCTGCATTCCAAATGACTTGGATCTGGCGTTCGAAAGTATTGATCTGATGTTCTGATGGTTTATCTCCAGAGGCTGACAAGTGCAGATGCGCCTGACTTTTCGTATAGCCTCTATGGTGAAGGCATTTGCTCAGCCTCTGACCGGCCATGAGTCGATCTAGGATCGAGTTGAACGCATGCCTTGTAGCAAATCTAGGAGGAAATTCATTCGACGTCTCTATTGTTTTTCGCCTGAAGATGTGCGTAGGTTGACAATCTCATTGAGTGACTACTTGAATTTTGTTCTGGCGCTGGTGGTGCATTAGTATATGGTTCCACAGATCGTGATTTTAATCAGTCATCTTACCTTCCACTTCTCAAGCTCTTCTTGCTTTGTGGTGTACTGCTTGAGCAGATCATCGAGAACCTTCTTTAGTCCGTCTGCGTTGGTCTTGAGCTGCGGTAGGACATCTTGAACAGTCCTCTCTACAAGCACACCGTTAATCATGCGGAAACACTTGCGATCGCCAGGTAGAGGATCTAATGTCTCTAGAACAAGTCTTGCAAATCCCATGGTTAGTGTCATGAACGAGATAGGATGTAGCAGTATGGAAACGCATATGAGTGACTCTCATCTCTAGAGGTTTGTTCCCTCAGACCGAGAGTGGTGTTGATTTGAAGACATGACTCAGAGAGGATACTTACTTGTGTTCTTCTGCTTCTGTCTCTACATCGCCAATCTTCTGAGCGATGGCCTGAAGAGTTTCTTTATAGTTGGAATATTGTGCTTGCAGCTCTGTTCATCAATCAGCGAGATGCGTAGTGTAGACATCCCGAGTATCCATACCTTGCTGCTTCTTTGCAGATACTTGTTGCGACATTATGTTTGTACTATGAAAAAACATCAATTGACCATGGTTGGCATCTTTGATAGAGACATGTCAGAGCGGAGGACGGGAAAGCCAAGACTGGCTGGTGCGCCGATCATTGAATGGTCGACGCATGCGGACTGGAGATTTGCCTTCTACTGACCATCGATCTGACCACCCAATGCAAAGCATATAAACAATACTTTGTCGAACAAAAGAACCGCAAACGAGCAAATCGTTCAATATGCATCCCCATCTACATACCAAGGACAACAAGAGTACGTCTTGATACGACAGCCTCAAATCATGTCAAATCTGCAAGGAAGTACGTCTGACTCGGCCTAGATTGCGAAGAGGTCATGAACGCCCTAGAAGAATGCCATGCTCGTGGTTTCCTTTGGAAGTCGATGGGAATGTGCACCAAGGCAAAACATCAAGTCAACATGTGCCTCCGCGCCGAACGTTTGGAACGAACTCGCAAGAATCGCGAAGTGGCCAAGGAAAAACGAGCAAAGATCGAGAACGTATGGGCCGACATCGACGCCAATTCATGATCAAGAGGATGGGAAAATTGTCTTTACATGCGCGATTATAAAGCGAGACGTGAGGCGTTGGACGGTGCACATGGATCCTCTCAACTCTTTTATTCTGCATGCTCTGCGACGGTTTATGAAAGCTGCTTAGAGTTACCAAAAGTCCTACGAGGCATCATTCCGATGATGTATCGTCCTCTACGGCATGCCCCAGTCGGCCATGTCTCTTCGCATGCCACCACTCCCCAAGCCGGCATTCCCAAGACCTGGCCTCTCGTCCCTGAGCTCATCGTCGTCCTCATCGGCATCCTCCTCACCAACATCCTCAGGGTCACTACTCGCCGAATTGGCCGCCTCTGCTCCGTTGCCATTCGCCACGGTGACTTGAGTGTCAGCGTCTTTTGTCCGTAGACCCATCTCTTCTCTTAGGCTTTGGTATCTTTCTCCTGTTTCCTTCAGCGCTGTCTGAACCCTGACCTCCTCTTCGCCAATCTGTGCCTTCTCCTTGACCAAATCCGCCATCTCGTTGGCTTTGCTTGCGCGCATCATTTCCATCTCTTGCAGACGCTGTCTTAACCTTTCGATCACATGGTCCATGGCAGGGATAGGCACAATCTTCGGCGGTGTTTGCGGCCTCGTTGAGCCCTCATCTTGGTCGCGTGTCGCATAAGTTCCGTGGCGTGTCTGTGCAACCTCGAAGGCAGCGTTTCGTTCAGCCTCACTTTCGTCCTCTTCGTCTTCTTGACCATCGACACTTTCTCCTTCGGCATTGGCGATCAGCGAAGCCATCTCAGCTCTGCGTCGTTGATCCTCCTCCTTCTGTGCCTTGCGCCCAAATGTAATCTTGCCATCGTTGGTGAAATCATCAAAGCCTTCGAGTATGTCTTCGTCTTCATGTACCAACCGAGTCTCTGGATATTTTTCTTTAGGCTTCAATATCAGTCGCCCTTCCTCATCGCGTGTAACTGCGTCGTCGTCTTCGTCGTCCTCGTCATCATCTGCATCCAAGGATATAAAGTCGTTCTCTTTTGCTAGACGCGCTCGCCTTGCTTTCTTCTCCTGGATTTCAGAGTCTGTGGGAATTGCGGTAGGAGGATTGTACCTCGAGATGTCGGATCCAAATTTGGAGGCAATGTCGACAGCACGAGCACCGGCGGAAGCCTCTGTATCAGTGGTGGATAATGATGTGACATCTTTGGGGGTAGTGGGCGTGCTCTGTTTCAACTCGTCGAGGTAGTCTCTGCTATAGCTCGGGCGCTCCAGATCTGAATCGAGCGTCGTACGGAAAGGAACATCGGAGCGCTTTTCGGCATTCCGTTGAATGGCAAGGCGTGTTAGATTGGAGCGCTTGGGGGTGATCAAGCTAGAAGCATCATCATGGTCGTCGTCTGAAGCGAAGGAAGCACGCAGGGTAGAGGATTTGCGATGCTTCTGACTGGGTCGTTTCACAATGGAAGAGGTGGAAGAATCTGAAGAAGGGCGCCATCAGCCAGCTGCGCGCAAGAGTAATTAATGTCAGAGCGAGTGAAGTAGAGCAAGTGGCTGTAGCTTACCATTTGTGCTTGATACGTCTGAAGCTGCTTCTTCTTCGTCCTGGCCAATCTTTCGCGGTACGCGACGAGCAGCAAATGATTTTTTCATTATTGCAAAGATCAAAACGTAGTGTAGACGTGGTTCAAGAGATGGCGGAAGTAACGACAATCGGCGTCATGTGAAAAGAACGGGCAGGCACACGGACGGCACTTCCCCAGGCCGATGTTGCGACTGCTGCTGCTTGTGCCTGAGAGGCCGGCCGTCGACTTTCACTTTGCGCGTTTCAATACGACGACGACGACGACGAGTAGAATCTATCTCGCTGCGCAAAGATGCCTCAAGCACAACCAGAGTTGAAGAAGGTACGTATGTCTTGTGTGCGCTGCTTGAGAACAAGGTTTAACCTCGCGCGCAGTACCTCGATCGCCGCCTGTTCATTCAGCTTAACGGCAGTCGCAAAGTCATTGGAGTCTTGCGCGGTTACGATGTAAGCTATTACCCATGCTCTTCAGACTTCTGCGCTGTTGTCTAACATAGTCCAGGTTTTCTTGAACATCGTTCTTGACGATGCCGTCGAGGAGAAGGCTGGTGGAGAGAAGGTCAGAATCGGCCAAGTTGTATGTTCTCCTTGCCATTCACACTGTATAGTCGTACTCACATGTCACTCAGGTTATCCGCGGAAATTCGGTTGTCATGCTGGAAGCTTTGGAGCGTATGGACGAACACGACCGAAGATGATCATATACCCACTTCCTTGCCAACAAAGCCACGCCCTACCTCTCGAGTCGCGAAAGCAATTCAATATCACAACAATCATCTCTACGAAGCCATGGGTCGATCAAGTCAATCAACCGGGCATACTGGGTCGATTTGAGACCCTTCCAAAGAAAAACGCAGGAGGCCATCCTCAAGTTCAAGGACATCAATTCACGGCCAGATAACCTGTCGAGCAAGGTGACGAACGAACGAATTGAAATATCATATTTTCTACAAGTCTTACTTTGTGTTACGTGTTTCGTCTTGACAAATTCCAGAGAGAGCTGGTCATACATCTTCAATAAAGTGATATTGATCCATACAAGCAGATGAGCGTCACTCTTAATATCTCACAGCTTAGCCTTGCCAGCCTTCCCAGAACGCTCCCTCTGGCACTGTTGTACAAGGTCCCATGCCACTGATGCAAACGGTCGCATCTGCACTGCATATTCCCGAGCCCTAGCACTGCTGGCTTGCCGGAGAGCATATCTCGCAGCAATGCCTTGCATGATGATACTGTTTCGGTACACACCAAATGCTTCACCCCATGTTATGTCCGGCATTGGGTCCCAACCCGCCACTTCGTGATACCACTTGATACACTGCTCCTTAGTTGGTAATCCTGGTGTGTGGCCGGGTAAGAAGGCCTCACTACCTCTCCCAATCGACCGCGCAACAGATGAGCTTGCTGTAGTGAACGGTGCGAGCAGGTTACTGAGGTCAGACAGTGGGTGCCCTATCGTAGACATCTCCCAACTGATCAAATTAGCCTGTGACAACTTCTCTTCTCCCGAGTTGTGGCAATTGCTTACTCTAATATACCGATGACCTTTGGCTCTGTTTTGTGGAAGACTACATTGTCGATCTTGTAGTCTCCATGAACAAATGTACCCCGATCTTTGGGCTGTGTTGAGGCATCACCAAAGAAGGCTACAATCTCATCGTACTTTGGTATTTGTCCCACGGGTTCTCCAGATTCGACATCGACAGCTTTGGCTTGTGCCTCCGAGATGGTCTTGAAGGTGGCAAGCTGACGATTGTAGAAGCCTTTTGCTTTACCATATGAAGCTAGATTGACTGAGTCCGGTGAGACGCGGTGGAATTTGGCAAGAGTCGTTACTGCTGAATGCCACATCTTCTCTCTCTCTTCAGGGCTGACATCCGGAAGGCTTGGGTCTTCTATAATCCTGCCGTCCAAGAATTCCATTATGTAGAAGGCAGTCCCAATGACAGAGTCATCTTCGCACAAGCAATATGTCTTTGGCACAGGGACATCGGTTGACTCTAGAGCATGCAGAATCCGATACTCCCGCTCGACCTTGTGTGCTGTTTTGGACAACAATTTTCCTGGGGGCTTCTTCCGGAGAACATAACGCTTTTTGTCTGAGGAAGTCAAGAGATAGGTAGGGTTAGACTGGCCATAGCCAAACTACATAATTTGTTTAACATATGGCTTGCTGGAATCAGGTGGTTTTTCATTACCTGTTTGATATCTAGTGGTGTCTTGATCTCTGGTACTTCTTTGTCGATGTACGACTGTAGCGACTCGATGTCAATAGGTTGTCGAATTGGGCCTGCCATCTTCCAATTTGGTAGTCTTCTCAATCACGAACACGACACGAGTAGTATGATGATTATGGAGAGCAGTGAAGGTCAATATAACCCCAGGTAATGTTGAAAAGATGCTTGTCATTACGTGGGGTATGGTGGAGATGCCTCGGTATTACGACGTGGAGCTCGGTATCGTGGAACTGCAGATAGATTGGAAGATTGAACAAGAATGCGATCAGCCACATCGCCCTGGAGAACCTTGGTAATTCAAGGTTTGCAAGCTTGATGAGACCTTCATCGGGCGAGGTCATTGCCAAATTCCAGCTCACTCGCTCAAAGACCAGACTCAAGGGCTTGCGCTGGCCACAGTTAGACAAGATGTATTGTGCACTACGGATGCACAATGCACGTGACTCGGCGACCAGTACGACAAGGGATTGGGTATCAATCAAGACAACGACCGAACAGTGATGGCGGCAACCTGATGTGTCTAGCCGTGTCCTGCGTCTTGGTCTGATCTTATGTTGTCTTGAGCGCTTGAGCGGTCAAGGCGTGCCTCCGATTATTTGTTTTGGCCATCTTCACCATCATCTCGGTGTTTCATGCTTGTTTGTTGTTTGTAAACTTTGGTCATGTCGACGCCGCGGGTTCGTGCCATGCGGCCGTCAAACTCGCCCATGCTGAGCTCCAACAACACAACCGAACTGCATCGCAAGGCTTCTCTCAACGCCCTGACTGGTGGCATCTCTCCTACCACACCGGCATCTCGCTCAGTATCAGCAATGGCCGACCCTACCATCGCAATTGGCGACACCGTCAACGTGCCCGGTGACATGTACGGCACTGTCAAATTTGTGGGAGCTGTACGAGGTAAGCAGGGCAGGTTTATTGGTGTCGAGCTCGCCCACGACTTCGCTGCCAGAGGCAAAAACGACGGCGACGTTGATGGCGTCCGCTACTTCGACACGACCATCCCTGGCTCGGGCATCTTTCTACCCATCCATCGTGCAGAAAAGCGCAGTCCGTCTTCCAATGGTCGATCGCCCTACCTTGGAAGTTCTTCACCAGCACATCATGGCTACGATGCTTACACTCCGTCCAAACCAAACTTTTCGCAATCTGTCGGTCCTGGCGCCCGCCCATCCAGCCCTCACATCAAGCTCAACTCTCGCCGTCCCTCGCTGCCACGACCTGAGTCGCCTTTACGGAAGCAGCCACCCAACCTCGCCCCCACTCCTGCTCGCAACTTTTCCATGAGCCAGCGTACTCCTGCTGCTGCTGCTCCTCCGCGTCTTACTGCAAGCCCTGCTCCGTCACGCGCCATGACCCCTCGCGCTGTCAGCACCCGAACACCAGCCCCTGCCCGCCCGTACTCCCGCAACAACTCCCGTTTAGGCCATCGCGCCGAGGCCTCACGCCCTTCTACCAGCTCCGCTGCCACGGCTGCTAGACGTTCCCCTTCTCGCGCACGCCCAGCCGACCAAGATGCTGAGGTTCAGAGGCTACTTGCACAGCTCGAAGAGAAAGACAAACAACTGCAAGAACAGGCTAGCTCGCTCAACGAGATGGAGACTAGTCTCAAAGAGATTCAAGATCTGATGCCCTACGACGGGGACGGCAGTCACGACATGTACGAAATGCGTGAGGCTTTGCATGAGAAGGATGACAAGATACAGTCACTCATTTCAGAGTTTGATGCCCATCGTGCAGACTTCCGCAGTACTATTGATACCCTGGAGATGGCCTCTGCCGAAACTGAACGTGTCTATGAAGGAAAGATCGCCGACTTGCTTGCCGACATTCAAGAGCTCCGTGAACTTGGACACAGCCAAGAAGACGTGGAAAATGTCGCCCGGCAACTCAAGGGCTTGGAGGAGCTTGTTGCAGAGCTTGAAGAAGGCCTCGAGGACGCCAGACGTGGAGAAGCAGAAGCGCGTGGTGAGGTTGAATTCTTGAGAGGGGAAGTCGAGAGGGGCAGGAGCGAACTGAGGCGTGAGAGAGAAAAGGCAGCCAGAGCCTTGCAGGGCGCGAAAGATGCCGAGGGCCTGGGTATCAGGGACAAGGACGTGGAATTGAAGGACGATGAAATCAGGGGTCTCAAGGCCGTCATACACTCTCTGAGCTCTGGCACCGAAACCCGACAAAGCCCAGCGCCTGCGCGTTCTGCCGAACCCGAGGAATTGAAGCGAACACAAGCAATTGTCCAGCAGCTTGAGCAGGAGAAGCTTGAACTTCAGGGCTTGATCGACAGAAAAGCCTTCCGAGAAGAAGAGCTCGAGCGAGCTGTCGAACAGCTAAGGCATGCCGCCGAGCAAGAGCGAAGCAGTATCATGAACACCAACAATGTCGAAGACGAAGCACCGCGACGCAATTACTCGAGGTCACCGGAGCATGTCAGATCTCAAGCCCGTCCTCATTCAGCTCAGGGGGAAGAGGAAGAGGAAGAGGAAGAGATTGGAAAGGCCATTCACGACGACACAGATGGCGACCATCAAAACGACGGGGACGAAGAAGACGATGAATTAACACGACGCTTGCGTGATTTGGATGTTACCATGCCAGGCAAAGGCAGATACAGCGACAACCTTGAAGCCCCTGCGCCATTGACTCTAAGGAAAACGCCCAGCAATGCGAGTAACAACGATGGTACCGCAAAGGCTGCTATTCCTGCGACGGACGTGGATAATGATAAATGGTGTGCTCTGTGCGAAAAGGATGGACACTTGGCTTTTGATTGTCCTGATGAACAGTATTAGATGCGAAAGACGCAATTGCATATGAAAAATGTAGTATCATTATAATGTGCCGATAGAGATTAAGAAGCTTGTTTTGATTGATTGATTGAGTGAGTCAAACAGACAATAATTTCTTGCCGCTCAGAACTCACTTTGTAGAACGTACTTATCACAATGCTTGCTGATCGAACGTTCTTGTAGCGTGTCTACGGAACTTCGTCGTCATCATCATCGCCACCGCCGAAACCGAATGAGAAACCACCTTCTGCTTCCTCATCAGCGGCAGGTTTTGTCAGCTCCTCCCACTTGCCCTTTGGACCTTTGCTCATCTTTTCGAGTTTTGGCAGTGCGTCTGCAAGCGCTTCTGGCTCCTGCTCTTCAAGTCTTTCGAGGAACAGCTTGTAGGGGTTTCCTATCTCTTTGCTGAAACCGCTAACCTGGTCTGGTTTGTCTCTGAGGAAATGCAATACTGAAGCCAATCTTTGGCGAGGCACGAAATTTTGCGTCAAGGCGATTGAGTCTTCGAGGTTAACGACGAGATGATACCATCCTGCCGGTACGTACAACATCTCGCCTTCTTCACATATGCCCTCGATACAGCCTTCTGTGCGTCGTGCTTCGGCATGGAAGCCGAGCATCCACTCGGCAATGCTCAAAGGAGACGTCACCTCGCTTTGGTCGGCTGAGACAAAGACACCAGGCGGAGGTGGCAAACTTGACGAAGACGGGAACATGATCCAGTACTTGCGTCCTTTCAGAACAGCGTTCCAGGCGCATGTAGCATTAGGGTCTTTGTGGAAGGTCGAGCCACTGCGAGCAGGGCCAATGATCAACCAGCGGTGGTCTGGTCTTTGAGCACCCAAAACCCCGAACAAATCAGGACCGAAGAATGAGGGCGCCCAGTAAGCTATCCTCCGGTCGACCTGTGGGGGTTGAGATTTGGAAGATGTACCGTCGTACAAATGAGCATGAGAGCTGTCTGCCACTTGAATGTTCATCTTTTCTGCAAAAGAGCGATCGAACAAATACAAGGGACTCTCGTCATGGTTGTCCTTCATGTAGTCGACGTAGACGTCGAAAGGCCAATCGACGGCCTCTGCCCTGAATTTGACATGGGAGTATTGTTTGAGTAGGGACTTGACAGACCAGGATCCATAGACAGGCCACTGTTGAGTGGGCTTGGAAATGATGAAGGGTTTGTTTGTGTAGGATTGGGTAAACCCTTCGAATGTCAGGCTAGATAGTCGTTGAATCTGATTACGAGCAGGAATGTTGGTCACGTAGGGTTGTAGTGAAACGTGTGCACAAAAGTATGGCCTATGGAGCACATCCGAGAACAGATTGCTACAGTCAACGTCAGGTTCTTGAGACTGTGGCTGACGCAGGAAAGTTGATCTCCAAGTGCCTCGCCATGTGAAATTTTCTGGATGTGACCTCATTCGATAGTCAGTTTATGCCTTGTCATTGCTTACTGTCTTAACTCACTCTATGAAGAGTGTCTTCCAAAGCTCTTCAGATCTAGTAAATGCATGCAGTGCCCTGCAAGTCGCACCCAAACGAAGCAAATCAGGTGCTTCAAGATGGTCGAGAAATTGGGCCAATAACTCGTCGGGAAGCAGGGCAAACCCACCCGTTGCTGCTTTCAGGTTGACAGTCGCATTGAACGCGTTCCCTGAGGGACGAATACCAAGAGGGTGCCGCCATATTGTTGCAGACTCCTCAGGTCTGGAGTCACTGGACTCGGTTGATGAGTCAAGCTTCTGCTTCTTTAGTGGTCTATCCTCGAACTCAGTGTCCGAGAGGGCGACTGGAGGAGTCATTGCTGATATGAGCACCAAATTGAGTCACACTACTACTGGAAGTTCTTTCTTTCCAACAAGTACTTGACCAACCAGAGATTTTATTTGCCACAATGAGGTTGGATTTATCCAGCAGAAATGCAAATAATAGTCCTCGGGAGAAAAAAATGATTGAGCAAGCGAAGTCAAGCCCGCCAAGCCTTTTCAAAGGGTTGGTGGGCGGCGGGAGGAAAAAATCTCGATAAAGCGCCAGCGATTCCCTCAGTGCCCGCCCACTTTCACCACTTTTGACATTCATCACTTAACACACCAACCACTAGATATCCTCACAAACTCTCACAGTTGAGAGTTTTCGGTTTCTAGTCTTTCCACCACAACTTGCAACAAAGCGCTTTTCGCCGCTTTCGACGAAACCTACAACCGCAATCATGGCTTCTGCTCTTGAGGAGGTCCCTGAGGGTATGTTTGATCCGCCTCCCTTGCCCGCAAAAACATGCGTCGACCGCAATCGCGAGGGGGCATGCGCCTCGATGTATGAGCTGCGCTGACGAACTCTTCCGCCCTGCAGGACAGATCGAGTCCAACTACGATGAGACCACCGACTCTTTCGACGCCATGAACCTGAAGGCTGAGCTCCTCCGTGGTGTCTACGCCTACGGTTTCGAGCGCCCTTCTGCTATCCAGCAGCGCGCCATCATGCCCGTCATCAAGGGTAAGTAAAATCACCACATTTTCTTTCCTCTGCGCCAGACGCCTGCTCACGCGCTATGCTCAGGCCACGACGTTATTGCCCAGGCCCAGTCCGGTACTGGCAAGACCGCCACTTTCTCCATCTCCGTCCTCCAGAAGCTTGACCCCAACGTCAAGGCCTGCCAGGCTCTTATCCTCGCCCCTACTCGCGAGCTTGCCCAGCAGATCCAGAAGGTCGTTGTCGCCATTGGTGACTTCATGAACGTCGAGTGCCACGCCTGTATCGGTGGTACCAGCGTCCGTGATGACATGAAGGCCCTCCAGGACGGCCCCCAGGTCGTCGTCGGTACCCCTGGTCGTGTCCACGACATGATCCAGCGCCGCGTCCTCAAGACCGACTCCATGAAGATGTTCGTCCTCGACGAGGCCGATGAGATGTTGTCTCGCGGTTTCACCGAGCAGATCTACGACATCTTCCAGCTCCTTCCCCAGTCCACCCAGGTTGTCCTTCTCTCTGCCACCATGCCCCAGGACGTCCTCGAGGTCACCACCAAGTTCATGCGTGACCCCGTCCGCATTCTCGTCAAGAAGGACGAGCTTACCCTCGAAGGTATCAAGCAATTCTACATTGCTGTTGAGAAGGAGGAGTGGAAGCTCGACACCCTTTCCGATCTTTACGAGACCGTCACCATCACCCAAGCCGTCATCTTCTGCAACACCCGCAGAAAGGTCGACTGGCTCACCGACAAGCTCACTGCCCGTGACTTCACCGTCTCTGCCATGCACGGTGACATGGAGATGACCCAGCGTGATACCATCATGAAGGAGTTCCGTTCCGGTTCTTCTCGTGTCCTGATCGCTACCGACTTGCTCGCCCGTGGTATCGATGTCCAGCAGGTTTCCCTGGTCATCAACTACGATCTCCCCGCCAACCGTGAGAACTACATTCACCGTATCGGTCGTGGTGGCCGTTTCGGACGCAAGGGTGTTGCCATCAACTTCGTTACCGCTGATGATGTACGCATGATGAGAGAGATTGAGCAGTTCTACAGCACCCAGATCGAGGAGATGCCCATGAACGTTGCTGGTATGTTACATTCTGACCATCTTGTTTTGAGACCATTCGCTAACACAATGCTTCAGATCTTATCTAAACGAATTAACTACCGAAAAATTACTCCAAGAACCACAGTCGTGCATGACTGCTGTGGTTTCCGAACGTTAACGAGGGATCTAAGGCTGGTCTAATTACCAGATTGTGATACCACAAAAAAGAGGTCCTTGAGTTTTATCATGCATTTGGGCGTTTATTGTTTTTGGCCGAAGTTTTTCAAAACGCGAACACATGCCCTTTTCTAGATTAAGCCCGGGTGTTATTCCTTTTCGAAAAGAACTGTTTTTCCTTATTCAAATCGAATGAGTCCACTGTTCCATGATGCATGTGATTGTCACGCTCTTGCCGTGTCTAAGCTCGACTGCTACTTCCTCTTTCCCATAAACAATCCAGGAAGCTAAGGTAGCGAATGCACATAGGTAAAGCATGGAAACAATTACCCTTCAACACCTTCAATCGTCCTTCGGTCAATCTAATCCAAACTAAGTTCACACAGACATAACACAATGTCCGAACGCGGCAGACCTCGCGACCTCCTCTGGTACCATCAGCTACAAAAGGAAAACCGACACCTCCTCGACCGACTCAATTCACAAGAATCCGATATGGACAAACTCAAAGTTCAACTCTCCGCCAGTGAGAGATACAAAGCAGAGTCGGAGCAAGTTCTGGCAGAAGTGAGAGCTGGACAACGCACAGCATTGGAACGGAGCCGTGAGGGCTTTGAGCGGGAAAAGGAGATATTGAAGCGAGTCAATGCTTTGGAGGCATCATTCAAATCACACCAAGACGGTTTGAAAGAGGATGAAGATAAGGTCTCGACTCAGTTGGTGCATTTGGAGCAGAGAGTGAAGGTCATGGAAGCGCAGCAGAGTGGACGGGCAAGTCTAGAGGTGACCAGGCTGTCAGAACGCCTTCAGATCTTGGAGGAGGGAATACGCACGCAGGCAGTGTCCACTGAGAAGTGTCTTCTGCTGGGAAAGCAAGACCAGCCCCAATACGCCCAAAAGGCAGACATGACCACCACGGAGACTAAGAAGGTTGAAGGAGACAAAATCACTACCAGCTTATTCACGGAGAGCAAGGTCGCGGAGAACGATCAGACCGTAAAGGAAACCACTTTTGAGAATAGAGCTTCATCCAAGGCCTCGACAACTTCAAAAACAGCACAGTCGGATTCGGTTGGCAGTAACAAGACCAAGCGACAAGGATCGGAGCTGGAGCCATGGCCTGTATTGTTGCAAAAGAAGAGGCGTCGCTCAAGGGAGATACGGGTTCCTTTTAGGCCCGCACCACTTGACATGTACTGGTGATATCAAGAGGTCGATATCGACAGTCGGTTGCTCTCTGTCTGTCATGTTGCTTCTACTACGTTACGAGATCAGCTGGCTACGGGAGACGCGAAAGTGGAAGACACGGGGACTGGGTATGGATGTACAAAGCTTTGTGGGATATATAACTTTTAGTCAGAAAGATTCTATGTCTCTGAGAACTCATAAGAGTTCTCTCTGTCCTTGACCTCAACTTCAATCCGAGCTTCCTCGACTTCCTTTCCGTTGATGCGCATGCCAGCCTTCATGATATCTCCTGTCTTGACTGGGCCAACACCCTTGGGAGTACCGGTCAAAACAATGTCACCCTTCTCGAGGGTCATGACCTTGCTAATATCGGAGAGTTGTCTGGGGATCTGGAAGAGCATGAGCTCGGTGTTGTCCTGTTGCTTGACATCATCGTTGACACTGAGCCACAACTCGATGTTGTGGGGGTCGGTGATCTTTGACTTGGGAATAGGACCAGCAATAGGCAAGAAAGTGTCAAAGCCCTTTGCAATACTCCAAGGCAGACCCTTCTTCTTGGCCTCGTTTTGTACGTTGCGACCAGTCATGTCGATGGTCAGGAGGTAGCTTTCAATGGAGTCCAGGGCGGCTTGGTGGTCGTTGGGATCGAGGTCCTTAACTCTGCGGCCCATGACGAGACCGAGCTCGACTTCGAAGTGCATGTCGACACCGTTGGGACGGAGCACTGGGCCATCGCCAGGCAGGAGGATGGAGGAGGGAGGCTTGAGGAAGAAGAAGGGCTGCTTGGGGCGGACGTTGTTGAGTTCCTTGACGTGGTCTGCGTAATTACGGCCAATACACATAACCTGGTGGTATTATTAGCCATGCGCTCAAGATACAAGAGAACGGCGCTTGAGTGCTGATAAGGAACGAGCTGAAGGACGAAAGATGGATAAGAGAAGAGGGAGCCAACCTTGCGACATTGTTGAGCGATATTACGAAGAGCAGGAGACGCCATGATTGCAATGAATATGTACAAGAGCGTTGCGACAAGGTGTATGAACAATGGGTTTGGAAACAGAAAGAGCAAGAGCGAGAGGGTTATGAGTTGGAGCTTCCTGTAAATATGCGGGCAGCTTCCGAGGGTTTCGGGCAAGCAAGCGCGGAGAGTGTGGGGTAGTTACAGCATGAATATTAGCCGCAAGACGACACATCGAAAGTTAAGCTAATTACAGTGATACCGCACATAGCTCATTGTCCCATGTACTGTTTGTACCTGACTTGAACCCTGCAGACGACTTGAAATCCATCGAAAACAACCATTCAGACAAGTCTCGACCTGAAGAAAAAAAAAGAACACAACAATACCATCCAAAAAGGCCACCCAGAATTGACACATCGAAATAGCCCCTGCTGGACTAAGGAGAGGCCGGTCATGGAAAGATAGACATGGACGCGACCTTGACAGCCCGCGACTATTCTCCCATAGACCATCTGAACGCCCTATTCGCACATCCTTCCACCCTCGACCAGGCGACAGCTGTATCGCAGCAAGTACACCGTTACCAAGATGACCTCGATCAGCACATGCGGCGCATGGTCGCCCAGCAGACCGAGAGCGACCAAGATAGCGTACGTCGCATACAGCAAGCCAAGGATGAGCTGGGAGAACTCTTTGGCCGCATCGACAGGGTGCGAGCAAGAGCACTGGACACCGAAAGAGCCATCACCGACATGACGGCCGACATCAAGCGTCTGGACCAGACCAAGCGCAACTTGACCTTGTCCATGACCGCTCTCAAGCGCCTGCAGATGTTGACGACGGCCTACGATCAATTGCGCGTTCTTAGCTCTACCCGTCAGTACCGCGATTGTTCACATCTCGTCGCCGCCGTCGTCCAGCTCATGGCCCACTTCAAGGCCTATCGTAGTATCGACCAAATAGCTCAACTCAGCAAGAACGTAGCCGACTTACAGCGCCAACTGCTCGACCAGATTTGCGAGGACTTTGAACTTGCTTTTGCAAGAGAGACCGTCGCTAGCAGTCGCAATATGCTGGCTGATGCCTGTCATGTCATGGATGCCCTGGGTGACCACGCCCGAGCCCGTCTTGTTACTTGGTACTGCAACACCATGCTACGCGAGTACCGCCAGGTCTTCCGTTCATCAGACGAAGCTGCCTCTTTGGACAACATCTCGCGCCGATACTCATGGTTCAATCGTATGCTCAAGACGCATGACCAGGACCATGCCAATCTTTTCCCTTCCTCATGGCGAGTCGATGAAATGCTGGCCAACACTTTTTGCGAAAGTACGAGAGAAGACTACAAACAGATCCTGCAGCGCTCCATGCGTCGGGCTGACGGTCAGCCCCCGGATGTCAACTTGTTACTGTCATGCTTACAAGAGACACTCGACTTTGAACACTCTCTGGAAGGACGCTTCAACCATGCCGAGTCTCGAGCATCGACAGACACTCTCGACGAGAAGCCTCGTGCTTTCAGTCAGGCCATCTCAGAAGCCTTCGAGCCTTATCTTAGTATATGGGTCGAATCTCAGGATAAACAGCTTGCAACACTCATACCCAAGTATCGCCAGCAGCCTATACGCAACGAAGAAGAGGAGTTCCATGCTCATACAGTCATGCCATCTTCCACCGAACTTTTTCACTCATATCGCATCACGTTCGCCCAATGTGCAAAACTGTCAACCGGCTCCAGACTTCTCGATCTGTCAAAGACGTTTGCCAAATATCTCGATATCTATTGTCAACAAGTCCTGTTCCATGCCCTGTCCGAACGCTCTAATTCTGTCGAGGATACTGTCACGATTCTCAATACTGCCGACTATTGTTACCAAACCACTAATCAGCTTGAAGAGCGCATCAAAGCTCGCATCGACCCCGACTTGCGCACCCAAGTTGATTTGCAGTCTCAAGCAGATTCCTTCATGGGCATTGCATCAGCTTCTGTACGTGCCCTGGTCAGGAAAGTAGAGCTTGATTGTGATGCTCCTTGGAGAGAGATGCGCAATGTGCCATGGGGCACCATGGACAACGTCGGCGATCAGAGTTCGTACGTATCTTCGCTCTTGCAACAACTGAAAGAAAAGACATCCGAGGTCCTCAATTATCTACAAAAACAGCACTATGCCCGTGCATTCTGCGACAATCTCGTCGATGCTTTGGCAAATTCCCTCATCTCAAATCTTGTTGTCTGCAGGCCCATATCAGAAACCGGTGCCGAGCAGATGCTGCTGGATTCATATGTCTTGAAGAAGGCCTTCACCGAACTTGCCACGGTGAACGCAGAGCCAGGCACCCAACCCAACGCAAACTTTGTGAAACGCGTCAACCAGAGCATGGCCAAATTAGATCCACTACTCAAAACCCTGCAAGTGCGTGCCTCACCGCCTGAGGGCCTGGTACAAGCCTATCTCATCCACTTACGCGACCGCTCCGAGCCAAACTTCCGCAAAGTGCTCGAGCTCAAGGGCATCACGCGCAAGCAGGAACAAGCCCATCTCACCGAACTCTTCAACGCTCACAAGGCATCTCCAGCAAACGAAACTTTGCAACTATCCAACCCTTTGATTGCGAACTTGTCGCTTCAAGCGACCGGTGCCGTGGCGCCAGGCATCGCCGCACTCAAGGATAGCACCGCTTCGCATTCCGCTCCCGCGTTAGCAGGAACAGCCGCCCGCTTCGATCCCAGCACTTTCGGTTCCGCCATCATGAACGCAGCCCGCGACGGCGTCGATCGCTTCGGTTCTCCGAACCTGGGAGGAGCGGTGTCTGCCGTCAGTGCGAGTCGGGCTACCAGTCCCCCTCCACTGAACGCTCTTGGTCTGAACGCGGAAAACGCACACGCGAGCATCAATGAGAATCTGAAGAACATTGGCAAGTTCTTCCGTCGCGATGCCGGCGGCGGCTTTGGGGCTTTTGGCAAACGTGATGAAGGGAGAAAGAGCTTGGAGAAGAGGTGATTGATGATGTTGGTGATTGATATATATATTATCTGCTGTTTTGGTTCCTTTTCGAAAATACATCAAAAAGAAGTCTGTCTTCTCCTTCCTTCTTCATTCTTCTCCCCCGATTTCGTTCCCATCGCGTGAAGACATGTGTCAGTCATTCGTTATCGTATAAAAGAAAAGAAAAAAAAAGAAGAATCCGTTATGCTTGCCCTGATGCTTTGCGCCTCCTTCCCTGGCTATGCTACGCAAAATGCAATGCAGACGCGCTGAATGTTCAAAGAATCAAATCGTCAAAGTCCGAGCCAAACCTCTTGGGGTATGTCTCCACGGTATCTTCGGCGTGATTCAATCGCCTCCTATTATCCTGTGGTCGGTGTCGGGAAGGGTAGTCGAGCTCGTCATAGTAGCAAGACTCCTCGTCTTCGATGCGCTCCTCTCGCTTGAACACAAGCAGGCCACCGACAGCCCTGTCTCCATTTGCAACGATGAGTTCTTGACCACCATCAACTGATGCCGCGCCCACCACAGATCCAAAGAAGTCTATCGTCTGTCTGTCGTGCCAGTTGTTGACATCGTACACGGTGACTATATCATCAGACTCGGCGACGACGAGTGTAGGACCACCCGAAGACGACGAAGACGTGGTGAAATGCAAGGACCGCGCGCAGCTCATGTCACAAGCAAGGGTCGCGAGCGGCACATCCCACCGTCGCGCGTCATACACGACAACCTTACCATCCTCACTACCAGTAGCAACGTGCCACCCATCCTCCGCCCAGGCGCAAGCAAACCCATACCCAGTATGTTGTCGCGAGCTGAACAGTACATCCCCTCTCTCCGCATCGGTAATCAATGTTTCACACATGTCGCCAACGACAGCTCTCAAGCGACCGTCTGGTGAGGTAGCGGCACAATTGATCTCACTCCCGTACTCGAATTCGCGGACCCAAGAATCCGTGCCGATGTCCAGGACGCGGATGTTGCGGTCGTTGGAGCAGAAACATGCGCCCAGGGCGCCCGTGCGACGGTGGCTCAGCGTGTGAACATGGGTCGTTATACTCTCGTGAGCGTGCGTCACAAAGCCCTCCGTTGCTGCTTCGCCAATCGTCGAGTTAAGATTCACCACAGCGTATTCGCCCATGAAGCCGCCGGCGACTAACACGGCGTCGGAATAGTAATCTGTAAAGTCGGTCGGGGCGGAGACGTCGATGGTCGTGATCAAGATGTCTCCGGCCGTGCGGCTGGGGTTTGTCGATGCGCCGCTAAGGTCCAGGACGGTGCTCGCGTATGCAGGACTGGTCAGTGAGGTGTGCATGACCTTGTGCTTGGCTGCATAGAAGATATCGTTTCTGCTACGTGCGGCGAGAACGTGCCGCAGTTGGCCGTGAGAGAAATGTGCTTTGTGATGGTTGTAGTAGCCATCGAACGAATACATGTGTTTCTCCGGGTGGTCGAGGAGGTCTTGCTGGGCGGAAGGATCCCAGGCGTATCCTAGTGGGTAGAGCATCTTTCGAGCCACTCTTGCTCGCGAGCGGCTGGTCTTCAGCGCAGACCAATCCAGACCCTGTATATCTCGGGCCACGGATGCTGAACTTGGATCCTTGCTTGGTCCCTGCCATTGACATCTGCGCTCCTCGTCGACGTGCATGAGTCCAGCCTCACCCATGTCATATTGAATGTCCCATCGTTCCAAAAAGTCAGTAATGTCATAGTCGATCCATGAATAGTTTTCGTGACCGAGTTCCAGCGTAGGTTGCAGGTGATGAATGGTTCGCGTCGTTTCCGTGTCTGTCCACCTTGTGCTGCTGCTGGATGTCTCTATGGGCGATGATGCTGAAACGATATGTGCAGCTTCTGAAACGTTAAGCGGGGCATTTTCAGCTGCTCCGTTCGACGTTGGAAAAGTAGGCAAGAAAGTCCGTGCCGTCAAAGCTGGGTGAAGGCTGTAGAATGCGGAGTTGCCATTGCTGCTGTTGCCAAAATGTGGGTGTTGGCCATGATTGTTGTTGATGGTATAGTATGTGCTGAAGTGGTGTTGGTGAGGCTCGCTGACAGCATAAGCTGAGAGCCTGATTCCGCCTTCAATAGGGTCAGAGTTCCACGTGGCCTCGCTGGCGAGAGATCCTCGAGAAGAAAGACCTCGGCGCTGCTCTAGAACGTTGCCCGTGTTAGGATGAGGATAAAGTAGAGGGACACCGCCATGGTCATGGTCATCCGTAAGAGTGATGTTGGAAGATGAATCACAAGGGTATAATGGTTGCAAGCGACTCATCGAGCTTGCCGTAGTAAGCGCGGAGCCACGTCTTGACCTGCTCATTCGTGTTTGCGGCCACAGGCCATGAGTAGGATCGGTGTGCAGAGAGCGTCTGGAGGATTGTGTAAGAAAAGTGCCTCGGGACTCTGGACTCGACATGCCGTCGCCACCAAGACGACAAGCCTGTCAGGTCAATTGACCGATATTAATTATAGTCGACTTCGTAGTTGGTTAGACACGTGGATACAGGCTCCGGCGGGGTTTATTTATTAGACAGCAAGTACTGTACAATATCAGCGGATGGGGTGAGAGGCTCCGGCTGTAATTTATTAGATGGTGGGCCGCAATAAGGGTCGTCGGCCTTGCCGTTGGAAGGTTCTTCCGATGTCAGAGAAAATAGGCATCGCCAACAACTTGACAGATCCGGTATCACAACACACAAGAGACAGGTCAGGCGCGTGGCTCACACATGATTCTGATAGATACAATTGCCCCGTCTGTGTGACATCGGTTAAGGCTTGCATATACATGAGTCTCTATTTCCAATCTCGTCCCGATGCAGCGGAACTACAGTCCAATCACACACCATTACACTACACCAGACTCCAATTTCATGCATGCACCATGTTTGCAAACTTTACAGCAGGAGTATGTATTAATTAATTAGCAAAGCAAATATCCGTCATTTTTCTGTCAAACACAGCTTTCCCTTATTATTGTGCGCCAGTATCATGCAGAACGTCATCCTTCGTCCCTATTCAATATTTTAATAGTCGTAGCTGGAGTCGTGTCCACTATAGCCGTATCCCGAAACGGATCCAGACTTCATTCTGCGAGAAGCCTCGTGGTCCATCCATCTTCTCATGACAATCTTGCTGCTGTCAAATTCACCCTCGGCATCGTCATGACCACCCTTGGTTTGCTCGCCCGCAGTCTTGCGCGTGTCACCCCATGAAAAGTCGTCGAATTTCCAGTATGCGTAAGTAGGAAGAATGAAATTCCAGACGGGAAGTGAGAGCAGATAAATGAACATCCATGCAACGTATGAAAGGCGATGGGCAGTGAGGATGATCAAAACACCAGGTAGACCGAGAATAAGTGCCAGGAGGACCAGAGACATGACAGGGATGGGCGTGTGTTCAATAGCAGCCTTGATAGCAACAGCAACTATTATTTTGTCAGTAAATATAACTACGCAAACCAAGACGTGGAGGGTCTAGACTGAAACGTACCGACATAAAATGTGAAAGCGATGGCAGCCGGGAGAACAAGTGTTCCGACAAGCTCGACAAAGACGACGAACTGCATACTGAAACAGAAGGTACCACACAGGTCACGGACCAGGACCAGTTCCATAAGATTGTGCACGGTACTGTTGATCCATCTTCTTCTCTGAGAAAGCAGAACCTTGAATTCCTCGGGAACGGTAGTCTTGCAAACAGCCTGGGGAACGAAGACCTGCTTTCTCTTGGGGAAGGTCCTCAACATCAAAGTCGAGAGGTAACGATCTTCGCCAAGGAGAAGCAAGTTTTTCTTGTGCAATGTGTCGACAACATTCTCGGAATAATGCTCCACAATGTCGGGATTGGCCAGAATTGGTACCCAATAATTCTGATCGCCCTTGGGTGCCTTGATACGGTACATGCAGAAACATCCAGGAAGACAGGTCACACCACCAAAGACGGATTCGAAGGATTTTGAAAGATGATGGGAGATGAAGTATCTGCATGAATGTGTCAGTTGCCATTGTTTTCGCGTAGTTGGTAGAATACTTACTCGAAGACTTGTATCATGGAAACCCAGCTTGCTCTTTTGTTAGCAATCTTGGTCTCACCACAAAGACCCATGATTTCAGGGTCTTTGACCATGGCACTGATCATGTGCGTGAGACTGTCAGGGAAAACTTTGGTATCAGCGTCAACCATGAGCACGATCTCATAAAAGTCGGGTGATATGCCAGTGATCTTCCAGATGCCATTGAAGAATTCGTACTCGAGCTCAGTCATACGCTCATCGAACATGACCTTTTGCAAGAAAGACATGAGGATGATCTGACTATCACGCTTACCACGATTACCAGGCTTAGATAGAGTTGCCTCTTCAGGAGTGCCACACTTGACAACGACAACCATTGGCACGCGTTCCTGCTTCTCGATTGGGATGATGGAGTCCTCGCCATAATCGTAGAAACCAGAGTAAATCTTGGCCATGTTGTGTCTCTTGGATCCACTTGCGACAGCAACATATGAATAAGGCTTGACCTCGTCAGGAAGGATGGTGAACTCCTTCATCATGCTAATAGCGACATCGGGCGTAGTCATGGTTTCACCATGACCCTTGATGAGACCATCGCAGATAACGAGCATAAGCTTGTGGCTGTTGGGATATTCGGTTGTAGCGACAGAGTCGAGTGTGGTACGCATACCCTCAGGACCTTCCGAGTAAGCAGTGACTAGGCAAATTGTGTGGGCGAGAGGGAATCCAAAAGGCTGCCATTCGGGCGGAGGTTGAGGTACAACAGCTTCGTGCACGAATCCTGAAGGACCAGGACCATCTGATTCCATTGCGCTAGAAAACCTTTGTTCGTTGCTGCTAGGTACCATGAGACTCGCGCGGCTTTCAGTGCCAGGGAGAGTCCCTTCACTACGGTTCATCTGTCCATAGACACCACCTGGCATAAGTCTTGCTGTGGAGCTCTGGCTGGCCATGGTAGTAGGAGTAGGTCGAGCACGTGCCATGGTGCGTTCAATAGCATAGGGACTGGTGAATCTTGAGGTCGTGGGTAAGAAGCTACCCCTCTTATTGGCACGATCACTCGTTCCCGAACCTGGATCGGCAATCTTGGGAGCAGGTCGGTAGATGTCATCGGTCCAATCCTCGATTTGCTGCTTGCGCTTCTTCTCGTCGCCACTGAAGGCAGTCTTGTCGGCAGCATATTTACGAGAGATGAACCATTGGAAGACCAATGCAAGAATGAACTTGGCAGCGACAATGGACAAGATGAAGATCAGGGCAACGTAAAGGACAATCTTCGAGGCGATACAACCAACAGTTTCGGTGTCGATCGAACCGACTTTGATAATGTCCTGGAAACACTTGGCTATGTGCTTGTCTTCACCGGACGAAAAAGCAAGACTCATGTCAACACCTTTGACGTTGGCGTTCTCGCGAATGTCGTCAAATCTCTTGGGATAGTTGACTTGAGATGTGTTGAACCAGCGCAGCAGATCGAGATCGAGAACATCTCCGCCGTATACCATGAGATTGCGAGTGTCGTTACGGATGTCATTCCAAGTGTAATAAACGTCACCACCAGAATGTAGATCATAGAAAAAGGTACGTCCAAGCTTGGATGTGTGGCAAGCATAACCGAGATAATTGGGTTCGGAAGTGTTGGGCGGGCTGGAGCCATCTTGGTTGAAGGTAAAGCAGGGGAAGTACCATGCCAGGTTCCCGTCGCTGTCGGTAACCATGTCAGAACCCTGGACGGCAGTGATGAGACCTTTGCATGCCCCGTTGACATTCTGGAACAAAAAGCTACCATCCTTACCACCTTGCTCGCCCCATCCTTGAACGGAATAGAGGACATTCGATCCTTGTTGAATGCCTCTAGCGACAGGGTGCTCGGAGTTGAGTAGGTTGTATGCTTGACCATGGAAAATCATGTAGCCTTTGTCAACCTTGTTGACGCGGAAGCGTGAGGCAGACCCAGCTGGACAGACAGTGGCGGTGAAACCGAATGTAATGAAACCCACGAAGGCTGCAATCATGAGGATGACACTGATCAAGCCCATCTTCTCTCTCCAAGCTTGTTGTTGGGCCTTCTCTTTGAAACCAAAGCAGCGCAGGATGGGACCAGGGGCCCAGAATGTGATCAAAGAACAGTACGTGCCCCACAGCGTCGGAGGAGTGGCACCCTGCTTCTTCTGCTGTTTCTTACGTTCTTCGGCAACTTCTTGATGTGTCAGTTTGCGTTGGAGCTTCCGGCTTCCACTCCTTGGCATGTGATTGGCCTCGGTGTCGTCCCTGAGAGGCTTGAGCTCCCTCATCTCGACCTCATCAGAGCTGAGGGTAGCGACGTCGCCCTCCTCGAGCATGGGATCGTTTCCGGTGGTGGAGGGCATCACAGACATGTTCTGGGCATGCTTGCGGTAGTGGTATTGTGGATGATCCTTGTCGATCTTGTTGCGCTCAGGGCGGATCAAACTCCTCTTGCGTCCAAGGTCCGAGGTGTTGTTCATCATGGGCTCAAGGTGTTGTGGTGACTGGATTCTAGGGATAGGCGACTGATTTTGTGAGACGTAGGGGTCAGGCTTCTGAGCGGAGCTGCTGCCTCTTCGGTGGTGGTGATGGCGGCGTTGGCCGTGATGAGGTGAGGCCTCGACGTCTGAGGGTCGTCTCCTCCGTGAATCGGAATCTCTATGGGGCCGTGAGCGGGACTCCCTCCGTCTGCTTGGCGACATAGGATCCCCCGAAGACATGGTAGCAAGGGCACGTCTACCACTGTTTCTAGGGAGTGCGAAGGCAACACACCCGGATCGGAACAGGGACGAGAGCGTGCGAAGTGTAGAGAAAAGAGTGTTTCTACACGTGGACACGCAATACAGAAGATAGCGAGAGTGGGATATGCACAATGTATGCAGAAGTGGAAGGAAGACGATGTTAGGGAGAGATTATTGAGCCAAAGTTTGCCCTGCAAAAGCCAGGAACGCACACTTTGCTCTGTATTGTTGTCATGCGGCAGTGGCGATCGGTTGGTTGCTGCCGCCCGTGCGGCCCCTGGACTGAACTCAAAAATATGGGGTCGATCGCTGCGAAAATAGCCATCTCACAAGTCTTGTCGTACTCTAATTTGAAGCCTCTTTACGATTACACGTATTCGCACGGTTATACGCGCCTTACTAGATCACTTTACAAGCTAATCGCCACATGGTAGGGTGGTGGTTTGCCAGAGGAAACCAGCCTTCATAGTCTTGAGACGAGTAGTGCAGCGTCTAAAACATACCTATCTACTGCACTGGCACTTGCCTCTCCACTGCCAGCACGGCCATCCCCGCTTGGGGGAGAGGGCTCTAACTAATGTTACAGATTGGAACCATGGAGTGTGAGAAAAGCACGTACCGTCATTATTCATTCGGAGAGTGCTCGTGGGTCACTGTTGCATCATGGTATTGCGGTATTTGTCCTGATGTATCCACGAGCCCAATGGTCTCGAGGTATTGACGAAGAGTACAGTACTCGTAGCCGGAGCAGCGACCGTTGACAAGAGAGCAAATAAATCAAGAATAGCCTTAGGTTCTAAATATATTTTTAAGTTGCTAGCGCAGGCGGAGACCCTTGTGCTTCCGAGCACGATGATCTCCTTTTCGTGTCCTCCGTGTGCTCAATATGGAAAACACGTGGGTTGACACTAAATCATCATGGATGTGGATGTACAGTACAGCGACCTCAAGGCAGTGAGGCTGGCCGTACAAAGGGGCGAATAGATAATCGAGCACAATCACTTTTTGACTCGTACTGGTGCAAACGCTTGGTAAGAAAAAAAGCGTTGGATCACGCGGAAGAAAAGTGTGCCTGCCCTAGACCGAGGCGTGCGTGCGTGTGTGTGTGTACGTAGTGTAGTGTAGGCAAGCCGGTCAAATTGTTTGAAGGCTTGCTCCCTTCCCCTTCCATCTCCACTCTGTGTCAGTTGTACACCACTTTCATTGCTCACTCTACCATCCTTTCGTTTGCCTCGTCTTATCTATTCGCCCTGTACATTTTTTTCAGGTATGTTCGGCTGATCCTGCTTCTCCATCACATCTTTCTCGCTGACAAAATGCAGATCTACGTCTTTTAATCAACCATCGTTACGTGTATAACCGCGTCATCGGCTATACAGAACAGCACTTGAAGCACCTGGAGAGACATTTTTGGTCTTTCTGCCCTGCCACCGAACACGGCGCACATCGTTTCCGCCGCTTGTGAGCATAAGAAAAAGAAACACATACACACAGTACACATCATGGCTCAAGTAGAGAGAGCCCAAACGCCAGTGTCGCCCAATCGTCATGGTCTGAATGCTCAGCAAGGCAGCCCTCAAGCCTCGTACTCGCCCAGAAAGAGTAGTCTGCAGCAGCGCTCCCATCCCAGCATCCGAATGCAGGAAACCCCGGCGAGTCCTGTCAGCATGACTTCCCCGGCACACCATATTCGCGAGTCATTTGCTCAAATAGACTCCTACTCGCCTCCGCAAACAGAGTCGCCCTCTCGGCACTCTTCAACCAACCGTCTTGACTCCATCAGTCGGCTTTCGCTCCAGGACCATCCGTCCCCAGATGCCGAGGTCGAAGCGCCACCTCAACTTCAATACCACCATCAGAAAGTAGATGACTCGCCCTCAAAGAGACAGAACCATCGACCGTCCCAAAGTGTTGCTTCCTCGTCGAGCGGTGGTCAGAATGGTCATTTACAACCTCCGCGAACATCTGGCCCTCGCGCTGTATCACAGTATTCGTTAGGGGCTGAACTTAGGCAGAGTACATATTCACCACTGTCTGCCGACGACAGTCTCTCTGCTGGCGGCTCCCCAAGAATCTATGCTCGCAACATGGCTGGTAATCGACGCTCGCCAGACAACCGTCCTATGTCGTACATCGACTTACTGAATGAGGTTCCTTACTCACAACAAATCGCTCCCGCTCCCACCATGAACAACAATGCCTTGCAATCTGCCGTAGGAAACAATGCGTCTTTGCTCGATGCAAAGAAAACCCTCGACATGTACCGCGCCAATGTCAAGAAGACAAATGACCCCGCCATCCAATACGAGTTTGCCATTTTCATGGTCAACGCTGCCAGAGACAATGCAGCATCAGAAGGGTCAAGCGGACAGGAAACAGCGGCCGAGTTTATCAAGGAAGCGCGTACTATCTTGCAGCGTCTCGCAGACCGTGCCTACCCCTTTGCGCAATACTACCTCGCGGATGGTTACTTTTCTGGTCTCTTTAACAAAGACAAGCCAGACTACGACAAGGCTTTGCCCCTCTTTGTCGCAGCGAGCAAACACGGTCATGCCGAGTCTGGTTACCGCGCTGCGTTGTGTTACGAGTTTGGCTGGGGTTGTGCGCGAAGTTACCCGAAGGCCGTCCAGTTCTTCCGTGCTGCGGCCTCGAAAGGTCACCCTGGAGCCGCCGTACGACTTGGAAAGGCCTGCCTCACTGGAGACATGGGTCTGGTGAATCGCTATCGAGAGGGTATCAAATGGTTGAAGCGTGCTTCAGAATCTGCCGACTATCAGTATAACAGTGGACCTTATGAACTTGGCATCCTTCACATCACCGGTTTCGGAGACGATGTCTTCAAGGATGAAACATATGCGGCTCAACTTATTACAAAGTCGGCTGAGCTCGGACATCCCGATGCCAATTTCCGTATGGGTCAGGCCTATGAGAATGGCACACTCGGCTGTCCAAAGGATGCTGCTTTGAGTGTACATTTCTACAACGGTGCAGCAACCAAGGGCGTGCCAGAGGCCATGATGGCCCTTTGTGCTTGGTATATGGTTGGAGCCGAACCTGTCTTGGAGAAGGATGAGGTGGAAGCATTTGAGTGGGCACGAAGGGCTGCAGAATCCGGTATGTTTCTTGTTGCTGCCGAATCATGAGCCAGACTAATGGAAGTGTCATACAGGACTTGCCAAGGCCGAGTATGCTGTTGGTTACTTTACAGAAATGGGTATTGGTTGTCGTCGTGATCCTCTGGAGGCCAATGTGTGGTATGTGAGAGCGGCCGACAAGGGCAACGAGACCGCCAAGCAGAGACTAGACATTATCAGATCTGCAGCGTCTGGTGGTGATGCTGGCATACCCATGTCCAAGGGCAAAGCAAAGACAAAAGAGCTTGGTGGGGGCAAGGAGAAGGATTGCATTATCATGTGAATTTATGAAAAAGAGAGGGAGGTGTATCTGTTTTGACTGGGTTTGGCGTCAAAGAGGTTACGTCAATATATCCGGTGGGTGTAGGCATGGATGGACATGAAGAGGAAATTAGCATGGCACAATGGCGTTTGGATGAATGGTTGTTCTCGTGTTGCATAGATCAGGACATCTCAAGATATGAACTTCCTTTTCGATTGACCAAAAATGCATTCTATGAAGATCTCTGGCGTTAGTTCGTTGTCAATCACGTGCATCAATGACCTCAAATGCTGAAATGCGAAACTCTTCCAAATTGAAACCCACGTTCTGAGCGAATTGGATTTCCTATTTATCAACATGTCGGATCTACTTCGTGCTCTACCAAATGTCAAGAAAGGAAATGCCCCAATCGGTCGACCGCCGGCAATGCCGCTGACACCAGCGACCGAAGATTCATCATCATCCTCGGACTCATCAGCTTCCACCACAGATTCAGTCGACACTCTTGTCCCATCATCAGAACAAGGCTCATTACCATCCAATCCATGGCCCCACTACTTCTCTCAAGAACTATGGCTCGAAAACAATACCGACGCCCAACTCGCCAAATACCACGTCTATCTAACACCACCTCGTGACCCCGCCAAAGGACCTTTGTTCATATGCCATCACGGAGCCGGAGCCACGGGCATGAGTTTCGCACGTTTCGCCGCGGGGATTAAAGCATCCATGCCTCAAGCCGGTGTCTGCAGTCTCGAAGCACGCGAACACGGTTCCACAATCACCACCACTTCCGGCGAAGAGATCCTGGACTTCAGCATCGACACCTTGGTCTCTGATACCTTGACCATGATCCAATTAGTGCAGAAACGACAGGGTTGGTCAAAACTGCCTCCTTCGATCCTCGTGGGTCACAGTCTCGGTGGCGCAATCGTTACACATATAGCCGCAAACGGCACTCTGGGAGCACAACTAGTGGGTTTCGCGGTTTTGGATGTGGTGGAAGGTTCCGCCATCGAAGCTCTCATGCACATGAAAACGTATCTGGCGTCGAGACCGTCGTTCTTCGCTTCCGTGGATCAAGCAATCAATTGGCACATTCGGAGCCGCACAATCCGGGATCTGGAAAGTGCAAAGGCCAGTGTGCCTGGACTGTTGATTAGACAAGGTGACAGATGGGTTTGGCGGACTGATCTGACGAGAACCCAGAAGTGGTGGGAAGAGTGGTTTACGGGCATGAGTGCGAGGTTTTTGAGGGGCAGGGCTGCTAAAGCGCTGCTGCTTGCTGGGACGGACAGATTGGATAAGGAATTGATGGTGGGCCAAATGCAAGGTGAGTCTCCTTCTTTTCCTCCTACTTCCCCTCTTTTCCACAGTTTCCACTGATTGAGAGTGTTTGATTTGCTGACCTGGATGGTGAAAAATAGGCAAGTTCCAACTTACGGTTATACCAGAGGCTGGTCACTTTGTTCAAGAAGATGTACCGGAGAAGACGGCAAACCTCATGATCGAGTTTTTCAAGAGAAACGACCGAAGTGCATTGGTTTTGCCACCAAAGGTGTCAGACTTGATTGCTCAAGGCAAAAAGGTGTAGGTATAGACGAGATACATAGACAGGGACAAAGATCACATGCCCTTTTATAGAACGAACATATCAGCAAGAGAAACGATATATGAGCCACAAAAAAAAAGAGTGAACCTGAAATTTGACATGAATAGAAAAAATATGTAGAGCCTCGATTCTTTTGTGGTCGAAATAGGCAAAGCAAGTCCAATGGAAGAAGTGGGTATATAAACAACAGGCCAATCCTCTCTACCTCTTCCCCTTGCGCATCCTCTTCTCCCGCTCGTAGACCTTCGCCTCGTGACCCTCCTCTCCCTGAATCTCGGCGACAAGTCTCTTGTACTTCTTCTCGTACTCGGCGTCTCTCTCCTTCTTCTCGCGCAGAGATTCGCGAGCAATGAAGTTCGCATCCTTGCGCAGTTCGCGGACGGCACCCTTGCGCTCGCGCTTGTACTCTGCGCGCAACTTGGCGGCGTCGGCGCGTTCGCGGTCTGGATCGTAGTGCTTGTCCGGGTTGAAGTTTTCTTCGAATTTGGGGATGGATGTGCGGATGGGTAAAGGTCTGTGGTGGTGGAGTTCGAGTGGTCGGCGGCGAAGACGTGCTTGTTGAAGCATGATGGAGAGGTGGTGAGCGGCCTTCTTTTGTCCCTTGAGCTTCTGCAGACTTGTCAGAGCTGCGGGGGAGAAGATCTGGCCGAAGCTGGATTTGCTGCTCCAGAGATCGGCCATGGCGAGCAGGTTGTCGACGTGAGGTTGGAGCTCCTTCTCGCTGGGCTGAGGTCGTAGTTGCAAGACTTTGATGGTGTATCGTACGGCTTCAGGAATGTAACGCTTGGACAAGCTCTGGAACTTGACACACAAGGCTACCAAGAAGGCACCAGTCGGGAGAGTAGAAGCAGAAGGAGCAGTCATTTCCAGCCAGCGGGCAATCAGGGTTATGGCCGGAGTGACGACTTGGTGGAAGTGGTCTGAAGTGGGATAGATTGCGCTAATGGCTGTGAGGATGACAAGATCACCAGCGTTGAAAAGACCACTCTCATGCATGGCAGTGAGGTGCAGACGGAAGGCTGTGGCGATGGTCTCCGGGAAGGTTCTTGAGAGGGAGTGGATGTGTCTGATGACGGTCTCGATAACACCGAGAGGTTGCTTCTGCTTGGCCATGTACGAGATGTGGTCGACCAGAGCGACCGAGAACTCTGCCAATTTCTCCTTGTTGGCTGCCGAGAGGGACGGGTGGTAGAGTGCTCGGATGCGCTGGATTGCGGTGGGCAAGTCGGCAACAGCAACGTCCTTGAAAGTGGCTAGCAATTCCTCATGGGACCGAGGACACTCGTATGTGTAGGCAAGACCTTTGGGTGCAGCTGGAGCGGCAGATGGCTGCTTGGCCGTGTCCTTGTCCTTACCGTCTTTGTCTCCCAGAATGCCCCTCACAAACTCGTCTTCCTCGTCTTCTTCCTGTGTGTTTGCTGGCTCGGCATCCGAATCCTCGTCTTCTTCGTCACTGGCGTCGCTGACATCAACATCGGAGCCGCTGGCGATCAGATCGTCTTCAAGCTGGAAGTCGTCTTCATCATCGAGTACGATCTTGTCCTTGGGTTCGTAGTGCTGGGTAGGAAGACCAAAGTCTGCAGCGTCGTCTCGCATATCCTCCTCTTCGGCTGCGACATCCACGCCAGCCTTCTTGGACTTCTTGTCGTCTTCCACTTCGTCCTCGGACTCTTCCTCGCCCCGCATACGACGTAGACGAGCCTCTTCCTTCTCCTTGAGGCGCAATGCTTCTTCGGCTGCCTGTTCCTCTGCGGTCTTGGTGCGCTCGGTAGGTGCTGCTCTCTTGTCCATAGCCATCTGTCTCAAGCGCATGTCGTACTCTCTTTCGGCATCTTCCCGATCCCTGCCTTCCAGCATAGCCAAGCGGTCAGGATTCATGCCAGCCGTGGCGGACGGCTCAGGCTTGGGTTTCGGTGCAGGCTTGTGGCCCTGCAGAAGCGCGAGCATCTCCTGCAAACCCTGGTCCAACTCGTCACGAAGGTCATCGTCGTCTTCCTTGGCCTTTTGTCTTTCGTACTTGTGCAACTTGGACTTGGCCATGACTTCTTTCATAACTTCGGCCTTTGTCTTCTTACGTGCAGGCTGGTCACCCTCCTGTTCGACGTCTGATACCTCTTGGTCTTCTTCGTCAGAACCAGCTGACGATCTTCTGCGCTTCAAAGGACGGTCCTCGTCCTCTTCTTCTTCATCGTCCGAAGCGCCAAGTCCAGTCATGTCGAAGTCGTCTCTTGTGCCGTCGAAATCAAGAGCCTTGCCTCCGTGAGTCAGGACCATGCCATCTTCATCGTCGTCTGCTTCAAGGTCGAATAGAGAGGCGCCGCTCTTTTTGTGCATCTTCTCGCGGGCAAATCGTTGCAAGGCGCGCTCCTCAGGTGTCATGGTGGGGTCATTCTCGCCAATACGTCTATCGACGATACCTCCGGTCTTGTTGCGGCGCTGAATTTCGGGTAGCAGGGTGGCACGTCTCTGTTGCATGTCAGTAGACTGTTCACAATGGGAAGAGTGGCAGCGCTTACGGCCTCCTCGCCCATGCTCCTGCTGACACCAGGCCTTGAGATAGTTGCAGGTTTGGCATTGCTCGTCGTCGACTGGAACTTCGCTTGACGAGTCGAAGCCTTGACTTCAAAAGGGTTGAAACTGTCACGAATTGCCTGCAAAGCGGCGTTGCGCTGCACTCGCGATTCTCCGTTGCGTCCTTGATCCTGCTTCTTTTGCTTTTTCGATTTCTGGGGACCACCGACGCCCTGCTCGCGCAGTGACGCTTTCAGTCTCTTGAGCTGAGACGGTGGCATGTTGTTGGTGGTATATGTGAATGTTTTACAGTTCTCGTCGTGCTTCAACTCGAATCTCAAAAATGTTAACCACTGCTACGAAACTTTCCCTCAACTCTCCCTCACCGCCTTCCCAATCCAGAACGTCGAACTCCGCTTTTGTCCGTGCGCTCAAGCCTCCACTTCCGAGGTTCGACATGGCATCAAGACCGACGAATGGGTATTTCAAAAACAGACAAGGAGATGCTGTCTCAATTTCCGTTGTTGCGTGTCTTCCGGAACTTCTCTAGGTCTGTGTAAGTGAACCGCATCTCACGAGAAACCACAACTTGTAGGACATCGCTGTGGAGATTCATCAGGTAAATCTGGAAAGAAGGACGCTACGAAATACTCTGTTTCTTACCACATACTCTCCTTCCATCTTTTCTGTATATTCTTCATCACACAAATATCATCATACAACATGTCTTGGGACATTCAAGATCGCTGGCTTTGGTTAGGTTTTGGTATATGCCACAGAAGCTTCCACGATACAATCACGTATACTGATACCTGAACTTTGAAAAGGTGTTGTTCTCTTCCTGACCTCCAGAGGCATTTCACATGCTCTGCAAAACACCATCGATTTAAGTGATATACATGATCTTGATCGTGCAAAGGCCACAAATGAAATCCAAGCTGAAGACTGTTCGTCTCTGTACCCAACTTCTGCTCATATATCACATTCTGACCAAGTTGCACAGCCATCAGTCTAGCCAGTCTCAAGACATTGGCTACATCTCCTAACATGGAACTTGCAAACTCGTTCGTTCTCATCATATCCACAACTTCACCAAATCTAGCCTAACCATGTCCAATCTGCAGAGCAATCAATCTCTTGCTCACCCGCTTCGCATCCTCAGAGTATGCCTCAGCCTCACTAACCAAAGACCTTCTCTCCCCAAATCCCACCTCCCGCCAACAGGCCAAGCAAGTCCTAACCCTCTTCGATCAAAACACTTGGGACACCTCCCTCGAAATCCTACCCTTGCGCGAAGAAGTAGCACGTAAACTCTACGACACCTCCGGCCCAGCAACCCAAATGATGTGCCGCGCCTTCTTCCGCGCCATGAGACACTACCGCACCGGCAGACTAAACCTGCTGTCCAGCATCGCCACGACTGTCGAGGACTCGACAAAAGTGTCAGGATCGTCCTCGTCAAGTTCTCGTAATTCTTCATCCCATAGAATCGCTTTCGGAGACGACGGTGTTCCCTTGCCATTCAGATTCAACCCGGCGTCTCAACCCGTAGCATCTCTAGTCGACATGATCAGCGAACAGGCAGCTGGATTGCAACCGAGGATGAACCGTGCGAGAGTTAGGATACGCTCTTCGGGATCTTCGGACACGGATTCGGTCCCTGAGATGGAGGACACGACAGGTGCTTATGTGCCTTTGCTAGAGCCTCTTACGTCTGTAGTGGGTGCGGGCGATGATACCGTAGGTTTTAGGACGAGGCTGCATGATGAGTCGTTCGAAGAGACGGAATTGAGGAGACGGAGGAGGGAAGCTATGGTGTTGCATGAGGGTGGGGGTAGTATAGGGAGGGAGGATATCATCCATCCGCGGACTGGGAACCCGTGAGCCAGCAAGGTCTATCTCTCTGTGTGATTCTCACCAACGACGAGGATATTTTGCAGGTTTTTTCTTGCCTCAAACATGATAGTGGCTCGTCAGTGGCAAGAGATCCGCTCAATCATGACCTGACCACAGGAAATACATATCAGTACTAGAAACGCTTGCTACAAACTAGTATTAGCGTTTGCAACCAGCAAAAGATCCGTCAAGGGTCTTTTCTGTTTCTAAAATGCTCGAAAAAATTGTTCTCCAGAGAAGGACAGGGTGTTTTGTTCATCAACAATGACTTGGTTAAAATTGCTTAGCAATAGCGCCGATGTACGCACATTCGTCAATCCGACCGCTCAGTCAGTTCATCAGCATCTTCCAAGAATACTGCAACTTCGTGTCAGTGTTAATCTGCAAGTCCATAGACCGGTAGCATGAGTCAAATAAAGCACAATCACTTCAATGCTCCCCACAACATGATCAAATTGTCCAAGTCATTCAGTGTACCTTCGTACAGATTACTCTTTCTGATATTATCTTACTCTGAATCGACAACAACTTCTAGATATCTCATCCATCCAAATGTCCCTTGACCAAGCAACATCGACTAGCGCCAATTCAAAACACCATGTCATGTGCTCATGAAGAAGACAACATCCATCTATAACCCAATGCAGACCTTATCCCCCATGCGCCAAACACCCGACATGACATAACACTCTACTCGAACGTCATTTCCATCTCCTTCTCCTTGCCAAAGTCGTCGTCGTCGGCCCACGCGTTATGCTCATGAGATCGTGGTAAAGGCATCGTGTTTGAAGACTGCAATGTGGGTCTGGAAGGACCTTGTGTTATCGATGGTGACGTTGTGTCTGATGTGAATGGCGATGGTTTGTATGAACGCTCCGGGCTTTCAAAAGTCATGGATATTTCTGGTTCGTGGGCCTTGTGATACTCGTCGTCGTAGCCATACAAATTCAAACCATTCGATGAATGAGTTGACGAGGAATTAACACCTTCCGAGTACCCGTTGAAACTCTGCGTCTGTCGTAGATTTGAGTGAGGACTGTTTTTCCCTTCGAACTCGGATGATGACAAGGGTGGGCTGGCTATTGCCGAGATGGACGGACTGGGACTGGCCCTCGCTGAGATGACAGGGCTAGTGATACGCATTGGTGGTAAGGTGCTTTCGATTTCCTTGATCTCAATTCCTTGGGCGGCCAGCTCAGCGACTTCATGCTGAATCGCATCGAGATCAAACAGCGTGGCACCCATGGCATTTGAATTGTCAGCAGGACCATTCTTGATCTTCTCGTCGTACGTCTCCCATTCCTTTTTCTCAGCATGCTTCTTATTCCTGCTGAACAGAGCCTTGAAGCCTTTCTTCTCCGGCTTCGTTTCGAGTTTCCGTCTTGCTTCCTCAATCTCATTGATGAGCTCTCTCTGGCGCTCAGTATGGTTTTCCGGATCGGGGTCTTCAATTTCCGTGAATTCATCGCTGTCGACAACCCATCCGACTTCGCGAAGAAGCTTAGGAATGGCTTTACGATAAGCCATGTGACCCGCCACATGTTCAGTCACATCGTAATTCTCGACACCAGGTACATCGATGGCAGAAAGCCCTGCAACCTTCATAATACCACCTCCAGTGGCACGGAACAGATAACCCAAGATCCAGTCGTTCGTGGCATAGCCATTGACGAAGCGACCAGAGATTGTTGACATGACACGAATGTATTCGTCATTTTTGACGACTACAGGACTGCCAAATAGATAGACATTCTGGACGATGCCAAAAGCGCCACGATTTGCAAGTTCCTTCAAACACGAGAAGATGACGCGTGAGCCCAGAGAGAAACCTACTAGTGTTACTGGTCGAACACCGAGGTTGCGGTCGATGAGTGAATCAGCAAGGATTAAGCCAGCCATGTCAGCGCGGGCCATGGAGACACTCCAAGGATTATCGATGAGATAAGAAAGCTTCGTCAAAACAAGAGGTAGCTGCATGGCAGACATAAGCGCCACCAAAAGAGTGCTTCCCAGGATTTGTTGAAGTCCTTGGGTCAGGGCCTGGAATATTGTCAGTATCGTGTATTCTCTTTTCCAGTTATTTTCAACATACTTCAGTGGCAAGGATGTTGATCGTTTGACCCATGCTCGTAAGCATCTCTGGTTCCCAGAAGACACTATAGATATCACCCATCACAGGGTTGACAGTACTGAACGGCAGACGGACATCATCGACCTTGCCTGTCATCCAGCCTGCTACCGTCACGACTAGGTTGACTCGCTTGTTGTTGTGCAGGGGACGATATTCAAAAGTCCTTACGGGACCTGTTCGTCTATTACTCGCTCGCACGGCAATTGTTCCACCAGTCGTGACACCAATGGAGGTGATGAGCGCGGCACCACCAGCACCGGCCAAGAAACTGCTAGTTCCAGCAACACCAATGGTTGTGAATCCCGCAGCCAGACCGGCACCGATAACTGGAGCTAGAAGGCCAGCACTCAAGCCAATGACGAGACCACCACCAACAGTAGCTAGGCCCATCATAACAAGTCTTCTGTTCCGTGCCATCTTCGAACGCTTTTCGGTGTGCTCATCTTCATTCCAGTTCTCTTTGTCAGCGGCCTCTTGCATCTCAAGGGTATCTGTAACCCTCTTCTCGAAACGACAGATTTCGTTCTGAGAGATGGAAAGGGCTTTAGCGACGAGTTCAAGAAGTGACCTCGAGCGAGCGTCATATATACTATCCGCGATAAGCACCAAAAACAGATCACAAAGAACGGTCCAGCGAAGATCGAGGTCGATGTTCTTTGAGTCTGTCAATTCGGACGGATCTTTGACGGTGGTGTCATAGTCAGGGGGCAAATCTTCTGCCATTTGCTTTTCCTTTTCCTTGCTTTGCCCTGTCTCAGTTTCGGTTTCCTGGTAAGCAGGAGGGAAGCTGGGGGTAGGCGGAATTTCAGAGCCAGGAGAAAGCATAGAGTGGGTATCTGTAGAACGCGGCGAATCTGGTTCGGTCTCCTTAGCAGCCGGATTCTTGACCCGAGCGTTTTGCATGAGTGGAGCTGTCAGATCTCCGGGCTCTACCCCGTGCTCTGCCAACTGCTCAATCATAATCTGCTCGGCGGCATCGATATCCATGTGGCTGTATAAGCGAACCATCATCTTCTGACTCCACATTTGCATGCTTTCGGTGGCAATGTCAATGTGTTTCTTGGTGGCCCTTGTCCGTTGGAGAGTACCAAGATACTTGGTCATCTGGATAATGGATAGACGTACAAGACCAACATAAGCAATGCGCTGGCCTTCAGTAAGGAGATCCTTGGTGGCCTGCATCTGACTTAAAATGTCACGTTCGTTGTCATCATCCAAGGTGTTGGCTCCAGCATCCGGGTTGAAGAGATAGGCTGTGTCTTCATCCATGCTGGTGGCAGATTGAGCATCGTCATCAAGTTGGACCCTTGTATATCCTTTAGCGGCAGCGTTACCATAGGCATAGTCTTCGTCTTCAAGCTCGGCCACCTCTCTGGCAACGACCTTGCCCCAGTCGTCGTACATAGTGTGAGTCGCAAAGGCCGGCATGTCTTCCCATTTTTCTTCTTCTTCTTCATCTTTCTTATCTTGTCGAGTCGAGCCAGAAGGAACAGGTTGATGTGACCATTCCGAAGAGCCCCCTTGGGGTTGCGTCTCTGCTATGACAGCTAGAGCGGCTTGACGAGCTTGATCCGGAGAAGGAGTTGGCTCAAGTGGGGCCATGGCTGATTGCAGTGGATTCGCAGAAGTGTCGGTGCTGGAAGCATGAGGCTGGGTCATAGGCCGAGAGGTTGCGTCTGGCACTGAAGGAGATGTTGGTAGTTGATGCTCTGAAGATGCATCTTGAGCCTCGGTGTGTCCGGCCTGAGGAGTGTCAGGGGTGGGGCCAGGGAGGGGCGCAGCGGAAGTGTCATTGTCGTCTGCATCTTGGTTGTCTTCATCGTAGCTCCTCGTTTTGCGTGGCCTTATAGGCAGACCGAACTCGTCGACCTTGGGGGAGTCCGAGGGTGTATTGGTGGATTGATGATCATCGGCATCCTTGTCAGGCATGATAGAATCAAAAGTGTCGCGGGGCCGAGCTGTTCGTCTTGACGACTATAAGTCCATAGCAGGATGCTTTCCCAGTGTCGCGGCAGTAGCGTGCGCGGTGCGGAAGGAACAATGTGCAATGTGCAAGTGCGAATCGCAGGTTCGAGGGGTGCCCCTTCCGAGTATGTCAAGGTATTCAATTAACATTGCATGATTGCATTTGGCATGCCACTAATAAGTCGCAATTTCTCCCCGCAATCAAGTGAATATCAGCCACACTTGGCGCCACATTCAACTCTAAATATTTCTTTCTACCGTGCAAGAAGATTTATACCTAGGTACTTACCTATCTCTTGATCAATATATTCAGCGTCTGATTTTTTCATCAATAGCAACCACAAAAGACTCTGATCTCCATAACTCTCGACCAAATCTTCGCGACTCTTAGATACCCCTGGGAACACTATATAAGGGCGACACACATACACACACCGTCTCTACAAGATGCGCGGAAAACGCTCCAAGCAGTACCGCAAGCTCATGCACCAGTATGAGCTTTCATTCAACTTTCGCGAGCCCTACCAGGTTCTGGTCGATGCCGGCATGATCCAGGAATCTATGCGCTTCAAGATGAACCTCCCTCTCTTCCTCGAACGCACATTACATGGAAAAGTCAAGCCCAGTACGTCTCGGTCGCGCTCTTGTCGCCAGCACACATTCTGACATCTGTCGCAGTGATCACACAATGCTCCATCCGTCACCTGTATACCGCCGAGAGTTCCGACACAGCAATGAAAAATGCCTGGATCGATACTGCAAAAACTTTCGAACGTCGCCGATGCAATCACCATACGCTCGACGAGCCCTTGTCAACCTTGGAATGCCTAAAGTCGGTCGTCGATCCGAAAGACAGTGGTACCAACAAGAACCGTTATGTTGTCGCTACTCAGGATCAAAAAGTCCGCTCCGCCATGCGCAAGATCACCGGTGTACCCCTCATCTACGTAAATCGAAGTGTCATGATTATGGAACCCATGGCCTCCAAGACGGAAGATTTCAGAAACGCCGAAGAGATGGGCAAAGTCAAGGCTGGTCTCAAGGGCAGGAGAGGACAAACGGCCGAACCAAACCTGAAGCGTAAGAGAGAGGACGACGAGGCAGAAGAGGATGTCGAGGCTGTTGGAGAAGCTGCGGCTTCCATGGCTGCAGAAGCAGCGCAAAAGAAGCGCAAGAAAGGACCCAAGGGGCCAAATCCACTCAGTATGAAGAAGCCCAAGAGTCGTGCTGCACAAGTCGAAGGAGAAAAGCAAGCCATTCGCAAGGCCGCCAAGCAGGATCCGCAGGCAAAGGAGAAGGCCGTAGATGCAGAAGTTGCCTTATCAACAGCGACGGATGAGCCATCAGAGTCACAAGGCAAGAAGAAGCGAAGGAGAAAGCACAAGGGCAGCGGTGATGGACCGACTGAACAGGTCGATGTTGCTGGCGATGCATCTACTGAGATGCAGGTCGACGCATGAGTTAGTTCGTTTATATACCCATAATAGAAGCTGGATCTAAGGATTCAAGGTGTTTAGGCACTCGATCAAAGCAGAATGGCGAAAAACGTTGCATCAAATCATGTATTATTGGATCACGTTATGCTAAAGGAGCTCCCGCATAGGTACTGTGCTCGAAATGTGCTCGAAATATCAAAAACAATGCAACTCGAAAAGACATTATGGTCAACCTGCTTCCATCCAATTGTCATGAAATGTCATGGTCGTGAACATTCATCCATTCATATCTTCAGAGTCTGTCAGGGGTTGCTGCGTAACCCCTGTATCCCGCTTTGACGATATCCTTCAATCTCTTTTCCATGACAGCCCTGCCATCGTACGTCTTCCAGACCTGGTGAGGAGCCTTATTGACGACATCCCAGCTCAAGAGGTTGTCAGTGAGGCCGGTAAGCTCCTTTTGTTTGCGTTCCCATTCGCTGTCACGTCTGACGCTGATACCGCTGCTGACGATGACAAGAGGGACATCAGGACTTTGAATTGTACGTGCACTGACGACCTCATTCTTGGTCAACGATTCGGCCACCAGATTCTCCTGCAGCTGTGCCTTGATGAACTTGCCTCCCTGGTAAGCTGACTTGCCGTAGACACGATCCTCGCGCGTGCGTCCGTTGAAAATGGCACCAAGAGTGCGCTGAATGCCTAGTGGTGAGATAACACCAAAGCCCCAAAGGACGAAGCCACGACCAGTGCCACCAATACGGTGCAACAAGTCCTCGTGGAGAGGGTCTACCATCATGATACCTGCAATGTTACGGACATGACGAGCGGAGAAGATGCGTGACACAATGGAACCGTAACCGGCCGAGACCAAGATCCATGGGCCCTCCTCGCCGGCAAGGGCAAGAGCCTCGGAAAGGGCATCCGAAGACATACCAGCGCTGTGGGGGCTAGGGGCGCTGTCCGACCAGCCGTAACCAGGACGGTCCCAGTAACAGTAGCGATCGATGGTTCCGTTCTGGTAGGCGGCATATGCCCAGTGTTCAAAGTCGTACTCTGAAGGGTTCTCTCCGGCCTCAAGTAGAAGAGTAGGAGTAGCATCGCCATTGGCATCGTAAGTGACGTTACCTATGCAGGCAAGATGGACCTGGTACTTGTCGCCATCGACGTAATAGCGCTGACCATCCATAGGCAGTGTACTGTCGCGGGCGCGGAGAATGAGGGTCGCAGTCATAAGGACGGTGATGATAATATAGATGACAAGGATGAAAGTGGCGACCAGAACGGCCAGCCACTCGCGCAAGGTCCTGCGTGTTTCTGGGCGTCCAGTAAGACGCTCTTCTTCTTCGCGCTTGCCCCAAGCAACAACTCTGTCGGTTACAACACACCAGAATCCGATCAATGTGGCCCAGGCAATGGAAGCAATACCTGGCCAGCCTTCTTCCACTCTCAGGCGAGGAACGGCGGCAATCAGGATGAGATCAATGGCGAGGATGCCGGTAATGATGGCCATGGAGACGCGCATTGCACGAGACGGTGCGGTGAAGAAGAGCAAAGCAACCAGAAGGTTACCAGCAGTCAGGGTGGTGTAGGAGAAGTCAAAGAAGCCAGACCCTCTGGTGTGAAGGCCAGGAGGAGAGATGAAGATGCTGACGAAGAGCAAGACCCACCAGATAAAGGTGATGAGGAAGAAGAGGACGGTGAGGTAGCGCAGAAAGCGAACCGTCCACAGGTTGTAAGGCGACACCTTCGAGAGTCAATAAACAAAGGTCGAACAGGATATGCATCGTCGACTCACAGCTGGGTCATCGGGGTCGAGATAGCCATCCGCATGAGGTGGACGGGGTTGAGCAGGCAGCAGCCTTGTTCTCTCATCAACGTCTCGTTCTCTCTGCTCATACTCACGCCTTGAGGGTGGCCGTCTGCCTGTGTCGTTGGAGGTTCTGGGGGTCGAAGAGCCATCATCAGCCTCCTCGTCGCCATCTTTCCTACTGCCCCAGAGTGAAACCATTATTGCAAGTCGTGAACGGTACTTTGGTACACTGTCTTGACTTGATCTGAGTTTGGTCTAGGAAAGAAAGAAACAAAGGAAGAAGAACGTAAGAAGTAGAAACAACGAACCAAGATGGGACGGCATGGGTGAGCTCACGAGGCTTGACAAGCCGTTCGTGCAGATCACTCGATACGTCACTTAAACGGCTCGTAGGGCTTGGTAAAGACGAGAAGGGATTACTGCGTGATTTCAAGGTATGCTTTGTGAGTTTTGTAAAACTCTATGGCTGTCACCTCTTACATGATAGACCCGGTGAGAGAAATTGATAGAGTTTAAATAGCTTGTATCTACTCAACTTGTGTTGTTGATGATTTATCCTGTGAAGAAGCCATGCTCCTTCCCCACAGAAATCTGCGGCGCTCGCTCATCCTATACCTACACGATACCAACACTCTGGGCATAGATAGCACATATAGATCGGTCTAGATCTCTTCCAAGATAGGTGTGGTAGCAAGTGCATCATATGCACCACAGACACTGTAGGTATTCATGCTTCTGTCAATATCTTGTGCCTATCAAGAGCTTCAGTTCTCTTGGATTATTAGAGGTAATCACCTAGTGTTGAGCTGCCTTCTCTCATTGTTTTAGCGGAGTCAGTGGCGTTAGTCGGAGTGACATTCGATCCACAAGCATTGTCCACTTCGATACAGAAAAACACAAGCTAGAGACGTAATGAATGCTAATTACTCTTTGAAGTCTTTAGACTGACCGACTTTATGACATTGTGTACGGAATCGGCCACGACAGGTTGACGGAAGATGCCGAAGAGACATGGTCCAGGATTCGCGAAGGTAGTAGCGGCGAAGATTAACGAAGCTCAGTGTCCATATCAGTCTTCTACTAATCACATCTTCCAAGGCAGCACACGCGTAGGTCCTTGTTGTCAATCTACGTCTGTCGCTCGCCCACCACACACACCGCCGCCATGGCCGACAACCAAGATGCGAACCGGCTCAACCAGTACAAGTACTCGGCCATGTCCAACCTGGTTCTCCAGGCGGACCGTCGATTCATCTCGCGCCGAGGAGATGAAAACACTGGTGATCCCGAATCGCTTGCAGGGCGCATTAATCTGAATGACATGGGCTCGCGCAATGCCCGAGAGGACGCCCCGGTACAACCGACTTCACAAGATGCCCAAAGAAAGCGCAAGCGTACAGAACCCGCCCAGACTGCTCGCGCAGCTGGCATTCTTTCTCAAGCAGACCTCAACATTGAGGGCCTTCGCTATCGCCCGCGGACGCCCGCCACCACAGCAATTTACAACCTTATCAGCACACATGTCGCTCAGAAGATGGGTGGCGACTATGGCCTCCACATTACCGCCAGTGCCACAGACAGCATTCTCGAATACCTGAAAGATTCGGACCTCAAGGATTTTGACAAGAAACGAGAGATTGACGACATTCTCGGCGCAAATTTGTCATCAAAGGAGTTCAATGAGCTTGTCAACCTGGGCAAGAAGATTACAGATTACGATAACCAGGACGAAGACGAGAACATGGCCGACGCCGAAGAAGCAGGAGAAGGTGCCGACATTGATGAGCGCCAAGGTGTCGCGGTTGATTTCGGCGACGAGGATGAAGAAGATGGCCAGAACTTCGAGGTACGAGACGGAGAAGAAGATTCAGATGAGGATGGTATACCCGAGGATCCTGAGGATGGTGCCGATGGTGCTGCTGATGAACGGGAGCTTAATCCTGATGCTGAAGGTGACGAAGAAGACATAGTCCTTTCCACAACCACAACGGGCCGCTCAGCAAAGGCCTCGCAGCAAGGTCTAGTTCCCGCTCACGAGATCGATGCTTTCTGGCTGCAACGTCAGATTGGTCAGCTATACGAAGATGCTCATATCCAACAAGACAAGACTCAACAAGCACTGGACATCATGGCAGACTCGGATGAGGAGGGCGAGGAGAAGCAACTTCGTGATATCGAGAACGATCTGATGGAGCTTTTCGACTACGAGCATCCTGAGCTGGTCTCAAGGCTCGTCAAGAACCGTGACAAGGTTGTCTGGGTCACCAAGTGGCGGAGAGCTGGCGAGGACGAGTCCGCTCGTGTTGCAATCGAACGGGAGATGGTTTCGGCTGGACATGGCAACATCCTCAAGGAACTCAAGACTCGTCAACAAGGCACTACCGAAGGTCAGACGCAAGGGAAGATGCAATTCGATTTGATGGACCTGGACACAGCAGCTGCAAAGACTGAGGCTCCAGAGGAGAAGAAGGATGGCTTAGTTGGTGGTCTCCAGCCCAGCAGGAACCTTAATCTCGACAACCTCATTTTCGACCAAGGTAACCATTTGATGACGAACCCTAGTGTAAAACTACCCCAAGGCTCGACCAAGCGCGCTTTCAAAGGTTATGACGAGATCCACGTACCAGCACCCAAGCGCAAACGTGAAGACTTCGACACACCTAACTTACCAACCACTGAACTACCTGAGTGGGCTCGTGTCGGATTTGGATCTTCCAAGGAGCTCAATCGCATTCAAACTCGCTGTTTTCCCACCGCCTTCAAGGACGATGGCAACATGCTCATTTGCGCACCTACTGGATCTGGCAAGACTAATGTAGCCATGCTCGCTATTCTGCGCGAGATTGGAAAGCACCGCGATCCTGAGACTGGTGCCATTGACCTTGACGCTTTCAAGATTATCTTCATTGCTCCTCTCAAAGCACTGGTTCAAGAACAGGTTGGCAACTTTGGCAAGAGACTTGAGCCTTATGGCATCAAAGTTTCGGAGCTGACAGGTGATCGACAACTCACCAAGCAACAAATTGCCGAGACACAGATCATTGTCACAACACCGGAGAAGTGGGACGTCATTACACGCAAGGCCACCGACACAAGCTATACCAACCTTGTCAGGCTAATCTGTATCGACGAAATTCATTTGCTTCACGATGACCGTGGTCCAGTACTTGAAAGCATTGTCAGCAGAACCATTCGCAAGATCGAGCAAACCGGTGATCCTGTCCGTCTTGTCGGTCTGAGTGCTACTTTGCCCAATTATAGGGATGTCGCCACTTTCTTGCGAGTCGACCCAATGAAGGGTCTCTTCCACTTCGATGGCACATATCGACCTTGTCCTTTGAAGCAAGAGTTTATTGGTGTCACTGAAAAGAAAGCCATTAAACAACTCAAGACGATGAACGACATTTGTTACAACAAAGTTCTCGAACAGGTCGGGCAGCAAAGAAATCAGATGCTGATCTTTGTGCATTCTCGAAAGGAGACTGCAAAGACTGCCAAATACATTCGAGACAAAGCGCTTGAGCTCGAGACTATAGGTCAGATCCTGAAGCATGATGCCGCTAGTCGTGAGATTTTGACAGAAGAGGCTGAGAGTGTGACGGACGCCGATCTCAAGGACTTGCTACCTTATGGTCTAGGTATTCATCATGCTGGTATGAGTCGTGCCGACAGAAACTCGGTGGAAGAGTTGTTTGCATCAGGTGATGTCCAGGTCCTTGTCTGCACAGCTACCCTTGCCTGGGGTGTCAATCTGCCAGCTCATACGGTCATTATCAAGGGCACCCAAGTATACTCCCCTGAAAAGGGTAGTTGGGTTGAGCTCTCACCTCAAGATGTCCTCCAGATGCTGGGTCGTGCTGGTCGTCCGCAGTACGACACTTATGGTGAAGGTATCATTATCACGACACAAGCCGAGATACAATATTACCTATCTCTACTGAACCAGCAATTGCCCATCGAGAGTCAGCTTGTTAGCAAGCTTGCAGACAATCTCAACGCCGAGGTGGTGTTAGGCAGTATTCGCAATCGTGACGAGGGAGTCGAATGGTTGGGCTACACCTACCTCTTCGTCCGCATGCTACGTTCCCCAGCTCTGTACCAAGTCGGTGCCGACTACGAGGAAGACGAAACACTGGAGCAGAAGAGAGTCGATCTCATCCACTCTGCAGCTCTGGTGTTGGAGAAGGCTAACTTGATCAAGTACGACAAGCGTACTGGTCGCATTCAATCGACTGAACTTGGACGCATTGCCTCGCATTACTACATCACCCACAAATCCATGGCGACCTACAACCAGCACATTCAGCCATCTATCACTCCTATCGAGCTCTTCCGCGTCTTTGCTCTGAGTGAAGAATTCAAGTACATTCCCGTTCGTCAGGACGAGAAGCTTGAAATGGCCAAGCTGCTCGGTAGAGTACCCATTCCTGTAAAGGAGACCATCGACGAGCCTCACTGCAAGATCAATGTCTTGCTTCAGGCTTATGTATCTCGCCTGAAGCTTGAGGGCCTCGCTTTGATGGCCGATCTTGTTTACGTTACTCAGTCTGCTGGTCGTATCTTACGGGCAATCTTCGAGATCGCGCTCAAGAAAGGATGGTCTTCGGTGGCTAAAGATGCTCTCAATCTTTGCAAGATGGCCGAGAAGCGCATGTGGCCTACCATGTCACCACTCAGGCAGTTCCCCGAATGTCCATCTGATATCGTCCGCAAGGCCGAGCGTATTGATGTCCCTTGGTCGAGCTACTTTGACCTCGACCCACCTCGTATGGGTGAGCTCCTCGGCCTGCCAAGGGCTGGAAGACAGGTTTGCGCTCTTGTTCAGAAGTTTCCTCGACTAGATATCCAGGCTCAAGTGCAGCCCATGACACGCACAATGCTTAGGGTAGAGCTTACAATCTCGCCAAGATTTGAGTGGGACGAAGCACTTCACGGCAAGTCCGAAAGTTTCTGGATCATGGTCGAGGATTGTGATGGTGAGGAGATTCTCTTCCATGATCAGTTCTTGTTGCGCAAGGAATACGCCACCTCTGAGATGAATGAGCATTTGGTGGAGTTCACCGTTCCCATCTCAGAGCCTATGCCACCAAACTACTTCATCACTGTCTTGTCTGACAGATGGATGCACTCTGAGGCAAAGCTGGCAGTTTCGTTCCAAAAGCTTGTTCTACCAGAAAAGTTCCCACCTCATACCCCTCTTCTGGACCTGCAATCTCTACCTATTGCTGCATTGAAGCGCCCCGAATTTGTGAATCTCTATCCTGATTGGGAACGGTTTAACAAGATCCAGACCCAGACGTTCAACTCACTGTTCGCTTCGGATGACAATGTCTTCATCGGATCTTCTACAGGAAGCGGCAAGACCGTCTGCGCTGAATTTGCTCTGCTCCGTCACTGGAGTGAAGAAGGAAATGGCCGGGCTGTGTACATCGCACCCTTCCAAGAAGCCATTGATGCACGACTCAAAGACTGGCAGGCTCGTCTAAGCAATATCGCTGGTGGCAAACAGATTGTCAAGCTCACAGGTGAAACAACTGCCGACCTCAAGCTACTCGAGAGAGGCAACTTGATCCTTGCCACACCTCAACAATGGGACATGATGTCTCGTATGTGGCAGCGCAGGAAGAATGTGCAGAACGTGACACTTGTGATTGCCGATGATCTTCATATGATTGGTGGTCATAACGGCTACGTCTACGAAACTGTAGTCTCAAGAAGTCATGCTATCAGCAAGCAGCTTGAGAATGGTCTTCGTATCATCGGTTTGAGTGCTTCTCTTGCCAATGCACGAGATGTTGGGGAGTGGTTTGGGGCAAGCAAGCATACTGTCTTCAACTTCAGTCCCCAATACCGACCAATCCCTCTCGAGTTGCACATTCAACCTTTCACTATTCCACATTTCCCGTCCTTGATGCTGGCTATGGTGAAACCTGTTTACCAATCGATTGTACAGCTTGCTGCCGGCAAACCTACCATGGTCTTCGTACCCAGCCGCAAGCAAGTCCGTGCAACCGCTTTAGATTTGTTCGCAACTTGTGCTTCAGACGACAAGGAGGATCGGTTCCTCAATGCCAACATCGAGGACATCTCATCGGTGCTGGAGAAGATAAACGAGCGAGCCCTAGCCGAATCATTGTCACACGGTATCGGCTACTACCATGAAGCTCTGAGTCCATTCGACAAGCGGGCCGTCGAACACTTCTTCAAGGCTGGTGCTATTCAAGTGATGCTTGTGTCAAGAGACTGCGCATGGGAAGTCCAGACACCCGCTCACATGGTTATCGTCATGGGTACTCAATTCTTCGAAGGTCGTGAGCACCGTTACATCGATTACCCCATCAGTGAGATTCTTCAGATGCTGGGTAAGGCCGGAAGACCCGATGAGGACTCCAAGGCACGTGGAATTCTGATGTGCCCTGCTGTCAAGAAGGACTATTACAAGAAGTTCTTGACCGAGGCTCTTCCAGTAGAGAGTCAGCTTCAAGCTTTCCTGCACGATGTCTTTGTGACTGAGATTAGCACAAAGACAATTGAGGACACCCAGGATGCCATTAACTGGTTCACTTACACCTACTTCTACCGTCGTCTCATGGCGAACCCCAGTTTCTATGGACTTACAGACACCACACAAGATGGCTTCAACTACCATCTCTCCGAGCTGATCGAGACAACACTGAAGGATCTCACGGACGCAAACATTATCGAGATTGATGAGGAGGACGATTCCATCACTCCTTTGAATGCTGCCATGATTGCTGGATACTACAACATTTCTTTCGTCACCATGCAGACATTCTTGTTGTCTCTGAAGAAGTCTACCAAGCTGAAAGGTATTCTTGAGATTGTCACTGCTGCTACAGAATTCGAAGATGTTCAGACTCGTCGTCACGAGGAACGCATTCTTTCACGCATATATGATCGTGTGCCCGTCAAGCTTGCTGAAGTTAATTTCGAGTCGCCTCATTTCAAGGCTTTCGTCCTTCTGCAAGCGCACTTCTCCCGCATGCAGCTGCCTGCAGACCTTGCCAAGGATCAGGAAATGATACTCAAAAAGGTTCTCACGCTGCTGAGTGCGTGTGTTGATGTGTTGTCTTCGGAAGCCCACTTGAACGCCATGAACGCCATGGAAATGAGCCAAATGGTCGTCCAGGCTATGTGGGATCGCGACTCTCCACTCAAGCAGATCCCTCACTTCGAGCCTGAGGTGGTTGAAGCGGTCAACAAAGCTGGCATCAATGATATCTTTGAGTTTATGGACGCTATGGACCCCGATGAGAATCCCAACCATGGCGCGCTCATCAAGAGCATGGGTATCACCAACGCGCAATTGGCTGATGCCGCTCGCTTCACTAACGAACGCTATCCCAACATCGAGTTGAACTTTGAGCTCGAGGATCCGGAAAACGTTACTGCTGGCGAGCCAAGCTTCATCAACGTTAGCATTGAGCGTGATGTCGAAGAGGATGAGGAGCCCAACCTTACCGTTCATGCACCGTTCTACCCAGCCCAGAAGAGCGAGAACTGGTGGCTCGTGGTTGGTGAAGAGGGTACCAAGAACTTGCTCAGCATCAAGAAGGTCACCATTGGCAAGCAGCTCAAGGTGCGCTTGGACTTTACTGTCCCTACACCAGGCAAGCACGATTTGACTTTGTTCTTGATGAGTGATTCGTACGTTGGTGTCGATCAAGCTCCTACCTTCAGTGTAGATGCCGCCGAAGGTATGGAAGAAGACGATGAAGAGGACGAGGAATGAAGTATGTTAATCCCAGCGGGGCGTTTTCGAGATTGAACGAGCTTTTGTTTTGTTGTCAGAAGAAAGCCTTTTATGTACCAAAATAAAAAGAATTGAATATATATTTTCCATGCTTGTAATTAAGGAATTATAACTTCCTGTCAACCAGTCCTGTGATGCTTCTTCGTACACTTCATGCAAATCAATTCCATCGTACATGTCAATGGCAAGCAGCACTCTTGCTGACGGTTGAATTGCCAAAGACCAGATAACCAACAAAAGCTCCCACCGCAACCGACAGCATGATCCAGCCATTATAAGTCATAAACAAAAGCCTATGCAACAAAATCAGCAACAGATACGAACAGCCCCGACAGACCCAAACCCAAGGAGGTTGTTGGGGGGTGGGTAACCACAGGAAGAGGAAGAAACTTACATGATGAAGAAAGAATAAAAGACTTGTACGGCATAGAGGGCAGCCTTTACAATCTTGCTTCTCTGCTGCGTCTCCGCCGCGCTTCGTCCTGAGGAGAGTAATGAGCGACCTTCATTATCTTCGACTTTTTCGTTGATCACTCCATCTCAGCAAACTTTGGGTTTTTGGATTTTTTTTTGCTCTGCAACGAAAAAAGAAAAGTGAAAAGAAGGGGGGTGGTGAAAACAAGAAGGGAGAACTTACTCGGCGATTCATCAATCTCTCTTTGCACTTTTGCTTCGTAACGACGAGACATTTCGCGGACGAATTCGTAGCCGGCGGTTAGAAGGACGATGGCCAGGATTGACCAGATCAGGGACATTGTGCCCGTGACGCGCCATGAGCGGAAGACTATGCAGAGGTTTTCGGTGTCCCATGTGAAAAGCATCTAAGCATTTTGTATCAGAAAAGAAGACTTCTGATATATAGGAGTGTCTGCTTAGGGTTTGGAATGGGTTATAGGACTTACGTTCATGCTGCACATGTCGCTGCCGTGGTCCATGCCGCCGTGACCCATGTCGCCGTGATCCATGTGTGAGTGATCCATTTTCGTTAGAATCTCGAAAAGTGATCTTGGGAAGTAAGTTGGTGAAGGTTACTCTCAAGAAAGATTATCTCGAACTATTGGACAAAGATGGAGGCTGGAGTTCGTTTTAGGGTTGGCTGCTCACGCGATTGATAGATCCGAGCTTATCTCAGATGCCCGTTCTTGGCATTGTTTTCGTTTGGCGGACTCATGCGGGAAAGAGCTCCACCTCATGTAATGTGCATGACGTGGTGAGTCAATCGAGAAGTTGACGAAATAACATCTCACAACTGCACTGATTAATATCGTTCTTTTGAAAAACGATCTTTACCTCTGGTTTTCAAGAATCATCATGCAATCGTTCAGAACACTGAGTAGACAGAGTCTACGCAGAAGTGCGGTATTGTCGACTCATGCCGTGGCACGGCCAATAATCCCTAGAGCCAGTTTGTCCGTTTCCACAAAACCGTCAAGCAACACCAAGTTGGCCTCGCCACTGAATTTGCCCAAATGGTTAGTTAGCACCTCATTGAATTTCTAGTTCCCTCTTCGAACCCCATTCCAAATAGATACTGATAGGAAAATCCTGTGCTCCAGGCTTAAGGAAAACTCACACCTTCTAAAGCCTCCAATCAACAATTATTGCGTGTACCAAGATCCTCTCACTGTAATGATTGTCGGTGGACCCAACGCACGAACCGACTACCACGTCAACGAAACGCCAGAGTTTTTCTATCAGTACAAGGGTCGTATGCTCTTGAAAACCATTGACAATGGCGAGTTCCGCGACATTTACATCGATGAGGGCGAGCTGTTCTTGCTGCCTGGAAACGTACCCCATAACCCTGTGCGATTTGCAGATACGGTGGGTGTGGTGATTGAACAACCGAGACCGGAGGGTAGTGTGGATCGACTGAGATGGTATTGTCAGAACTGTGGTGATCAGGTTCACGAGGCCTCTTTCATGTGCACGGATCTTGGAACACAGATTAAGCAGGCTGTGAATGCGTTCAAGGAGGATGAGGAAGCAAGGAAGTGCAAGAAGTGTGGTGAGATTTGTGATGTTGCGCCTAAGCCGGGAGTTATGGAGAAGATGCGCACGGGAACTTAGATTGTTGGGACGCGAGTCTTGATCACCGAGATGTGTAGATATATGTAAGACTAGAACAATGGCTCTATTATGACTTCACAAGCCTTTCCAAGCCATTTTGGTGATGTGGTCCGCCTTCTTCCTCGTGCCCCTGACTAGTCCCAGGTGCCGCAGCTCGGCCAACGAGCGTTGGAAAAGAGCACTATTATAGCGTTAGCACGAAAGTTTGTGGTAACAATGATACAGATGGATACCTTGTTTCGACTTCATCTCGCTCTTCACCTAGGACCATCATGAAAGCAGTCCTTAGATCAGCGGCATTGATCATGGCTCCGCTCTCAAGGTAAAGTTGATAAAGGATGGCTGTCGCAGGCTGAGTCGAAGCAAGCGTGCTGTCGTCACCCACATCAGCACCTGATGCACAGCAAGAGCAATCCAGATAGTCGTGGGGCGAAGCCAGTGCACGCTCAATGGCCATGCGAGGCTTGGGCGTAAACACATCTCGATGAGGTGACTTGAGGTCGTAGATAAAAACCTCACTGAACACAAGATTTTTGGGATCGATAAGCTTTGCTTCCAGATGACTTTGCAGCGTTTCCACGAAGCGGCGTAGAATATCGGAATACGCGGCGTCACTCTTGGTTAGTGTGGATTTTTGCTTGCTCAATTCCACTTTCTTTGCTACGACGGTGGTTCTTAGGGTGGAGTTCTGGATATCCTCCTCACTGCGAAGAGGGGCACCGCCATCTTTTTGTTCAGCCATCAGGTCGTCGAGTTCTTGAAGTAAAGATTGGCAAGTCTCATGTAGCTCATCGGTAGTAACAGTGACGAGCTGAGCTAGCATGTCCCGAAGAGCTGTCGAATTGGAGCGCTTCAGATGTAGGAAAAGATTCTTTTCGAAAGTTGATTCTCGGAGAATTCCCGCAAGTGCATCAACCAACAAGGTTGATTTGACTTGTTGTTGAAGTGCGAAAAGACATGTCTGGAGCGCGAACAGGATTCTCACTGCACCCAAGAGATCTTCTAGGGATCTACGGCCACTAGCCAGGTGGTCTCTCACGTGTTGTAACAGATCCTCATCAGACTTCAATAAGCTACGGACAAGTGTCGTTTCACCTTCGTTGAGCAATGTATGTACATGTCTGTCCACGTTAGTCGATGAGCAACAGCTTCTTTCATGCATAGATGCTCACTCTTGGAAAGAAGACAAATTCCGCAGCGCTTCAAAGTGTTCCTTGGACACGTCTGCTATGGTTACGTCCTCGTCCAGAAAGATGCTCAAGGCGTTGGCGTAAAAGTGAGACAGATATGCATACTACTTTTGTCAATTTGTGCCGTCATGTAGAAGACTCTAGGTTCTTACCTGAACACTGTCCACAAAAGCGTCAAGGCTCTGTATGTGTTCTCGTTGACGTCTTAAAGTCGTGGAACATATACCTGCACCCATCCATAGGCAAGGGCTTCCAGAATACAGGGTATCTGTTATCCGTTCGAGTGCACTCTCGGCCTTGACAACATCAAAGCGCTGGCCTTGGACACAACGCGTAGCTTTCTTGGACAACTTGGATTGAAAGTTTTCGATGGATGTAGCGACACCGAAGAAGAAGACCAAGGGTATTCTGTCTTGCCATCGACTGCAGAACCAGTGAGCATGAGCTGAACAATTTGGTTTTAGAGACATGATTACCTCAATAGTTCGATCGTGTCCGATAGCAAAGGCCCATCGAAGGCTTCACAGTCCTGGAATGCAACGACTACACGCGACAGCTTCCTCTCCTGAACGTAATCGTACAAGAGTTGGAGGTCATAGTTCGATAAGCGATTTCGCTTTCTGGTCGTTTTGGTGACAGCGACATCGTCTTCATCATCTGGCAAAGCATCTGCGGAGGTGCCCTTTTGTATCAAGTTCTTGAGCAGGGTCTTGAGATTTGGAGCCAGGCTCGAAGTGAGAGATATGAAGATGGTCGTTTCTGATGTGGTGATACGTTCAGACAGTTGAGAGAAGAGCAGAGCGTGAGATGCGATGCTCGGGCCAGTGAGTATGATAGCAGAGGATACTTTAGTAGGGGAAACATCAAGATCTGTGCTATCAACAAAGGATGAAATCTGGTCAATGGTTGTTTGGTTGATTTCAAGAAGTAGGCTCTGATATGTTGTCAGCTTCTTGAAGTGGAACAGAGAACAAAACCTGATGCAGACCTTGAGACGAGCGTGTTGTTCGGACCATAGACGCTCATATAGGGAGCGACGAAGAGGCCAAGAAGTTTGGAGGCCTTGAGGAGATTCTACACGACGTTTTTTAGAAGGTCGAGAATTCTTGTTACGAGCAGAGGGTTTGTATGCATAGCATGTCTCAAAATCCATGTTGAGTTTCTGGTGCTATCATCGCAGTAACGCCATACATCAATACTAGAAGCGATAAAAATGGTCTGTCTGTATTGTTGTTGCTCGCGTTGCGCTGCGTTGCGTAGACAGAGTTTCGACGACGCTATGCCCAATGGGGCAACTATGACGAGGCTTCCAAAGACAAAACTTTTTGGCATCATTTCTTAGAGACACTCTACCTTAGTTGTTATCTGTATTGCAGAGTACGCACTAACATATCAGCCTGCTATTCGCACTCTGCAGACTTAATGCATGCATTCGGCCTGCGCAGGACCACGCTGAATCCCCGCCTCTTCCAGCAGACATGTCGTCTCGCATCCACCAGACGCGCCGTAGCCAGAGCCAAGCGGCAAGCATCTAATCCTCCGCCTTCGACCCAAGCATCTTCGTGGAACAACAAGAAGCAACAAGATGAAGAAGATGGAATCCGCTGGTTCGAGCAAGATGTCCAATCTGGAGCCACCCGTCGCCTGGAAGGAAACCCGGAGGAGATGGAAGCCGAAGAGCTGAGACGGAAGATCATGATGCTGGAGAAAGAATTGCAGGAGTATCGCGCTGATTCGGATGAGGATATTCTGGCCGCCTTGGAGCCTGCGGATCGCGAAAAGGTCAGGGCAGCTCTCCAACGGCGGCAGCAGCTCGAGCACTCCATCACTGGCGGTCTTGACATTGAGCTGAATCTGCCTCCGCTGAGTGTCCCTCTGCTCAAGCGTCTGAATGCCGCCCTCCGGCATGCCTCGCTACATCCAAACCAGGTCACACCCCGCAAAGACCTGTGGAGATGGTACTCTCGTGCCAGGTCCGGCATTCCCGCTCTATCCACCATGATTCCTAAAAAGGCCTGGAGCTTGTTGTGGTCCTCTCAGTCTGCCGATGTGCCCACCAATCCTGATCGTCTAGATCACATGGAACAACTCCTCGTAGACATGTCTACTGCCGGATTTGAGCTCTTTCCCAATCAAAACCTTATTCACATTGACACTCTGCTTTCCTCGGGCAAGATTGACCGCGCTCTCGCTTATTGGCAAAAAGCTCGTGATTCCACTACCGAGCCCGGGAAGGATCTTATGACTCTCGGCGTCAGACTGTTCTCCGAAAACGGTCATTTGGACAGAGCTCATTCTATTTTGCTCCAACTCTTCATCGAGTTCCCCAACCAAGACGCTCGCGTCATTCTTCCCTTGTTGGCCGCCACCGTCTCTGCTGGCAAGGAAACACTCGCATTCAGTCTCTATGTCTTGATGCAATCCAAGTTGGGTTCGGACATGACCATTGACGATTACGATGCTGTATATCTTATCTTCCTCGAAGCCAACAAGAAAGAGCTTGCCTTGGCCGTTTTCCGAGATATGATGCTTCAAGGGAACAAACAAATCAAAGAAGGCTTCTCCAACACGTCTAAACAGCGTCATCTATACACAACAATGCTCAGACGCATGCAGCATACGTCCGATCCTACCGAAATCAATAGCGTGTCCCTTGCTTCCATGAGCGCCATGCCATCTGAATGGCAGAACAAATACTTTTTTGGCAGTTGGCTCAAAAAACTCATTGGCATGGGTCAGTTGGAAGCAGCAACTAAAGTCGTCGAACTTATGTACGAACGCGGTTGCAATCCCGATCCCAAGCATATGAACGGCCTTATCGGAGCGTTTTTGCGATCCCAGGACCAGCAGCTCCAAGAAAGAGGAGAAAAATTAGCATGGGCCATGGTCCAGAGGCGACTGGACTTTGCTTATCTGAGACGACAGCAAAAACGAGCTAACGGAGCAGGGGAGCTGGAAATCAGCCCCATGCCTTCTGTTCACCAAACCCAAACAGATGTAAAGGTTCCAACGCATCTGTCTCGCCAAGTACCTTGCGCAACCATGGAAACATTCAATATTCTGGCACTGCATTACTTCCTCAACGAGAAGTGGTCATATATACACCACCTCGATCGAATGCGCCGGCCTGCCGAGTACAAGATGGACTCGTTCTTCATGAACCACATGCTCCACACATGGCTCCTCAATTCCGGCGAGAAGGCCATGTGGAGTTTCTTCATCAAACAAGCTAAGCGTACGTCACCCGACATTGAAACATATAACTGTCTCTGGAATGGCGAACTCCACCACCTCGATCCCAAGAAAAACCGTGATAGATCTGAATACCCTCCGCCTCGTGTGTTGTTTACCCTCATGACGACTTGGCTGCATGGATTGGACAGCAAGCGAAAAGCAGCCGCCATCCAGGACTTCGAGGTTGTCTTATACTCAAGAATTGTATCGAGCTTCTGCTCGGACAAGGACTTCGCTGGCTGCTTGGTTGCGCTGCACGGCATAGCCCACCACTTTGCGCATTACCCAGATGCTGAAGTTGCTCGTATGGTAGTGACGGGTATCTCTAATCTGCCTGAAGCGCAATGGGCTTCCGTAAGGGGTCGACGCGGCCGTCAACAGTTGCCTGCCAGTGAAGCCAGACTCAAGAATACGTCAAAGGTGCTTTCGATGGTTGCCGGCAGTAGGGCCAAAAAGGCATTTGAAAACAACATTGACATTACTCGACTGGATCCCGAAGCACAAAAGCAAGAGAGCTTGAACACGCTTTCAGAATTTATCAGGGTAGTCCTCATGCGTGTTCATGGCGACGCGGATATGGTCGAAGCTAGGATACAGGAGGCTGCAGAAGCAATGGCTTTGAAAGGCATAGCACTTGGAGATAAAGACGCATCGAACGTCATGTAATATAATGTACAGCATTGAAAAGCTGGTGGGGTATCATATGTAGCATATCATGTACAACAAAAAGGCTCCGTCCTCTCCGATCAATCATGCTCCTCTTCTGTCAGACCTGGGCATCCTTCCATTTTCGCGTCCGGATATTGATACTTGCACCAGAAGCAGTAGTTGTAGGTCTCGCGGAGATAGTTGACGAGTCGCTCCAGACGCTCCACTGGCTCTAGAGCATTGAATTCGTCGAGCTCTGGATCTTCTTCTTCGATCTCTTCAATCTCTGTGCCCAATGCAAGCTTGTCGTCAGCGTCTTCATCCGGGTCCTCATACCGTGATGATAGACTGGCATAAGCATCCTTACGCAATTTACGCTCTCTTTCTCGCTCAGCACGCTGCAGAGCCAAATTGCGCCACAGCACATTGGTTTTGGCTGGCGCTGTCGCATTTGTCTGGTCTTCCCTCTCCTCGGTATCGAACTTCTCAGCGACCTTCATGGCGCCCCACATCATGCCTTCGTTCCTCTTGTCTTCCCTCTCGCGCCTGTTTCTCTCTCTGTATTCTCCTTCGTCGGCCTTTTGCCTCTTTTCTTTACTTTCCATAGCCTCCATAGTCTCTCTTATCTTACGCTTCTTCTCATTGTCCATGCCGATACCTCCACGACCTTCCTTGACGTTCACTTCGATAGGCTCTGTACGAGCTTCTTTTGACTTGCCCAGAGCGCCGCCCTTGAAGCCCATCTTGGCCATCATCTGCGCGCCCTTGGATTTTGGGTCCAGACTCGACTTCATCAGCGCGGCATCGCGAGCCGCTGCCGCCTCCTTCTCCATCTCGGCCTTGGATTTAGGACGACCTTTGGCTTCGGCAAGTTTGCGCTTGAGCTGTTGTCGCTGAAGAGATGTAGAAGGTCCAGTGGGCTCGGGATCCGCGAAGCTCATGGACATGTAGTCATCTTCATTATCTGAGCCGCCCGACATGGTCCGTGAAGTGGATTGATCTTGACTTGGTATCATTTACAGACTTGAAGAACGAAAGCGAGCAAGGTGTTTCAGTCGGTGAACGGAACATGCACAATTAACCGGCCGCAACGGGCCGATCCGGTGATAACGATAAGGGCATGCGTTATGACGAGCTTCCAGATCACTCTTGCAGGTCCGGGTGGATGCTTCTTCCATTTTTGTCAACCACTGCATCTCTACATATGTAAAGGTCATCAGAATATACTGATACTTCGTTTCCCTAACATGACACAAAGGGAGATTCCAGGATTCTACTATGGTACGTGGAAGCACTTGGACACCAGAGTCCTGTTTCTGACTTCGATGACAGACACAGAGAAAGGAAAATACTTTCGTATACAGCCATCTCACCTAGCTCCGCAAGGTGCAAAGTATTCTCAAGAGAATGTGCGCAAAGAGAAGGAACAGTCAAAAGTAAGTATCAGTCACCGTTCCAAGATCTCATCAATCATCTTTTCAATCACTCTTCCTCCACTTTTCATCGTGGCTTTCATATACTTCTTACGTTCTGACACACGACACAGAAACGCAAAAGATCAGCAGCAATTGAACAAAAGCGCCAAACTCAGACAGTCAAACGCTCAGCAGTCCTAAAATCCCCTTCTGTGGCCGGTATAACTCTTTGGCGAGAACAAGGCAGATCGCATTTCAATAATTCTGAAGCCCGTTCATCAGCCATCGCAAAACAGTTCCAAGGTTATGAGTCGCTGAGCTTGAGAAGCTGCGAGAGCTGCGGCAAACGTGACAATATTCACGATTTCTCCGTCGACGATGAGGCAGATTCTGTCATTCTTGCGCTCGGATCTAGGAACTACGGGCGCATTCAGCATTTGGGTGATGAAACTGCTGTCACGGATCTAGCTGCCTTTAGATCCGATATCTCTTCCTTGACAATATCTCCCTCACGAACCTTGGTTGCCACGGCTTACGACAGAAATCATCCGGGCAACGTCTATATTTCAGGTATACCTGGCAGATCTGACAACAATGGACCACCACCAAGCATGGATGCGTCTGTTTCTACTTACTTGATGCTTGGAGGGCTCGAAACAACGTTGTGGACTTCTGCAGCTAGCCTACAAGGCAGTCACGATTCCATCGCCATTGGCGCCTCAGACGGTGTTTACATGCTCAACTCATACGGCGATCTCACACACACATTCCCAAACAGAGAAGACATTCGCTCAATAGACTGGCTCTCCCCGACCGTCGCCTTCGGAGGCACCAAATCAGGCCAAATCTATCTCTGGGACGCAAGAACCGGTGGCTCTACCATGCGTTTCCGACACACAAGCAGCATAGCCGGATCAAGAAGTCTAGGCGACGGATCCCGCCTCCTCGTAGCAGGATCCAGAGGCGCTTCCGTCTACGACGTCCGCATGCCAAACTCCAGAAAAAGAGGCCGAAACGCACCTTCCACGCCGCTTCTAAACATCCCAGGACTAACAACGCAATTCCCGTCTTTGCCAATGGATATATGGCCAGAAGCGCAGATGTTGGCCACCGCGGATGATGAGAATGTGGTGCAATTGCATTCGCTGTCGAGTGGCAGACATCTAGGTGGATTAAAAGGGACGAGTCCGGCTAGAGAGTTTGGTCGTATCACGAGGATGAGATTCTATAATTCGCCTGCCCATGATCGACCGACGCTTATTGCTTGTCAGGGCTCGAGGCTGTTTGAATGGTCGTGGGGAGGCGCAGAGGACGATGAAGAGTAGTTGGCTAGTCTACTCGGAACGGGGGTCTTTCTTTTCCTTTCTCTTTTGCCATCTTTCACAATATTGGGCATCCAAGAGGGCGTTTTTTTTTCTTGTTCTTGAGAATTTTTCCTTTTTTTTATGGGGTTTCAAACGGACAACAACGCACATTAACCCGTCTGGGAGGTCGACACACACGGCAAGGGAATTTTGGTCAAGGCGTAAAAGGCCTCTTATGGTTTTATGGAATATATCTTCTTTGACACTCATACGACACAATCATTGTACATGATCAAATCAAACTTCACGACGGAAAACCAGATATAGTTGACAAGAACATTTGTGTCTCAAATTTGCATGTAGCTGAAGAGAGGGTATAGTATCAGCCAGCCATTCCGTTAAAACACACCGCGAAAGAGAAGCAGCAGTAAATGAAGTCTTTCCTTTCCATGAAGCAGATAAACACGGACGCGGTAAAAAAGAAAGAGGTCCGTTTTGCTCCTCTTCTCCCAATGGGTATACCCTAACGAATCTCGAAAAACGAGAAAGAAAAAACAAAGTCAGGGACCAAAAAAAACCCCCCACGAACACGCCTCTAAAACTCCACGCCTGTTAATAGATGACCCCATTGTCTTTTCCTTGTATCAATTGATCATTAAGTTCATTAGGTGCCTAGGTTCAGCTTGAATCTGTAGCTTGAGTTTGTCTTCTCACACCATTCGTTGGCCATTGAGTATCCCAGACGCACAGCTTGAAGCGGATCCGTGTCCAATCCGAGAGACAAGGTGAAACTTCCAGCATATTTGCCAGGCATTGGTCCAGCGTTGGCGGCATCGCTGGCTTCGAGTCCGCGCTTCCAAGTCTTGGGGTAATCGGTCTGAATAGTCGAGAGGGAGAATATTGCGGCGGCCTCGCGTGCTCCTGCCAAGCCTGCTGTGACTGCTCCATGCAGGTAGCGTGCCTCCTCAGCGGACATGTCTTGCTGCCGTTTGGCGCTTAGACGTAGCATGATCATTGCGTTGCAAATGACACCCAAGTGACATGCTAGTCCATGGAGTTGAGGAAACGCCAGACAATGGTGCTTGACAAAGTTCCAGAATGCGGGCATGGTCAACCAAGTACGCACAGGGTTTGGGGGAGGCTGAGGTGGGTCGCATTCCGTTTTGCTTCGTTCGGTGCAGTAGAACGAGAGGATAAAGCACATGAAACTCTCGAGCGAGGCAAGGGCAGTACTCCCCTTGTCGTCAGTGCGCGCCAGATCGGATGCTGTGTGCTTGAGCTCACGACCCAGAATCCCTAGGCGCATAGATTCTTTGTTCCACTCCTGAGCCTTGGCTGTGTTTGGTGCTTTGGAGGGCGAGGGTTTGGCGGTGCCAGTTTCCTTGACCGCAGCCACTGAAGGAGTGCCATTAGGGACGCTGTCAGCAGATTCGATACGCTTGAGAGCGGTCGAGTTGAGTGGATCCTTGCTTTTGCGCGCTACAGGCGTCTCTTTCTGCGCGGGTGCTGGAGTTGGAGTTGCAGGCGTGACAGGCGGTTTCTGATCTGCGGCCTTCTTGCGCTTGGCATCTGGAAGATGGTCGGGCTCCGAGGGTAGAGGACGCTTGACTGCAGTTGTGTCTTGGCGCGGTTCAGGAGGCGGAGCAGCCATGGTCTTTGCGGGTCGTGGTTTCATTTGTAGTAAGCGAGTGACATCCTTGCGTTTGCTCTTGGGTATCTTGAAAGTGACTATCAGCGAGCTGGGAAGAGGTTTATCTATCTCTTGGGGCGTGTCGCGTATTCCGGGCTGTTGGCTGTTCTGTGGATCGGGTAAGGGCTTTCTGGTGGGCGGTAGTGGTGAAGGCAGTCTCTTGGATGACTGCTTGGGGCGACGTCGCTTCTCAGGGGGTTGGTAAGGATTGGCATCGAGTGAAGCAATGATGCTGGCAGGTAAGGTGGGGGATACCAGGCGAGGCGGAAGAAGAGGAGAATCGGCAGCTTTGTGAGAGTGAGGCTGGGAGCGAGGTTGAGTTTGGGCTTGTGTCTGAGTGTGACTGGGCAAGTGTAAGGGAGACAGCATGCGTGGAAGATTGGACGAGTCGCGCGGCTTTGGGCGCGGCCGAGGTGAAGGTGATCTAGACTTGGGAGTATCGGGTTTGTCGGGCTGTGTTTGCTTGTGCTTGTAGGCAGCAAGAGAGATCTTCTTCTTCGGAGCATGGCCAGGAGTGCTCTGGGCGCTGCTGGCAGGATTGGCATGGTCCCGCAGGTGCTTTTTTTGGCGGCCGTAAGCGTCCGTGGAAGAGTTGTCGCTTACTTGGACCCAATGAGAATTGCGGTGTTGTTGGAAAACGCCCGAGAAGGGTTCATGGTAGTACCAGGTCTGATACTGCTGATTGGGGTGGTCGTCATGGGCAAAGGGGGTGCGATGTAGCCAGAGGTCGGCGGAATGGCGCGAGTGGTGATGGTAGCGCGAATCATCCTGGGGCACGCTCAGAACATATGGCTCGTCAGGAGTGGCGGTGCGCATGCGGTCGACGGCGGCATCAATCTGTCGCAGAAGCTGGACATGTCGATTCGAGGGTGGTGCGGCCATTATGGCCCTTGTATGGCTGCTGAGGAAGCGTCGCGTCGCGTCAGACCATGAATGCGCCGGCGGTAATGTTGCGAGTGGACCCTAGACGTTCCTCCTCTTTGCTTGCTCCAGGTCTTGAATGTTGCACGTATCACGGATCGCTCTCAATTCGTTCATCGAGAGGCATTGATTGATTGATTGATTGATTGATTGATTCATCCTAACCTACGTCGGTCTACAATTAGGTCAGATGTCGACACCGGGCCCAATGCGATCACTCGGGTAGCCACGTCCCTGTCTCCTCCCGCCTTGGCACCATCGTTGGCAGGGACCCACCCACCTAAAACGCTCCTTCTTTGTTACAGTACACGTTCCGATGTGAACGCATCGGGCAGGCATGACCGGGTGACCGACTACCTTTTTGAGACAAGGAACGACCGCTAGTCATGCTTTGCAACACCACTTCTCAATGATAGACATGATGATACCATGACCTTTTAAGCAGCTATATCAAGGAGGATGGCCTATAGTCTGCATGATCGATCACGTCTCTCACGACTGTATCGTACCGTCAACGCTAATGATTGAAGACGGACAGATCAGTCTGTATATTGTGGAGACAAAGAGCTCACATGCTGCTTCTGAACCCTTGCTTCATGTCCTCTCATGCGGCGTCAATAACATGTATGAGTAATTGACGGTGTCTGTGTATGACCATGCTGCAGGCAGTTTTCGAGTTGGTTGGGCACAAGAGAGGGAGGAAATTGAAAATTGCGGGGACCTGACGCACGGATTGTGCTTTTCTCATATTATTGTTAGTTGGGCAAAGTGGAAGTGAATGGTGCATGAGAGAAGGAAACACCTTGAATACGCCAATACAACCACAACTATCTACCTACCCATCGCACCGCTTTCTTGTCTAGTACAGACTCTTCCTGTTCCAGTGTACCGCCACTGTCCGCCTCCACCTCTTCCCTCTCTTAGCACTGGTGGGCGAGCATGGATGCTCAGGTTGTTACAACAATTCCACGTGCCTTGTCGAGACTCGGACTAACCCTCTCTCTGTGCAGGTCGAGAGCGCCATACAATACGCCTTCAATCCCCAGGCCGACCAGAACCTCAAATCGCAGGCTTTCCAGTTCCTGCAACAACTCCGCGACGATGCCTCGGGCTGGCAGGTCTGTCTGGCTCTCTTCACTCGTGACCCTCCTCCGGACGAAGTAGTGCGCCATACCTGCCTCGAGCTCATCAGCCATGCCGTGCAGATCCAGCGTCTGGACGAGCAGAGTCTGTCTTACATCAAGGACAACCTCATGGCCTACATTCAGCGCACTTTCTCGCCACAATCCCCAAGAGTCGACCCGCCGCATATGCAGAACAAGCTCACCCAGACCATCACATACCTCTTCGCATCCCTCTACGCCTCGTCCTGGCCCACCTTCTTCCAGGAATTCAAGGCCCTGGCCGGCAACCCAGACACCATTGGCTCTGATAACCCCGCCGGCACCATTCTTTACCTCCGCATCATCAATTCTGTGCACGATGAAATCGCAGACGTCCTTATTCCCCGTACTGCAGAAGAGATGAAGCGCAATGGCGACCTCAAGGACAACGTGCGCTCTCGCGACGCCGCAGACATCGCCCTCTTCTGGCAACAAGTCCTCGTGCGCTGGCGTCAACTTGACTTGGGCATTGTCGAGCTCTGTCTGCGCTGCGTCGCCCGCTGGGTGAGCTGGACCGACATCTCATTGATCGTCAACCAAAACATGCTGCAGTGCTTGCTCGAAATTGCCGGTCAAACAGCCATCCCATCGGCAGACAGCTCAGAGGCCAAGATCCGCGATGCTGCCATCGACACTTTCACCGAGACTGTAGCCAAGAAGATGCCTCCTCAGGACAAGATCAATCTCATCAATTATCTGAACCTCTCGAATGTGGTTGGCCAGCTTGTTGCTAGTCCTGCTCTGAGCGAAAACCGAGGCACCTCGAACTACGACAACGATCTCGGTGAGACCGTCGCAAAACTTGTCAACAACGTCGTCTTCGATGTCGTCAAGGTCCTCGACGGTGATAGCCTCGACCCTGCTACAGCTGCCCAGGCCGACGAGCTTGTTCAGCTTTTTGTCCCCTTCCTTTTGCGATTCTTCTCTGACGAGTACGACGAAATATGCTCCGCCGTCATCCCTTGCCTGGCCGACCTGATCACCATGTTCCGCTTGTCTGTCAAGACACGTGGTGCTCTTCCTCCTCAGTACGCGGCCATGCTACCACCCATCCTCGACACCATCATCTCGAAAATGAAGTACGACGAGACGGCAGATTGGGGTGCTGAGGGGGAGCAGACAGACGAGGCAGAGTTCCAAGAGCTGCGCAGGAGGCTTCATGTACTGCAACAATCAGTGGCAGCTGTCGACGAAAACTTATACATGGAAACTTTGAGCAGAGTTGTAGCAACCACTTTCAACAGAATTGCTTCTGATGACCGACCAAACTGGCGGGATTTGGACTTGGCTCTGTACGAAATGTACCTCTTCGGCGAGTTGGCCAACAAAAACGGCGGTCTTTACCAGAAGAGCAACCCTTCCAGTACTGCCTCCCAGCATCTTATTGAGATGATGGCCAAGCTGGTCAATTCGGACCTTGCTTCTTACCCTCACCCAGCCGTTCAATTACAATACATGGAGATTTGCGTGCGATATTGCAGTTTCTTCGAGCAACATACAGAAAGCATACCTCGTGTTCTCGAAAACTTTGTTCGTTTTGTACACAGCGATCATGTCAAGATCAAGACTCGTTCTTGGTATCTCTTCTTCAGATTTGTAAAGCATCTCCGGGGACAGCTCGGAAACGTCGCTCAAACTGTCATCGAGACTGTCGCTGACCTGCTTACGATCAACGCAGAGGTACCGAAGGAGAGCGACGACGATGACATGTCATCTGAGGAGAATGACCAATCTGCAGACGCCATCTTCACAGGCCAACTGTATCTTTTCGAAGCCGTCGGCTGCATAGCCTCGACTAGCTCGGTTCCCTTGGAAAACCGCATGCTCTACGCTCGCACTCTTGTCGGTCCTCTAATCACCGACCTGGAACGTCACTTGCCTTCTGCGAAGAACGGCGACGAGCGGGCCATCCTCCAGGAGCATCATCTGATCATGGCAATCGGTACCTTGGCCAAGGGTTTCTGCGATTGGATGCCTGGCAATACAGCCGGTGCTCCTCCGCCAACAGAACTTGCAAACGAATTCTCTGCCGCTGGTGAAGCTATTTTGACCGCTTTAGAGTCTCTTAAGCAGTCCATGACGATTCGTACGGGTGCACGCTTTGCGTTTTCGCGCATGTTGGGTGTCCTTGGCTCAGGCATTCTGCAAAAGTTGCCCAGGTGGATTGACGGTCTGCTTTCCGAGTCCTCCACCAAGGATGAAATGGCTACGTTCCTCCGATTGCTAGACCAAGTGGTTTTCGGTTTCAAGAAGGAAATTTATGATATCCTTGACCAACTACTCACACCGCTTCTCCAAAGGGTGATCGCGGGCTTGTCTGAGCCCACTGCTGGTACCGATGACATGATCCAACTCGGTGAGCTGAAGTTGCAATACTTGAACTTCATCTTGGTCATACTGAACAACGACTTGGCATCTGTCCTCGTCAGTGGCTCCAACCAACAGATGTTCGACACCATCCTCACCAGCATCGAGCACTTCTGCCGCGACAGCAGCGACTACCCCACTGCTCGTCTCTCCCTCGCCGTCCTCACAAAAATGACTCTCGTCTGGGGAGGTCCCGATCTCGCCATCCCGGCACCACAAGGCACCAACCAAGCCCCTGCACCCACAGTCCCAGGCTTCGATGCCTTCATCATCCAGCGCTTCTCCCCACTCACCTGGTCCCTCGTCTCTTCTCCTTCGTTCCAACCCAAGGATGCTCAAGCACGCAGTTTCCTCGCCGAGGCAGCTACTTTGCAATGGACGATTCTTCGCAAGACTGGCTCCCAATACGAGACTTATCTGCGCGACACCGAGATGAGGGGAATGGGTTTCACTGACCCTATCATGGATGAATATCTCAAGCATCTCCAAGCCAAGGAGACCAAGGATTTCAAAAAGTTTTTCATCACTTTTGTTCAACAGATTAGATCATGATCCGAGGGTTTAAAAAAAAGATAAGGAAGAAACATTAGCGAGTTTTCGACTTTTTTTTTTCCCCTTTCTAGGCGAAACAATGGCTGAGGAGGAAGTAAGTTGTGAGCATGGGATTATCTTACTTCGTCCTACCATCAACCATTACTCCTGCTGTTCATCAAAGAGAGTTTACGATGCAAAGGATACCCTTTCTGCGTTTTTCTGCATCGGAATCAAAAAAGAATTATAAAAAAGGAAACAATAAAATGTCTCATCTATGAAACCAAATCTCGGCTTGTTGTGATTGTGAGCATCAGTATGGAGAGATGGTACTGCTGAAAGGTAATCAGCTTATGGTCTTAGGTTCGCAAAGTACTTTAGCGGTGTACTTTTTCAAGAGGAGGTGGTGGTAGTCAGTAAAATGCCAATGTGCTTTTAGGTTGACTCCGAGAAGGAGACCACGTGCCATACTACTTCAAAGGAAAAAGATATAGTGGGGTCAGAAAATATGAATTGTCAATGGTACAATAGTACATGCATGTAAGAGCAATACCAACCAAGGAGAATTCAATCATTACAAAATCATGTCAAGTATCAACATAGAATGTAAAGTCCGCCCAGATACCCCTTTTTTCCCTCCAAATCGTAGAACTCGTCGTAACATCATAGTTCGTCAAGCCATTCAGGCACAACACGAAATTCTCTCCGATCCCATCTCGATGGTCTTGTCCATCAAACACAATGCTTCGAAGATGTCGACCGTAGGTTCTACCTCCATATCATCGTCCATCTTCGAGTCCATTCGTCTGTGCATTCTTTGTTGTGCCACGCCATCATCTTGCAGTGTCTCCTGACGGACAGGGAAGCCGAGCAATTCATCGTTGAACTGTCCTTCCATATACCAATCAGGTACTTGCCGCTTCGGTTGCGGCTGACATATCCTGGATCTCTGAAACTCGCGTAATGCGACGTTGACACTTATGGCCGGGCTTGCTGTGCCAGAAAGTAAGCTAGCAGTGCTGCACTTGCGGCTCTGGTCACTATCAGAAACGCCGCATACGCTGTCGTGGTCCATGCTGTATATCCGTCTGCTATTGCGAAGGTCATCCCATAATGGTTCTGAGCCATCGATACTGGTAGCGCTGAAATCAATGCTGCTGTTGCCCCACATACGGCTCGTAGCAGACAACTCGTTCGACGATGTGTAGCTGCTTGGTGTCGAAGGCGAATCCGATGGTGAAAAGTCGAAGATGTCGGCGTCGAAGGTGGGTGTGCGAGCACGAGCCTCAGAATATGAGATGTGATCTTGCAGTGTCGCATCAGGCTCACGTGAGATCGGATGCAAGTAGTCGACGTCAATGTTCTCTGGGATAGCGAATGAGTAGCCAGAATGGCGTTTTGAGTCACTTGGGCTGAACTCGTTCATGAGCGAGTCGCGAGGACTGGGTTTAGTAGAGTGGCGCCTAGACAGCTTGAGCGAGTTGCCACGTGATGGCAACGAAAAGCTTGTGAGGCTTCTGTGCAAGCCTTTGATGGAGCTCGAACGTGTTACCCCGACATTGGTATTGATTCGTAGAGGCGGTGGCCTGAGCCCCACCACCGGCATGGTTTTACGAGTGAAATATTCGTCGTTCTCGCAGTCCGGATGAATGCTTGGTGTAGCGCTGTGGTCCTTATCGTCTCCCAGCATCATCGGCACCGTCGAGTCTTCAGACTGAGCAAGAGACACCTCGTTCTTTGAAAGCTCGGCCTTATCGGTCGTGAACGGTGGAGTGCCTGCTACGAGCACACAGAGGTGATAAGGTACAAATTCTGTCTCGTGAACCTCTTCCGGGGCACGGATGGCATTGACGAGCATTTGTAGGATTGCGTATACGACGATCCAGCGCACTTTCCTCCCATCAGCCACTGTAAGTCGTTCGTCTTGTTTGAAGGTCAACTCTCGCTCAAAGTACATGAAATCGTGAACCAAAGCACACTCAGGGGTAGTATTGGTGGCCACGGCGAGCGAGCTACGAGCAGTGATGAACTCCTCGAATTTTGAAGTCTTGGAGCCGAGTTTAAACGATCGAAGGCTCTTTTGTGAAGGAGTCTTATAGTCCATGACTTGGTAGTTCGGTAATAGTGGCGACGAATGTGGTAGCGGTTCGTAGTTATGGCGCGTATTGAAGGCATCCACGTTTTGCAGAACACAAATTCCACCAGATGCTGCCTTCGGAGATGTCGATGCGTCGTTGTCTGCGAGGTAATCGTAGAGCGTCTGGAACTCAAAAGCCATCTCGGTCAAGACAGACTTATCGAGCAAAGCTTCCTCACCAGGAGGCCAGTAGCCGAATTTGTTGACGTGATAGGAATGGAGGAAGGAACGGAAACGTTCCAAGTGCGCTCTTGCCGCAGCTGGCAAACCAAGGTGAGCTGAAGAGAGTTCGTCTTCCAGGAAGGTACGTAGAGCTCTGCTCACACGGCCCAGATGGAGGTCCATCTCTAGATATGATCGCGTTATGAGCGCCTTCGTTACCATACTGACATCCTGAAGATAGGTTAGTCGCCACGAAACGGTGTCATAAGATTTTCTGGCAGAGAAACATACATCAAACTCCGGACATAAATCAAGTTTGTCGTTCATGCCAACACAGTGAGAAAACGCGTCTATCCACAAATCTCTAAGCTTGACGTTTTCGGCAAAGTTCAAGCAAGCCAGTGCATACTCTGGGCTGTTGGTGAAACTCGAATAGCCCTGTTCGTGGATATAGTTAAGCAGCTTCTGCGTCCTGTCTGGCATATCAGGACAGAAGGCTCGGGTGCGTTCGTGGAGGTCGATCAAAGTCTGCCCCAGTCTCACGCCTACCAGAGGCTTGTTGAGGATCCAGGCAAGGAAGTTGCGAGTGGTCAAATGCCAGGAAAAGGCGCCATCTCGTGATGTGTCTTCAGGAACTGGAATATATAGCTCGAATTCATAATGTTCTGAGGAAGACTTTGGTGCAAGATATTGGTAGAAAAACGTCTCGAATCCAGAGGACAATAGGACTGCATGTGATATTCTGAAGGATGAGCCTCTCTTAGACTTTCCCTGCTCGTATAGATGGACGAGGCAGTCACCGTCCTCTTGCCAGAGTTCTTCGTCCTACATAGATAGCTTGTTAGGCAACGCTCGACAGATGATTTCTGGTAAGACTTACACGGCGAAGTCCATCCCAATCTGAACAACTGCGTGAGATGGCATCCCATCTCTTAACACTGGGCATCTTTGTAGGATTCCTCATGGTGAATTGATGTAGCTCTGTCTTCTTCGCTAGCCTCTCTCTGTTTTGATGTCGTCGTTCTTTCAGAATCCTGGAAAAATTGACGACATTAGAACCTGTGGAGGCAGGGAGAGACAAGAGACTCTTTTGATCTTTTCTTGAGTCAAATTCTGCAGTGCAATGTCCTGCTTGGGACATGGCGATCATATACCACAGAACCCCTTCTCAAACAAGATAAGCAAGCCAAGGAAGATATTCTGATAATTTTGTGACTTTTAGGAAATTCAGCGTGATGAGCGTATGTCAGTGGGGTCGGAAGGACGATCTTTGTTATACTCGGAGCCTTACCAGATAAATTCTGACCTATCACATGGATGCTGGCCAGATCTTCTCAGATCGTTTTCCTCCCATGGTTTAGTTACAACTCTGTTTTGAGCGATCGGCTACGCCTACTACGCAACGACCCACCGGCCGAGGGGATTTGCGAGAATGCGGCAGACCAAGACTTTCCGGGGTCCGGATCGTCCTAGTATGATGAAGTCAGCTTTCCGTCGCTCTCAGCCTGCAGGTGTCACTCAAGAATTGTTCGGAGAGGCCGTACAGTAGCTGAAGACCTTTAACACAATACGACACTCGATCATGATCTTCTCGCTTGTTTTGTCTCATCATGAGACCCAAGCAGTATCCTTTGTCAAATTGTGGAAGGTTTTGAGACAACCCGCACTTCTTTGAAAATGCTGTCTATTACGATTGCATCAAGTTCATGATGCTGTATCGCATACACAGCATCGGCAAACCCCTGTATCGTATGGGGATGCCGAACGTGCATACTCGTCGTTCGCCCTAAGAAAACGCGATTTGCGTGCTGCAGTCAGCCATCATACATTTTGACTCCCTCCTGGTCAGAAGTTTGCAAACACCGTACTATGGAGTTGCTGACTTGCAGTCTCGCAGTCGTGTTTTGACGTGTAACTCTCGAAGGCGCGAATGTCTCAGATTACGCCAGTGTTCATGTTCAAGGTCTATGAGCTGAGAGCTGAGAGCTGAGAGCTGAAAGCTGAGATTCAAGAGCAGTACTCGCGCGCGCAACCACAAGCGAAGGTCCTTGTCAGACTTTCGTGACTATCGGATGCCCCGTTGCTCTCGGAGTATACGAACTACTTTTCGTCATTCTCAAGTGCATCGTCATTCTCAAGTGCATCGTCAATCTCGTGGTTCGCAAGACTGGCACAGGACGATCAGGTACCTCACTTGAGTGATGACGTACGATGCTTCTCCGAGACGACACCTCCTTGCTTTTGTGATTATCTGTCTACATTCCAGTACTCTCTACAAGCCCATCAGAATACTGGCTTTCATGCTGTTCATATTTCAAAACTCCGCACTGTCGTAGCATTGTAATCTGCCTTGCTATCAAATTTCGCCTTGGCTTGGAAGAGCCGAGGCCTCAAGCCTTGTCGGATTCTCATCAAATTCGGCAGCCTCATTCACACGTCTTAGCTAGGCATTCTCAGATCTGGCGCCTTTGTGCTTCCTGCGCGACACATTAGCTGCCCGTCTTGCTAATGTTGTTCCTGCTGTTTCCGATGTTGTCGTCGTCGTCGTCGTCGTCGTCGCTTCTGCCACTGCCGCCGCGGCCTCTTCTGCTTCTTTGAGCTTCTGGCTTTCTAACTCGATGTCTTGCAACTTCTGTTGCAGACTTGCCCTAGCCTTCTTAAGCTCGTCAATGCTGTTGCTGACGTCTTTCTGGCTCCATTCTGGCTGCAAAATCAAGCTCTTGAGATTGTCGGCTTTCTCTTCGATTGTCGCGACTTGAGGCAAGTTTGAGCTATCTGATCCCATCACGTCTTTTTCGGCAGCAAAGATGGCGTCGTGCGCTTCCTTCATCAGAACTTTGTTCCCATTCGCAATGGCTTCGGTGAGCGGTTTCAGACTCTGTAGAGGTTCAAATTAGCATGCGGACAAATAACTACATACTAAGAAAGAAAAAAAGCGGCAGATTTGCTTGTACTGACCTGCTCTAACATTGTAAGTTCCGAGTTTATAGACGTCAAGTCAACAGTCGCTGGGTCTTTCGCGAGCATCGATCGAAGTGCCTCTTCTCTATCTCTGATGAACTTGGCGTCGCTACGCACAAGACGATCCTGGTATTCAAGCATCCTCGCGTCCGTCTTACTGAGCAACTCGTTTGCCTTCGCCCTCATCTTCAAAACCTGGAGTTCAGCTGTTTTGCGCTCCTCGGCTTTCTGGCGCCAGAACTCCTTAACTTCGGCTGGATAAGACGTGTGCTGTACTTCGATCTCCCAGTCTGGCAGATGCTGCTCTGCCCGATCTAACCAGAACAGCATTCGTTCGTCGCGATCAGGTAATCCAGCAAAGTGGACCAAGAAATCACCCCGGCGGACTTGGTATGGCATCAGAGTCTCATTATGCTCCCCTTGGTAGGCATTGAACCATCGTTGAGGAGCCTCGACAGTATGTGCAGCGAATCTTTTCTCTTTGAGCAACGTATCCATGGCGCTCTGGTCGCGAAAAATCAATGGATCGTCTGGTCGATAGTATCTGTATGCTAGAATGGCAGAGAGCAATTCTACTGACCATTGACAGACACGAATGGGGAAAACTCCATTGTTCAATCCGTTCCAGTCATTTGTGATGAGCAAGTGGATATCATCGAACTGAGGTGAAGGAGGCAGGAATATCTCCAAGGGAATGTATGGATTCAGCATGATGGTGTCTGCATCAACCCACAAGAGCCATTCCAACCGCTGCTCTTGTGGCTTGGATAGTTCTCGCAGCAACAGAGATAGAATGTATGCCGGTTTTGACCAGACATCGTCCATTAGATTCTGACGAAGGACATACAGTGGATAGCCATGGAGTCGATCATGCTGTGCATGGGTCTGCACAGACCGCTCATACATGGAAGAACCGTACAGGACGATGGTGCACTTTCCAACTCTCATCTTGTGGCCGAGGTTGTCTTCCGCTTGATCAAATGGTCCCTCCGAGTCGAATTTACCTGCGACAGGGCTGGTGCTCGGTGTGAGTTTCGCGTCTTTTGGAGAGGTAGCATTAGCTTTTCGCTCTGTGTCATCGCTAGTCCAGGGCCTCCACAATGTGACCTTGTCAGATACCGCATTGTGCAGTTCTTTCAAGGCGCCTTTGATGGATGGCTTACGGACTGGCCGATTGACGCTCTCATCTCCTGTGGGTATCGAGTGGCTTTCGCTCTCCTTCTCAGCACTATATGGCGGTCTGTCGGGTCGTTCGGATGCGCCTGAGAACACATCTGGACCCTCCAGAACGTCTGATGCGGAAGAACCGTAATCCTTCTCGAGGGCATAAAAGTCGTCACTTTCGATTGGATCGAAAAGAGAAGTTACGAGATATCCAAGACTCATACACGCCAGAGCAACAAGCATGATCTTCAGTCGACCATGGCCGAAGACTGATACGCTGCTGGGCAGCCGAGTCGTCGGCCAAGATGGTGTCTCTTGCATATTCACTACCGAGAGAGAAGACAATGCCGTGTGCAAATCAGAGTGCAATGATGAGTTGCGACCTTTGCTCGACTTTTACTTCTCTTTCTCATCCCTTGCTAAGTGGCATAATCCGGGGAGAAGCAAGGTCGGAGTGAAACGGAATGAGGTCTTACATTCCAGGATTGGACACTTCACAATATTTGTGCAATCCTTTCGGACAGTATTATGTCTGCTGCTGAAGAACTGCATTCGAAAGAATGTATGTTAATTCTTCAGATGTCATGCAGGAGAACGGTCCGCATGTGCGCCCATGGGTGAAGAAGTCTGCAAACCACCTGTCATGCAAGCTTCCGTAGCTTGTCGAAAGGTGCATAGCGGGCAGGCCCATGCTGTGTAACACGGCCAGGAAATCAGAAATGCCACCATGCACGCGAGCCGCAAACTGCTTCAGAAATCCCACAAATGGAGTTCAAATGTCTTCTGGCAAGTAAAGGCTTCTGGCAGTCGTTCTGATATGCAGCATACCATTTGACAGGTCTCGCGATTGTTCTGACTCTGCCGTCGACCTCTCACAAGCACCCGCTCTCCTCAGGTCACTTTCAATTCTGGCGCATATGCCCTCGTTCATCTTACGATATCATACCAAGAACTTGACAGACGATTTTTGCTAGATGCTAAGCACTGTGGCGTGATTGGTTGGTACCTGCTTGTAGGGGCCGTCTAACTCCGGCACCGTACCGCATGTTTGACATCCCGGTTATCTGCAATAATACCTGTCAAACGTCGCTGCAATGCGTATCATGATCTCCATGCATGTGTAAGGCACTGTCCATCTCACTATGAAGAATGATCTGGACTCAACCCTATCCTGAGTCGCACTCGGACTCACTGAGGTAGGGCTAAAGTCAGATGTTGTAGATGAGGAACCTACTGTTTCAACACGATGAACGAGCCGATACTATAATCAGACAGGTTTCTGGTTGCCAATGTCTCCGACTCAAACGACGGCAACCTCGCTATCGACGAGAATTGGGAGTGGTTACAGCTTCATTCGGCGGACCGTCTCTTCAAGGGTAACGGGAAGCAGATGTTTTCCCGTTCTTCCCGTCTTCGTAATGACCTCCTTACTCTCAAACAACATGCCCGGGCCTCTTGCAGCGATGACGGACCACATAGCGTGAGAGATGATACTCCTACCGACGATCATCCATATCATGGTCTGTCTCATGTACGGGCTTCTCCTGCATTGCCGGACTGCTGGAGAGCATATTTGGACCGGACCTTCGCCTGGAGGTTGTTAGGTCAATATATAATCGGGCATCCTTCCCTGGCTTTAGTGCGTAATAGATATCATCATCTTCGCAAACTACTTTTCTTGTGTATTGAATCTTCGATCTACCACTGTAATGCTATATCTTATGCCGAGCCTGATTTTCGCTAACATATTACCAGCATCACTCCTGGTTTTGAACCACGATTTCCTTGCAACTCACTTTCACTCGTTCAAGCCAGACCCGATTCTTCACCTCGTAATACTCCTGCAAAATTCTGAGATCCTTCTGTTCTGAGAGATCACGCCGCCTTTGTCGAGATCTTGCATACACGCAGGGCTACCCCTCGCTGCACAGATCGCTGCACAGATCCGTGTCTATACCTGTATCTGCAATACATTCTGGGACAGAGACTTTACTACTTCCTAGGCACCTCCTCACCGACTAGCATTATGGGTAGCATGGCGGTGAGAAATGGGCTTGAGTATGGCGTACAAAACAAATATCATCATGGAGGCAGGTCTGCGGTCGTGTCGTTCCTCAACTCCAATCACTAACTTACCACGCAGAACAACTTCAAACATTCGTCTCATATCGCTACGCACCAACCCAATTCACCCACAGACACATGCGTGTCCCTTACCAGCCTGTCATTGTAGGTGATGACATTCAAACCTTAGCATTAAAACATGTCTGATCGACCAAGCAGCAGTACACTTTCAACAACTCCTACGGTTATCAACGCAACGCCATCCCACACAACTACATGGCTGCCTTCTCTCCCCTTGAGCCGGAGACTATCTTTGACCAGGAGTGTCCAGACCTGACTAGCCAAGCAAGCCCCGCTGCATCTTCTCTCGGCAGTGGAGCGTCTTTTGCACCATCGCCACCTCAGGATGTCAAGGACATGGCCGCATTTGGAAACGGTCTACCTGTTGACTCTCCTTCCAACCTTTCACCATTGACCGACTTTGGGTTTGCTGATGCCCGATGTGCTTCTACTCTGTCTTCCGCCTGGGACATCGCACCAACCTTGCCATGCTCCAATCCTCCAATGCAGCTCGTCTCTGGAAACAACTGGCTAAACTGTATGGGATATCCGACCCAGTCACAGCTTTCCAGCAGTTTCTTCACACCAGAAGGACTTCTTCAGCCCGAGCCATGTCATGAAGATCTGTACAAGCCAGCACCTTTCAAGGACCTGTACTCGCAAGCTGCCCCAAGCTTTCCGACAATCAGACTATCACAGCAAATCATGGCTCCACCTTTCATGGATCATGGAGAGGATGGTCTCGTTGCTCCGGGACACCTCTTCAACACCGCTCTTGACAAGTACGCCGTCATGCCACCCACTTCCACGCACCTATCTCAAGATGTCACTGCGAATGCTCTCCAACACGACGGACCAACCTCGATCCTGGCCAACGACCTAGTCGAGTTCGGTGATGAGCATGACCATTCTATGGCTGTGCCATTACTCGAAAACACTCGCAACCTCAAGGACGACTACCTCAGAGAAGCACGTCGACGTGGTCTGTCGTACAAGGAGATCAAGCGTAGAGGTGGTTTCACCGAAGCCGAGTCCACCTTGCGTGGCCGTGTTCGCATCTTGTCCAAGCCAAAGGAGATGCGAGTGAGGAAGCCGCAATGGCGTCGTGCTGATGTAAGTCTACCTTCGCTCAACCTCACCGTGCAATACTGACATAACACTTCCAGATCGTGCTTCTCCATCGCGCCGTCGAGGCCCTCGCCTCGCAAGGCTCGTCGTCCAAGAGGTCTAGTTCTCGTCAGGTCCGTGATACAGGCAAGCTACCATGGAAGAAGGTCGCCGAACACATGCAGGCTAACGGTGCCTCCTATCCCTTCGCTGGTGCCACTTGTGCCAAGAAGTGGGAGCAAGTTCGCAACCTGCAGGTCTAGGTTATGGCGTCAAATGGTGTCAGTCACTAAGACCCCAGTCATTATTTCGTAGGATATGGTGGTTGGGTGGTAGCGCGGATGGATGGATGGATGTTGCATGTCATCAGAGTAAGGTTTTGTTTCTCATCGCCAGGGTCGGTGCACCTACAGCGAAGGTCTTGGATTTTTTACATTCCGACACATTCATTGAGACTGTCCTCTTGATGCCGTAGATAGAGGCTTGTCCACGAGAATTAGTCATGTCTTTCTGTTTCCAGGATGATGTTACATGTTTCAAGCTCTTCAATACGGACTGAATTTGCATTCGATTAACGAGGGATTGGTCTACTACAAAGCATGTGTTAGATACACAGCTTTGGCATTCCATAGCCTCGTCACTCATGACATGAGAAAAAATCCAGCAAAAATACAAATTACATATTTTCGCTAGCTTTGACATCTTATTGAAATTGGAGATGAAGAAGTTGTGCAAAAGTAGAACGCTTGATATTGTACAATAGATGTACTGTACCTTCCTTGGCCAAAGCGCCTCACATCGGTTGCGTTTGCCTTCATTGTCTCATTCTTGGATTGTCGATGTTACAGACATCAACTCACGTCGGGAAAGAACATAATTACCACATCACCTTCCTGTTATCATCGCACAATGCATCTAGGACTCGAAGAAGCATTGCCGTCGCTCGTCAGAGCAAGATTCAATGCCGCAAAAGCGTCTCAGTCATTGATTTTCTCATCCACCGAATTGTCGATTCTACATACCAAGTCTGGGGCACCTGTAAGTTCAAAAACAGACCTACATATTATCAAAAACTCGCAGCAATAGGAGAACAAGGGTAAATTCTCCATTCCATGACTGTATCTGACTCGATCTAGTTCCAACTCCGGTACTGTCCAGCCCTGGCCAAAAAGCCCAAGGCCAACGACAACAACGACAACGACAAACCCAAAGGCCCTAAGCCCGATCCCTTCGACAATCCATCTTCGGACCTCCTAATCGCCTCCGACATTCCCTCGACTAATCCATCCCATCTCCTCGTACTAAATAAATACCCGGTGATACCCCAGCACTTCATCATCGCCACAAAGACCAATAAGCAACAAACCCATATCTTGGAATCTGATGATTTGGCCGCAACTCATGCTTGCTTGAAAGCCTGGGAACAGAACAAGGAAAGTGGGAAGTTGTTTGCCTTTTTCAATTCTGGAGAGTTTAGTGGGGCGTCACAGCCGCATAGACATTTGCAGTTTTTGCCGGTGGATGGCATGAAGATGGATCAGGAGGATAAAGGGGCTTGGGATCCTTTGGTGGAGAAGATGGTGGATTCTGCTGATGTGCAAGGTGTGTTTGATACTCTCTCCAATTTTTTTCCTCCCAAAGCTCTCAATGAACGTACGGAATTGACTCATCGATTAGACATGAAAATGCTTGCTGGATTACCTTTCGTGCACTATGCACTTCCTTTGCCAAGTGATCCGAGCCCGGAGTCACTTTATTCTACTTACCAAAAGCTTTACGATGCAGCGGCAGCTGCAGTGCGGTCGTATATCGAACAGAAAGGTGATCTCAAGCTTCACTCCACCGAGGGCGGTGCTTCGTCCATCAGCTACAATCTGGCCATGACGTCCTCAGCCATGGCCATTTGTCCCCGCAAAAGGGAAGCGGCGGCCATCAACGACAAAAATGGCAATGAAGTCGGCAGCGTGGCACTGAATGGAACACTTCTCGGTGGCACTCTGATGGTGAAACTGGAAGACGAGTGGAATGCCCTGAGGCAAGGTGAAACACAGCTTGATGAAATTCTTGCAACCATTTGCATTCCTAAGTAGTAGACTAAGCTTATTGATGATAATTCATCAGCTTGTATTGAAGAAAGGGGAGGGAAGAAGAAAGATGATATAGAACGTTCTGTCGTCCATCGCCCGAATTCGATCATACTGATAAGATTCCCGCTGAATGCAATCCGGTTTCATCAATGACGGAACCTTTTGCAACCTGGGAAAAGAAAAAGAAACCCTCCCTTTATCGTTCCCAAAATAACAGACCCATCGTTTCGTTCGTAGGTTCTCAAGACCAGAACGCCGGACCCCAAACCTGAGTTATCAGAAGGAAAAAAAGCTTTGCCTCCTTCAATGAAAAGATATCACCAACGCCTCCTTCGCTGTGCCCTGCGCTTGGCATTGGCCTTGTCTTTCCTTTCTCTTTCCTTCGCGGCTAGTTGTTCTTCTGTTTCTTCTTCTTCTTCCTCTTCCTGCTCGTCATCGTTTGCCGTGGCTTCATTCGTTTCCGCTTGTTTGATCCTCTTCGAGCTCCTCTTTGCGGCAGTCTTGGGTTTACTTTCCTCGTTGCTGGGTGGTGGATTACTTTGCTCGTAGACCTCGAGTAGCGTCTCTTCATCCATGTCGCTCAATACTTCGGACATGGCGCGCATTGTCTCTGGACCGGTCCATCTTTCTTGGTGAATTGTTGTGCCTGATACATCGAAGGGATCCAAATACCATGGAACACCGCCTCGAGCCCATGGATCTTCAGATGCGGCAGCTGGAGGAGTAATGTCGTTCTTGGTCCTGGTGGCTGTTCCATCAGCAGCCTGAGAGTTTCCAGACATGGAGATTGGTGGGGAGAGTGGCTGCGTAGGCCGGGTTATCTTGCTGCCGTTGATTGAGGTCTTCGACGTCGTGGTCTTGACCTGATCGAGTGCATCCGTGTCGTGCATCTCAACATCCCCCATGACACTGTTGTTGGCTTCTATCGTGTTGGGTGATGCGCCAGCGATAGCCGAGACACTTGTATCAGTAGTGGTGGTATTGTCACCACTCTCGATAGATGGAAGTGCGGGTGTTTCCGCCGAGACGTTGTTTGACTGAACGGAGTGCTCAAGTCGAGCATCAAAAGCAGCCCATTCATTCATCTCCTTCTCGAACGGTATACCCTTCAGTTCGGCCTCCTTCTGCATTGCAGCTTCCAAAGGCTCTTTCATAGCCTTCACAATTCGCTTCGCCAGCTTTTTCAATTCTTTTTGTTCCTGTGTCAGAGCCAAATGCTCAGCCGTGCCCGCAGGTACAATGTTTAATTGGTTGTGGACATCAGTCACGTCGCGAAGTTCCGTTATACTCTGATCAGACTTTGCGAGTACAGCCGAGAACACTCGGCCGATGTCAGCTGAGAAGGCAGTAACAGAAGTGTAGTATCGATCAGAGAGTTTGCGTTCTAGAGCATCAAATCCTTCCTTGAACAAACCAGATTTTTCGTCAAGCCTAAATGAACATTGTTAGAATGCTGATTAAGTGACGTAACAATTTGAAGTGGAAAAAACCTACTTTTGTGCTCGTCGTAAAATCGGCCATAGCAAAGGTGTGATGGGAAAATACACGTTGTCCATCAGGTCTCTTAGTATTTCTGTGTCTGTGAGTTTCATGTCTTCACGACGACGTACGTTGGCAACAAGATCCTCGAGTCGGGCAACATCGTCTGCAAGCATGTCTGCAAAGTCGATTCTCCTGAGCAGTCGTGGTCTTCCAGCTGCACCCATGCCTACGAAATTGCGACGGGTAATCTCTGTGGGAGAGAAGGACTCAAGCTGCAGTTGCAAACGCTTTAGAAGCGCCGCACCCTTGCGCGCCTCTCTCTTGAGGGTCCAATATTTGCATGCTTCGGTAACAAATTCCTTGCGTTTCCGTAGACCAAACCGGGCCAACGATGTGTCAACCGTGTTAAACACGACTGACGGAACAACCGGTGCACCGGATGGCAATCGCCATCCTGCCTTCAAAGGCTGCGCCTTTTTTCGCTTGTTGCCAGCAACAACAATGGTATCGTCCCCGGGAACAAGCTCATCTGTACGATCGACAGTAGCCTCTGGCTGCGGGATAGTGGTGGGTTGAGCAGTGCTTGAGCTATCTGCCCACTTTCGGTTGCGCATGGTGTGTCGATAGTAACGCTTGGCCTCGGCAACAGCACTATCCACATCGTGCTCGTGCCTCCAATCGGGAGAGACATGGCGATCGCAGAAAGCTTTGAGGACAGAGGCATCAATTCCACCAGCATGACTCGACTTCATGCGAAGGAACAACTTGGCTCTTCTCGCACAAGTGACATGAAATGCTTGATAGCAGGCTTTGTTACCGCACTGTATACAAGCTCCCATCCTCTGATTGCAAATGTAGCAGTTGAGATTCCAGCGACTCTTGGGGACTTTGTCCACATCTTGGATGGGCTCCATGAAGGTTGTGTTGGCAATAGTTACCTCGGGGATCCAGATGGCGCACAGCAGATGCGACCAGCGCATGGTGGTGGTTTGCTTGAAAGCACCCTCGACGTTGGGGCAGAAGATGCAAGTAGGGGTGCCACGGCCAATCTCTTTGCACTTGCGACAGAACCACTGCCCTTCCGGGATGAAAGGAACGCCATAACATTCCTGGTGCACTGCTAGATCGCAACCATCGCAGAAAATGATAGCATTGGCATTTTCGCAGTCGCCGTCATCACAGACAGCACACTTGGTATCGGGCTCGTCAGCAGGGCCGCTTGGTTCACCGTTGACTGCAGCAGCCGAGCTCGAGCGTGGCCTGGTGATCTGGGCGTGTCTGGGGTTGGGTTTTGGAATCCGTTTCTCAAGAGCATAGTATTCACGCTCAATCTGAGTCATGGTAATCTCAAAGACCGAGGGCTTGATGGGATCGGCCTGTTCTTCCTTGCGGCGCGCGTTGTGAGCCTCTAGCCAGCGCTCGTCCTGCTCATCCATGTCATATTCTACATTGAAGACGACGGCGATTTTGGAGTTGGCTTCGTCAGCGGGATCAGAGACTATGGCAAGACCAGACGTGTCATCGTCATAGGGTCCATCAACATGACGGATCAAGGTGCTGCTCGGAATGTCGAAGCGATCGCCCTCCTGGTAGCCAACATGAGCCATGGACTTGTCGACGTAATTGACTTGTACGGAACCGTCTTGTTCGTATTGCGCAAAGGTGTCAATGGTCCGATATGATGGCTTGGGCAAATTCAATCTTTCCTTGGGATTATGCGTGGGGAGGGGCACGATGCGTGGGGCCGGGGGAGATCCTAGACCAGACAACATTGACTCGGGTCGTTTCGGAGGACGTCCAGGTTTTCGTTTGATTGGAGTCTCTACTGGTACGGGTGCAGGAGGTGGAAGGTCGATATTGCTAATAGCATCGAGTAGTGGCTTCTTTGGGTGTCGGCCGTCGACTTCGTCAGCGCTGAAGACCATCATGGGTTGATCTATGTCCAGATCGGTATGGAATTCCTCCCAGCTTCTTTCTTCACGAGGCTTGTAGCCATCGCTTGCCTGACTCGCGGCAGCAGCGGCGGCAGCACTGCTGTACCTGGGTCGCGGGGTTGCATTTGTCCGTCTTCTGGAGCGTTCTCTTTCAGTGTCTCTACGTGGGCGAGTCGATGTGGATAGAGTTCGGCGACTGCTTCTGGGGCTCGCGGTGGCAGTGACAGCATCTTCGTTGTCATCGCCGATCATGTCTGAGGGGCGGCGGGCAGATCGCGGGGCAGGTGTTTCGTGGCCTTTGTCATCGATGTAGCGACCACCGCCGCCAGGGCCGCCGGGGATGTACTTGCGGCGCTTGGAGGGAGGTTCGGTGTCAGGGGCGGTCGAAGAGCGGGCGCGTGGTCGTCCGGGGGTGCGCGTGGGGCGGCGAGGGGGTGACTCGGGGGCAGCCATGTTATGCGACGGCGCAGCTGCTACACTGCAGGCCAGAGCTTTGTGCGCGCATCAATTACCAAATCTTTCGAGTAGCTTGAACACTTCGAACACGTCGGAGAAGCTATTTCAAGTGAGCTTTGATGGATCAGTGATGGATAACCGTTCGGTCGCGTTCGCGGCGTGAAGTCCAACTCAAAGCCGTGCCCTGGCCAACTTCCTGGGGAAATGGCGTTCGCGGCTAGCCCTCGCTCGGCTACCATCTGCCGAACGAGCCCTAATTCGCCTGGTCCCGGGATGTCTGGTACTTCGGTGCTTCCTCACCTACCTACTGCCTGGCTATCAACCTTATCGCGATTGTCAGGCCCGGTCGTATCTGACTTTCGTTTTTTACACAGCAGGTAGTATACTGCATCCTCCATGAAAGGTCGTTCCTTTCCATCGTTTCGTGTGTTGTTGTTTCTACTCTGCGACCACTACATCTGACAAGATGCTACAAGACTGGGAAGGAATTGCACGAATTGTTTCATGGTATCGCGCTCCCCTGTTCCTCCTCCCTTTTAAATGTCCGTCTTTACTAAGACTTCTCAGGTGTCTTGGCTGGATATAGTAAGCTGTCATGTTTCCAGGCATATGCAGTGCCTTGTAAGCCTTCTGTGCTCGACGTGGCTCATGTATTAATTGAGCCATACCAGTTTTACATCGTGGTCATTGTCCTTTTACCCGCAGCCCTTGCTCTGCTGGAAACAGAAAAGCACACGCGGCTTGACAGTCGATTTCCCTGTAGGCGCGCTCATTTGCTTCTTCGTAAGCTATGCAAAGTCCACGCTGACTTGCTTGTTCATCTATAGCTTCTCAATGTCCTTGGCTTCACGAGCTATACCTTGTCGACGGTGTGTTTTCTATTCTCACCCCTCGTTCGCCGGCAATATGCTGTCCGTCATCCTGCCGCACCGGAACCGACTGTTCGTTTCAACGACTTTGCATTTGCACTCCACGGCATGATCTTGTGCTTCATCTTGTACAGTCAATTCTGGCATCGCTTATGGAATTTTGAATCCGTGAATTCACAGAGAGCAAGTTCAGCTACTCTTGGAATCTTTTATGGATGTTTCCTGGGTGTTGCCCTCGCCGCCGTTCTCGTCGTCTCGTTCAACGGCGACAAGGAGACTGTTGGCTCATGGGCAGAGATTGATATCGTGCGTACATTGATGCCTTCGCATATGATGTGTTACTGATCTGCGAGCCTTTCATAGATGTATGCGCTTTCTTATGTGAAGCTCATTGTCACTTTTATCAAGTACATTCCCCAAGCATGGTAAGAAGTACAACATCGACAACTGTTGTCACTGTTGTGGCTGACACGACCCACAGGCATAACTACAGAATCAAATCGACAGCAGGTTGGGCCATCAGTATGGTATTATTCGATTTCGTCGGTGGCATATTATCTCTTCTGCAACTTTTCATTGACAGTGCCTTGGAAAGAGATTGGAGCGGCATTAGTGGAAACCCGGTCAAATTTGGTCTGAGTATAGTCAGTCTCTTCTTCGACGTGATTTTCCTACTACAACACTACGTCCTATACAAGGACAAGAAACTTCCAGAAGATACAGCTGAGAGAGGCAGCGAACGGGAACCTTTGCTCACTTGACTTCTGTGAAAGAATGTTAGAAATGAGAAAGTGCTTTGTACAGACAAGGACACAGCTACCTACAGTCAGTATGCTGCATTCCACGAACGTCCTTACTCAAGGCTCAACAGCCCGGGATGGAACACTATGTGTGGGTTGAGACATGTAACTTTGTAGATGCAGGCTAGGAAACCGTTAGCACAGAATCCAAAACCGCGAGGGCCTTTCTGCGACCACGACCCTATCGTAGCAGTCCATCTCTATACAGGAGGCTCGAGAACATCGGAGGAGAGTTTGTTGAGAGCTTGATGTGACTAAAATAAGTCAAGACTCTCAATGGACCTACCCACAGTGGTCTTGATCTCTCTGTACTGTATAGTCCACGTTGATGGCTTGTGTTTAGTAGAGATTTTGATATATCGAAATGGCGGGCTATTAGAAGCTTGGAAGATATGAATCTTGATTCAATAGACAACCTACATACTCCATTCCGAAGTAGTATTCACAAATACGTGTTGTTGTTTCTTCATCTGATAACAATGAGCCATCGGAAAAGAGGGCCCGTTGATCGTTGATCCAACAATCCCTGAATCGCGATAAATGGTTTGGTTGCTGCTCGGCACTAGAAAACAAGGTTTCCCGAGTCGGCGGAAAGCGTGATCTAGTTCGGTCAGTTTGCTGCATGATCATGTTCGTGCCGGGACGATCTCTGTACTTTGGAAACCCTTGGGACGAAACCGAAATGTAGGTGATTACCTTACCACTTCGTCTTTCGATTATCATAGCAGTGGTTCTCTCCGCACTCTGCCGTCAAAATCGACTCCATAGCTGCTCTCATATCGACAGGTATCTTTGAAGAAATCTCGACGAGGCATCGAGGCTCTGAGAATAGTAGAACGTACACCCGTGGCTTCGGACGTACCGATCCGATCTCACCTTCAAGGTTCAAGAAGTGCAGATCGGACAATGTCAATGATGAATGGTACCCTACCAGTCGGGATGACGACGAATTGGAATTGAGCTAGGAGTCTGCTTCGATAATGGCTTGCATATTAGTAGTGATAATGGGGACGCCGAGAGAGAAAGGTCACGTCCGCAGACCGGTCGCTGTTTACTTCAAAAGACAGACGGAGTACCGCTCTAGATCCAGATGAGTCCTCTCTTCGCTTCCTTCAGGAAGGTACGTAGTGAAGCGTCCGTCGCGATTACATACATGTCTGAATGCGACCTAACGTTTGTGCAGCACCGCGTCTTGTCCCGTTCCGTATCACGCGCTTCAGTCGAGGGCCCACATGAACAGAGTCGGGGAAGAAGAGGCTCATCTGTTGAACCAAGCATGAGGACACTGAAGGAACCGGCCATGAATGAGAGTCCCAATTCTGATCCTGGTGGAAAAGAGCCTCTGCTGGATACTCACTTCGTCCAACCCGTGTCGCATGACCGACAGAAGCATGACCTTCATGTTTCTACGCCAGCAGACGATCTTCCAGGTTCACCAAGGTTCTCAGGAGACGAAGACGAAGGTTACGACGACGACGAATCATTGCAAGCACCCGGTCCCTACATTTCTTCGCACGGGAGGATATCATCTTTGTCCAAGCCTTCTTCACCATACGTACAACCACCAAACGTATCCATGTACCGCAGCGCCAAGACACATCACAAGATGAGGGATTCAGGATCTTATACTGGCAATACATCATTGGAATCTTATGAACGCGCCTCGATAGATTCTGGGTACTCCCAGGAGACGGCTGCCACATCTCTTCACACTCTACCACCCCTGCAGATGCATTCCTATGCCGATGAGGGAGATCGACTGCAGCCATTGCTGGAAGATGACCCAGCCAATTTCGACCTCGTCGCTGCGCCGCAAGAAGAGGCTCAAGGTATTCATCAACTAGAAGAACGAGGTGAGCAATTGCTGTCGCGAGAACATCTCGAGCACATCTTTGCCGATCGTAAATCTCTGTTGAAGTTCACCAGCTTCCTTCATGCATACCGTTCGCAAAGCCTTCCCATCCTAATATTCTACCTTGATGCGCTCAAGGCCTTGCGCGCTATCGAGTATGCGAACGCTGTAGCCGAGGCCTTAGATCCCATCGCAGGGTATACATTTACCGAAAACGCCCCCCAGCGCTCGAAGAACGATGATTTACAAAAGAAAGCCGACCAAGCTTTTGAGGTTCTAGTACGGGATGATCTGCCAGCCTATGTCACGCATACTTGGATTCAGGTGGCTAGCATTAGCATACAAAGGAGGGTCACAGGAACTTTAGCGCCGCATCTCCGAGAAGCATCGGAAGGGTTGGCCGAAGTCTTCTGTTTGAGCGACCCATCAAGGAAAGGTGAGTTTTGTTTTCTTAATACAAAGGTTCAGGTCACTGATTGTACTATGAAAGACAACCCAATTGTGTTCGCTTCTGAAGGTAAGTCTGGTAGTCTTGGCTTCACAATATACAGGCCATTAACCATGAGTAGAATTCAGTCGTACGACGCAATACGGCATGAGCTATTCGATCGGCCGCAACTGTCGTTTCCTGCAAGGCCCCAAAACCAACTCCCATTCGATCCGCAGATTGGCAGAAGCCTGCAAAGCGCCGAGAGAACATAGTGAGGTTTTTGTGAACTAGTAAGTAGGTGGTGATCTATTCATTCACCGCCTATGCTGACCAGGCTGCTAGTCGCCGAGACGGAAGCCCTTTCATGAACCTTTTGATGATTGCACCCTTGTATGACTCCAAAGGCACTCTACGTTACTTCATCGGTGCCCAAGTAGATGTCTCTGGCCTCCTGAAAGATTCTACTGATTTAGAAGCATTTGCAAGACTTACCGCGGAAAAGGAAGGTCGTGGGGAAGAACAAAACGAAGACGGCAGAGACGGCAAGGACGAGCTCCAGAGTCTCAGCGAAATGTTTAACACGACAGAGCTGGAGACGGTCAGGCAATTTGGTGGGAGTATGCACCGCGACCAGGTCGATGGAACGGACCGCGACAATGTCGCCTCTCACAGACCAAGGCTGTTGATCAAAGATCCTACCTCGGAGTTAGTGGAGCGAACACCGCCCTCGAACCATTCTATTGGCGCTGCTGGTATGCACATCCGGGAGAATGGCAGGCTGGAGGGTGTCTATCAGCACGTAAGTGAAGCGATTTCCACGCTCTCGAAAGTATACTGACAAACTGCAGTACCTACTCGTGAGACCAGCTCCATCTCTTCGTATTCTCTTCACATCACCGTCCCTCAGAGTCCCCGGTATCTTGCAGAGTCCCTTCCTGAATCGCATTGGAGGTTCCCCACATGTCCGGTCTGAGTTGGCGCAAGCATTCTCCGAAGGCAGGGGGGTGACGGCCAAGATTAGGTGGCTCACCAGGGTCGAAGCGGATGGCGAGGATGAAGGTCGTAGCCGTTGGATTCACTGTACACCTCTTCTTGGCCATAACGGGTCAGTTGGAGTATGGATGATCGTGCTCGTCGACGAAGAAGGAAGCAGTATCGGACAAAGTAAGAGAAGATTTCGACCGGCGCCTCCGGTCAGTCGAGTGATAGGAGGCAAGCAGTATGACCATCAGGCTGTTCAGGAGAGGAACGAGAAAGAGAAGACGAAGATTGAGATGATGCTGTCAGAACAGAGAGGAGCAAAGAGTTCATCTAACGGGCAGAGTGTCAACTTGTCAAGGCCGCAAACGGGCCGACGAGAGAGTGACTTGAGCACTGCAGATAAGATTGGAAGCGGGGCATTGTTTGAGTTGGGTGATGGCGGAAGAAGATAAGTGGGATTGCTATGGTCAGAGTTGCTGGATCGAGAGTACAGAGATGCGGTATGTGTATGCTCTGGCTTGACACTATAATGTGAATAGCAAACGAGGTCAAGATAAGTGAACAAGAATTGTCGTTTCCAAGTATTGGTATGATTTGTGAATGTCGTCTATTCATTGCGCACCGGATATGACAAGTATCTCAGCAGAGCCATGAATGTTGATAATCACAACTCTTGTCGTCGTGAATTCGTGGTGATTGTGGAATGACAGCTCGAGTGTAGCCAATAAGTTCGTATCATGTCTCCGTTTCCAAGTCCTACTTTCCCATTCTCGGTGCAAGGAGTCTCTTCAAGTGTCTCCTTCTCTCTCATCTTGCGGCGTTCGCTTGCCCGAAAGGCACGCCGGCATGCCTCTACAGACGAGATCATCAAGCCTGCACCTTCCCTCCAACCCACCGATGATATGACCTCACGAAAAATAGTTCTTTCACCTTCCTCTTGCCATTCTTCACCACACTTCTCCAGGATCAACCCTGATCTCCTCCCCTCCCTCCCTGACCGTCTTCAAGTCCACATCCCTACTCAACGGCTTCCTCATATCAAAAGCATCACTCCCATCGTTGTAGTAGTCCACAATCCTCCTGTACACCGAATACCCCATCTTCCTATACAACTCGATCGCGGCGATGTTCTCGACTCTGACGAATAGGTCCACGAACCAGGCATTTTCGCGTTCGCCGATGGTTTCCAGGGCTTCGGAGAGGGCTGTCGCGTGGCCTAGACGGCGCGAGGAAGGGGAGACGGTGAGACAGGTTATGTGTGCGTGCCAGGGGAGGTAATTTGGGAACTTTGAGATGTAGAGTGGATGTGATGGGTCGTAGGGTTCTAGGGGTGCTGGGTAGGGTGATGATTCGACTTTGCCTAGGACTAAGTGTAAAGGTCAGCATTTTTCGAAGATCTCGCTCGTTCCCGTCTTCCATTTTCAAACCTGGTAGAGAGAGAGGGAAGAGGAAAGCCAATTACTCACTGTATCCTTCTATCTCGCCGTGACGACCTTCAATGACCATGCACAACTCGGGCCATTTTGAGAAATAGTCTAGGTAGAAGCCGATGTTGTAGGTCTCGGTGAGGTGATCTAGGTTGCATGGATTGAATTTCAGCAGGTCTGCTGGTGTCATGGGCCGTACTGAAGACATTTTTTTGTTTTGTCTTTGTGTATCAGGTATATCAAGAGTCAGGAATGTAATAATCGTCTTTGCGATTGTATTTCTGATCGCATCGGGAGTGGGGCAGACGTACAACTGCATGGCAGAAATTGACCGCCTTCGTATGATATATGTTCTTCAGATGCCAAATTCAACATGTAAGAGGTATATGTTCTTCGTCACAATGAACAGTAGGTACATCATAGTCATTGATCAAAATCTCAAGACAAGATACCCTGAGATTGCTTGACGCGTCAACTATGATAACAAATTCCCGTGGAGCCAGCCACTTTCTCAAACTGACCGAGATGCAATGACTCTCGAGCAGAAGCTCGATGCTTTGCTGCAGAATGCAACCAAAATTGTCAAGGACGTCAAATGCATCCGAACCAAATTCGACAATGCTGAGAACGAGTCACTCGGACAGAGGACTCTGTCGCAGGCATGCACAAATTGACACTGGCGACGGGATTTTTGGGTTGCATCAAGCATGCCAGGTTTGGCTGTTGAAGTTGTAGGTCATTTTGATCGTTCTCTCTTTCAATTGCTTGTTCCGGCACGAGACTTCAGTTCATTTCTTCCGTCAAAATTTACTAGCTTGATACATTTTCCGGCGGAAAGAAAGAGTGCATGGAAAATGTTACTTTCAACGTGAATATCTACTCCTGAGGAACACGTTCTCAGGCGGGCCTAGCTGGAAGATCCATCGACATAATTCGATATCCTGTTCAGCAATTAGTAATCAGCTCGTTTTTCTGGAGACTATCTTTGTTTTGGGCCAACTAAAGATAGTAGTCGAGGAACCCACTCAACCAAATTCCCATCAGGATCTCTGATGTAAACACTCTTCATTTTACCCATAGCTCCCGTCCTATCAACGGTCTTGCCCTCCTCAAGGATCTCCAATCCTGCAGTCTTGAGCTCCTCATGGACTGAAGAAATCGGCGTCGACGTCAGGAAGCAGACATCTGCAGTCCCAGGTTTCGCAAGTGTGGCTTTGGGCTCAAATTCAGCGCCAGCTTGATGCAAATTCAGTTTTTGGTGTCCAAAGTGTAGGGAATGTCTGCATGTTACGCCAGACCAATGTTGTCAGTAACCTTCGTCGCTAATTCCTTGGAAATGATCCAAGATAGATTCGACAGTTGTAATACAGCCAGCCCAGCTGTGAAAGCGTTGTTTTGTGTGCAGACAAGTCAAAACGTGATACGATACCTTTCTGTTCCAGGACCGTCCTTGACAGATCGAAAGACCTCGTGCCGCATACCAAGTCTTTGGGTGTAAAAGGCGACTGTTGCGTTAACGTTGCGGCATGTCAGCACGATGTGATCGAGAGCTTTGACGGCGAAGGGCATCGTTGCTATTTCTCGTGCGCAAGAGGTATCTTGTATATTTGTACAGATGGCCTAGTATTGTATCAATTGTTTAGCAATACAGAAGCAGGCTACGAACACAATGTTGTATTTCGAACCTCGTTATCTCTAAAAGCCGAGGGAACTAGATGGAGGAGGGGCAGCATCACATTGGTGGATTGTCGCGGGGATTTGGAACCTTATTTGACATCAATCCTTACTTGAGAACATTCTACAACAGACGACATCTATTTGATTTTGATCAAGCGATGGTTGCTTGATAAGACACGATCAACAAGAATAAGCCTCAGACTCAGAATCGTCCTATGGAAAGGACGTGCTACTGTATGAACATGACCATCACAGGATGTCTATCAAGGTCGATTGAGAACAACCTTGGACTCTCGTCTATCCCTTTCCATTACAGTTAGTGAGTCTCTGAATGGTACAGTCATGTAAGAAAGACATCACGACCGCAAGGTGTGCTCAGTACTGTTTGCTATTTGTTGTTAGCGATTTGGCTCGAGAGGCAAACATGTCTCAAGTCTTGATTATCGACTGAGTAACATAATTACAGCGTTTCTTGAAACGCTATTATCATGAGGCACGAGTGCAGAGTGTTGTACTCACACCAGCTCCAAGACGCGTACAAGCTATAAGCGATCATATCAATTCCAACGTCCTCGTCATCGAAGCACGCACGTTGGGTCTAGTATAGCACCATAAACGAGGAGATAAAGGCAGTAGAGTATAAAGCTGCGTCAGCTCTACTCTGCCCATGTGTGTGTGAGTGTGTTGTGGTGTTGAGGAACCGGAAAAACAACGTGCGCGACATGGAGAGCTGGTGTCTTAAAATTAGAAGACATACGGAGTGTGCCCCATAAAGACGTTTTGAGATGATCTGGAGAGTAACATGCACCCCCAGCTTCATATGTTCAAGTGTTGTTTCTGTACGCCACACGAGGACACGCCCATGATCGGAGATGTCTTCCGGCAACAGAATATATGAGGTCTGTTTCACTAGCATTGTTGGATATGCATGGTCGCACAACAATCTGACCAGGGGTATTTTCATTCAAGCGCCGTACAAGTGTGCTGACCAAAATGTCAGATGTCTTCGAAGTAGAGACAGCCTCCACATATGTCGCGGAGAACACGTTGACCAGAGATGGAGGCAAAACCGTTCTGCAAACTTGCTGGGTGATGATCGAGGAAGCTCTTCGTTGATCCCTTCACCATGGTTGCGGCCTCTGCCTGGTCGCTGCGTGATGATACGCACGATAGGCATTTCGGCAGCATACTGCCGACTTCGGATGGAAGGATTGATTTTCTCATTGTCTGCAGATCCAGGTCTGAGGAGCCTGCCGGATGTGAAACTGCAACATGCAGGGATTCAATAATATCTCTTTAGCTTGGGAGGTCAAGCATGCAAGGCATGGAACAATGAGCTTGTCGGTCCTTGTGTATGAGAAACTCGGAGTTGGACAGTGTGGAAGGAATCCACAGATACGCCCCCACAGCCAGCAATCGGTTACAATTTTGGCAGCCGTTGGAGGCCGCCCGCAACCAAGAATTTTGAAACAGGGCTGACGATTCACCGTGATGTTTTGCAAAATCTGTCAATCGTTCCTCAGCATATATGCTGACACTCTTGCAGGGGAAAAGCATTCTAGAGGCACGTCTGAAAATCATGATTTTCTAGGCGCGCAGCACTTTTCGCATGGACTATGCAGGCACGGCCGGATAGCATGCAGGTCCAAGAGAGGAAAAAAATCGTGAGACCAAAGCTCGGCCACAAGTGATCGTCAGGAACCATGCCATTCCGTTGTGGCACGTTGAAGATAGATCTGTCTCTCAAGGTCGTTCAACGATGGCCGTCTCCATGCAGAGCAATCTATTGCGAGCTTCAGCACTAGATTCAGCAAGTGCACTCGACTAAAAATACCTTTGAAAATCAATATGGTGTATGCCACACAACCGTCGACACTCTGATAACGATCACAAAACAGCGATGGGATAGGCGAGAAAAGGATCCACTGCCAGTTTGGAATACCATCATTGGGTCCGTGAGTTGTTGTTGTGAGCCGCATCGATCAATATTATGGACGTTCCTGTTACGTGTGGACAGCTGAGCATGATGCATGGCTCAATCGATTTTTTACATGGTTGACCACGCTGCATACGACCGACCCATGGCATGTGGGCCTCTCGCCTCGGTGTGAATGGATGATCGACGTCCTTCTCAAATCAAGGTAGGGAGTTGTACTACCCTAATTGTAGGTATATAGATTAGTCCGCCTTCCACCTTTCTCAAACTCAATTGTCCTACGCTCACTCCATACTTTCGTTTTCCTATACATATCCAACCACAGCATTCGTTTCGGTCTAGGATAGTCATCTTCTTTTCTAATTGTCTCTCTTGGTACATCAGCAGCAAGATGTACTTCCCAAAGACTTTGACCGCACTTGCCTCGATCAGTGCTCTAGCAGCTGCTCAGGCACCAAGCATCGATCAATGGACTCAAGAAGAAATCAGCAATGGCACAGCATTCAGCGAAGCCAACCAAATCGCCCTGGAAAACATGAAATGGAACATTGACCACCGTGCAAACCCTTCATGCACATACGATCAGGCTGCTGTCAGAACCGAGTTCAGACAGATGTCGAAGGCTGACCGCAAGTCCTTTACCAAGGCTGTCACTTGCCTGCAAAAGACACCTCCTCAACTTATGCCCGCCAACCAGGCTAGCCAATACCCTGGCATCAAGTCTCGTTATGACGAGTACGTTGCCACCCACATCAACATGACTTACAACATTCACGCCACAGCCGACTTCCTGGCCTGGCACCGTCACTTCATCTGGACCTTTGAGAAGGATCTCAAGACCCTCTGCAACTACACCGGCAACCTTCCTTACTGGAACTGGGCCGAAGACGCCGCAGCTCCCGAAAAATCCGAACTTTTCAACGGCGACAAGTACAGCATGGGATCGAACGGCAAATTCATCCCCGGTCGTTCCAACACCTATCTATACACACAATCTGTTGACATGCCCCCTGGCACCGGTGGCGGCTGCGTGACTTCCGGTCCCTTCCTCAACTACACCGTCAACCTCGGTCCCCTCAGCTCCGCCAACGTCGAAAATGTCAAGTCAGACTACCAATGGAACCCCCGTTGTCTGTCCCGCGACATCAACGGCTTCTTCACCACACAATGGAACACCTACAACAACGTCACCGGTCTCATTCTTGAAAGCATCTACCTCGAGGACTTCCAGTGGAGAATGCAAGGATATGCTTCTGGCGACCCCTTCGGTGTTCACGGCTCCGGACACTACAGTGTCGGTGGTGTCATGGCTGACTTCAACTCTTCCCCCGGTGACCCGGTCTTCTTCCTTCATCACGGCATGATCGATCGTGTTTGGACCATGTGGCAGAACCTTGACATTTACCGTCGTCAGAACATCATCTACGGCACTTCGACCATTGGTAACAGCCCCCCTAGCCCCGACATGACTCTGGACGATATCATTCCCTTCGGCTTTGTCTCTGAGGATGTTGTTTTCCGCGATTTGTTGGACACATTTGGTCAGGAATACTGCTACCGCTACAACTGATTCTTTTGCTTGTTTGGCAATATTGAACCAAGAACAGAGGTTGGCCTCTGTGATGCCTTCTTGTTATGATTTTTGCTTCTGTTGATATACGTTTAACTTCATAATGATACCTTGTAATGAAAATGATGAGATCAAGTCTAACAGTGTCTTAGTACGCATGCATTGTCCAGTAGAAAGTGACACGTTTGTTTGAGTCCAGACACACCGGCTTCCACAATTCAATATCGCCAGTTCAAGGTCAGGCACCGCTCAATATCTTGTCCTTCTCGCCTCTAATCTGACTTTTGATACTCGGGCCAAATCACTCCCCGCATACTGAGGACCGAGCCAAAGAGGCAACAGTGGTATCGACAAGCCTGCGTATAGTTGAAGCTCAGAGCCAGCCAGTCGAGGAAATGTCGTTACCAAAAATGATACATGCGGAACAATTTATAATGCGCGAAAATGGTGAGCAGAGTATAGCTGAGTCTCGAGCTTTGTGCGCTTTCAACTGATTGAGATACTTCGAAGAGCAGGGTTTCATCGAATACACTACGAGAATACAGAGCTGAGGTGAACAATCTCACTATTGCCTCTGTCGAGTTGCACGTGAATCTTGCTTCAAGTCATCTACATGACTCGCATGGGCGAGAAGAAACTTGCAGCACGTAAGGGTGTACTTGCAAGCTCTCGTCCACGCTTCTTCTTGGTTGAACGTGCCGAGCTTGATGCTGTTGTCGCCGATCTTGTCCTTGGCGATCTTGTATGGAAGTTTGCGGCTCAGGTTGGAAGCGGCGACATAAGATGGAGACAGCTCGACATACTCGCCTAGCTGGCGAAGACACTCGAGAAAGGCCACCATGGCATTATCAAAGCCACGATGTAAGAAGCCGAGACCAAGGGGGAGATCGCTATTGCAGTACAAATCATACTGGGTGACTTTTGGTTTTCCTGTTCGTGCTTGATCATTTGCTGAATATTCGAGCTTTTCGATCTTGGATGTTGAGCCGAGCGGGACTAGCCTGTATCCTTGGAAGGGAAAGTCGAGCTTCTCAGAAACGACAGTCAACAGCAAAACACAAAGACCCCATGCTGCGTTGATCTCGGGCCATTCAACAGCATGATCTGTGAGCTTGCCCAATCTAAGTCCATTGATAGTACCAAACGGACCATCGTGATCGATGCAAAATGAGTCGTTGTAGACATTAGTCCTTTGCAAAGCCTCGAGTAGCTTCGTATCGTGATGCAGCTGATTGAGAAGACTGTCATTCTCCTTTCGGAAGTTGGAGACAGTCGTATCAAAGTCATTACGTTCATGCCAAAAGGCAGCCTCTTCTCGTTCAAGCTCAGCCTCCTCATGGTCAAGAGCAGCAATTTCTTCTTCCATATCAGCTTTTGCGGCTTCGAGAGCTTCAAGTTCCTCAAGAGCCTTCTTTTCTTGTTCTTTAGCGGCAGTTAGAGCATCACGAGCTTGACGCTGCTCTTCTTCTGTTGGGACGCTCTCTCTGGCTTGCTTGAGGAAGTCGGTATAAGCGTGTCGCTCACGGTTGGCAGTGTTTTGACGCTGTTGAAGGCCAGCAAGAAGTAGATCAGTGCACTCCGAGCAGACCGGATGATCAATGTCAGAACGAGAAGAGAGAATCTCCCAGAGGCGTAAGCTCTTTTCCATTTGAGCGGAAAGTGGCGGAGCAGCATCCTGGTCAGTCGTAGGTGGGCTTTTGACAGGCTTCTTCTCAATAGGACTCGCATCTTCAGATGACAAAGGACCAAAATGGGATTCGCTCAACATAACATAAGACATTGCGGGGTTCATAGAGGTAGATGTTCTTTGCGGAGCAGGGACAGTCCGTTTGTGCTGTGGTGATGTGGCATTCTGTGAAACTTTATCATATAGCTCGCGTCTTTCGCGGGCGGCAGGCGTTTTGGGTGCCTGTGAGGGTTGTGGTTGTAATGAAGGTGTCGAGTCTGTGGAATAGTTAGGACATGTAGAGGTAGGTCTTACCAAACCCTTGAGCAAACATACCAACAAGAATCTTGAACGAGGATGGATTCAGTTGTTCTAATGAGCTGTCAAGTTTTAAGGGCGTCCTGCACTTTTGACAATACATAATGCATCGGAGCTTCCTGAGAAAGGAAGTATGCAGTCTTAGTAGTACACAAACGTGATATGGCGAGGGTGTCGCAAGGCGCAGAAGTTCAAGACAAAGACTCTGTTACTTGCTCAAGGTGTCGTCAAGGAAGAAGATGTGAATTAGTAGAGAGTAAGTGGAAGTGGTGCGTTGGATGAGAGCATGTGATAATGATGGCGAAGATGGAAGGAGCAACGGAGTGCCGGCTAAAGCTTCCGTGTTGAGAAGGCGGCAACCCTTGTGGCTGATGGATGGCGCTTGTGCTTGTTACCATTCACCTGGAACTTTGTCGACTCGAACGCGTCCCACCTTTGGAAGTTTGATTCTCCGTCTTCTCCCTCTCACCCATCTAGATGCACTCCGTGCAAACGCAATGCCCGAAGTGAGCTACTGGCCATCAACTGCGCCATGGCCTTCTCGGGCTTCTTCGCATCGCCGGATTCTGCTGGACCAGCCGAAAACGACTATGATCCTCTGTACGAGCGCGATCGCCGTGCTATCGACTTGAAACTGAAGAGCACCTTCGAGCGCATCTTTGAGAAATATGCAAAAGACTTCAGCAATGTCGGCGATGAGATTGACATGGAGACGGGCCAGGTCGTCGTCAACAACGGCCATCTTGCCTACATGCAGCATGAGAGGGACACGGGAAAGAGCGCTTCTTCTCGTTTTGTGCGCGCATTTGCGGAAGAGATGGAAGAAGAACCCGAAGAGGAGGACAGTGAGGAACAAGACGGTACAGAGAACGACAGCGATGGCGAGGACGAGCTTGTGCGTGGACACGAACAAGGCCTCGATCAAGACGAACCAGGGATTGTATCTGAGCAAGATGAGCGCGATGAGGATCTGGACGATGACTATGAGGACCCTGACTATGTCGGCGAGGCTGCCGGAGAAGATGCTGGCGACGGGCAATCGGGCAATGGAGCGAGCGCCAGGGACGACGATGAACAAGACGAGCTCGTACTCGACCCGCTGCTTGCTCAGAGTCATCCTGTCGCTCCGGCATCCTTGGACAAGACAGGACTTAGCCAATACCACAATACTTCCGTTATCCCATCGACCGAAATGAGCCACTCGTTCACTGACCCTCTGTCTCTGTCCATCGCCGACTCGCTCAATGCTCTTGTTCCTCATCAGAATGCCCAAGGAGTCGTCGATCCCGCCGCTATTCAGACTTTGGGTCAGAATATTGCCAACCAGATTGCCGATTTCCTCACTCACGCCACTGCTGGTAATGGCCAAGCGCAACAAAGTCGTGTTAGAGACAACGTCTGGACAGCACCAACCCTTCCTCAGGATGCCTTCACTCCTCAGCCTTCTTATCAAAATCCTACGCCTCGACCTCAGAGGTTCGCCTCGAGATTTGATTCGCCCTCTGGAGATCTCTCCCTTTGGGGTCCCTCAGGCTCAAGACGGAAGCGTCGTAAGCTTCTTCACCACATAGATTCTCAAGATCGCCCGAGTCCGTCTCATCATGACCGAGCTAATTCGGCACGCCGTTCTGTATCCGGCCGTGTTGACTACACCCAGCATGAAGACGAAACAATCAAACGCCTTCGCGAGAACGATGGCTTGACTTGGGAAAAGATTAGCACATACATTCCTGGAAGAACTGTTGGCGGTCTCTCAGGCCGCTACGCCAGAGTCTTGAAGCACATGACAAACCCTGTCATAGTAAAGCGGGAGGTCATTGAAATCATGGATGGTGAAGACGACGATCTCGCCACGCCAGGTCCAGAAATTCCGGGCAACGTTCCCGGGAGTGGGCCGGCAGCTTTCGCATCGCCCAGAAGGCCATTGCCAAACACCCCTCTCTTGCGTCAAGCTCTTGACAACCAGATCGCACGACATGGCGATACGGGCGAGCTACCCATCATCATTGGGGACGAGGAGAATGACACTGATTCACAACGGGAGTCTTCTGCGTACCCGAGCGCGCCCAATCTGTATACATCTGCTTCACCTGACACAGAGTCAGCGGCATTCAACGTAACAAGCGTCACACTAGACCCTGACCCGAGCATATTTAGAGGTCAGCCTCGCTACAGAACTTTTGACACCACTCTTGGTTCAGGGAATTTCGGCATGTTGACCACCGACGATCCTCAACCATTGGCGCCACAGCAAGGTGTGCTCGGCCCTATACATGCCACAAGTAGTGGATTTGGTATGCTCAGATTCGCAACAGAGAAGAAGCCCAAGGAGAAGAAGCCACCAAAAGAGAAGAAACCGAAAGAGAAGAGAGAAAGGAAGCCCAGGAAGCCGAGGGAGAAAAAGTCAAGACCAGAAAAAGCAGATGCCAGTTCGAAGAAGTCTAAGAAGCCTTCAGAACCACCTCAGCAAAACTCGATGGGTAGAGACGCCACAGTAGCGAGATTTAATGGAGCCGACTCGTCACCAGAAGCACCAACACAAGACATGTCTCTCTTGAACGATCCTTCTCCGGATATGACAATGCGAGCACCGCCCCTACCGAAATCTCTTGTTCAGGAAACCATACCCAACACCCCAATCCGTGCTCACGCCATCATCAGCGATGGAGCCAACGACGAAGTCAACGACGGTGATGTTAGTAGCCCCAACACACCAGGTACAGCGAAACGTTACGTCGACACAACACCTCACGGAAACAACGGGCCTTATTTCCTCACCAACCTACCTCAAGAAACAAGTCCGATGTTCACAAATCCACCTCAAGCATCAAGCCCACCACCTGTGGATGCACCTCCTGACGAAAACCCGACCCACGACCCTCCAACAAATCCATCACCAAGTCCCGAACCCTTGACACAAGCACAAACCAGTGTCAATTCATCACCACCTCCGCTACCAACACCAAGCTCGATGCCTTCTGGTAGGAATAGAAGCAAGCTGTCGGTAGCACTACAAGCGGCCAAGAAGGACGTAAAGAAAGACGTCTTGATGCCGCCAGGGCCTGGTGAAGTGGCCAGAATGACGGTTGGAAGGACAGTCCACTGTACGCCAAAGACTCCCATCCGTAAGGTGACTGGAGAGTCTGTCAGCGGTGGTGAGAGTGTGGTCGGTCAATCAGGAAAGACATATGCGAAGGAGTTGCAGCGTAGGATGTTGCAGCAGAAGCAGAGTGGTAGTGGTGGTGGTGGTGGTGATCTACCGGATGACGGTTCGGAGGATGAACTTGCTCTTTGAGATGGCTGTTTTCTTTTTGCTTGTCATCATGAACGATGGTTACGATAGGTTTGGTTGGGTTACTTGAAGATGCATCGCTTGTGTCGTTGCTACGGCTCTGCTGGATCATGTATTGCTTGAACAGTACAGGTCTCATATCGTTACATAATATGATTCTACAGTCTAGAGAATCCATTCAAACCGTATGATTTTGTTACGAAGAAGACTCCTTGGGATTCAAAACACTGTCCATGGTAACGTCGACGTCTCCACCGATGTTACCTGCTTTGGCCCAGAACTTTGACAAATGCCGCGTGCCCGAATCACAAAGAATGGTGACGACACGATGTCCAGGACCCATCTGGAGAGCAGTCTTGACGGCTGCTACGCCTGCAGATATTATTGTTAGTATCAGAAAGGCAGTAGAAGATAGGCAAGAGATGCGACTTACAATTCACAGCAGACGAACTGCCCACAAACAAACCGTCCTGTTCGACCAACCATCGCGCCATCATCATGGCCTGATCGTCACTAACCCTAATGGCGTCGTCGACCAGTTCCCTCCCAGCTTCAAAGTTCTGAGTGACACGGTTGACACCGATGCCCTCGACGATACTATCGACCTGGTGGCGTCTCCTCGTGCCTTCCCTCTCGGTAGGACTGAACATGACACCATGTTTGATTCTATTGAACAAGCCACTGCCTTGAGGATCCGCCAACACGACTTTCATCTTTGGCAGACGGGGTTTCAAGTACAGTGCCACGCCAGAGATTGTGCCTCCCGTACCGGCACCTGCAATGAAAGCGTCGAGCTTCCCCGAAGTTTGTGCGTAGATTTCGGGACCGGTGGTATTCAAGTGAGCGAGGTAGTTTGCAGGGTTTTCGAATTGATCGGCGAAGAAACCGCGGCCGGGGATTGTGGTTGAGGCAGTGTGTTCGGCAGCTCGTTGGCGTGCCATGTTGACAAATTGATTCTTGTCAACTATGGAAGCCGGTCGGACTCTCTCAACCACCGCACCAAGTTTGAGTAGAAGATCGCTCTTCTCGGCGGCAATGTCGTCGGGCATGCAGATGTGCGCTGTGTAGCCCCGTGCGCGACAGATTGCTGCTAGAGAGATGCCGGTGCTGCCGACGGTGCCTTCGTAAACCTTGTCGCCAGAGTTGGGAGTCAAGAGGCCCTCTAGTTCGGCATGTTGGATCATGGATAGAGCGACTCGGTCTTTGGGAGAGTTTCCGGCGGCATTAAGGAATTCGGCTTTGGCGAGAATGTCGCAGCCGGTGTAGGCAGACAGGGACTTGAGACGGATCAAGGGGGTGTTTCCGATGGCGCCTTCAATTCCGTCGACGATAGAAGTTGAAGGGGGAGGGTTTGTGGGAGAGGTTTCATGGTGTGTAGTGTCGGTGTCCTTGTCTTGGAGTTGGACGCCCACTGAGGAAGATCGAGGACGGCGGCGGATGGATTTGAGGCGGGCTTGATAGCGACGCTCGAGGTCTGGGTAGACGTCTTTGTAGCCGAGGGTTAGAGCGATGCCGGCGACAAAGGCGAGGGTGATGTAGAGGCGCGTGTGGTTGTCGAGCGACATGGTCGCCATGAATGCGTTGTGTCACATGCTAGATTTATTGTAAAGTGATGATTGCGTCAAGAAAGGTCGGAAAGCGGAGGTTTCAAGTCCAGCCGACCGCTGTGGCTGAAGCACTTGAGTGTGGCTTGTGCGGAAGCTTGCGTCTGTTTCACTTTCTTGATATGGTGTTGAGGTGAGTGACTTCCGTCTGCAATTGTCCAAGGGAGGACTGAGGGAAAGAAGGAATGGATTCGCCCGTCGTATCGCAGCTGTTCAAGCAGCTGTTCACACATCGCCCTTGCCACACATGCTCCCGCCAACTACGAGCAGCACCGCGGCGACTGTATAGCAGCCCTAATTATCAAGGCCGCCATGTCGAGACCAGCAAGAGCGAGAGTGCGTGGCAGCAACGGAGTCTGACTTTTGCTCCGGACAAGCTCCAGGACTACAAGCGATACCCGGAAGTCACGTCGGACGAACTACGAGCCAGGAAAGAGCGACCGCGAAGGGTGCGCATGCTGATGCGCGACTTCATCGAGGACAGTCTATACAACCCGCAATACGGCTACTTCTCAAAGCAAGTCGTCATCTGGAGTCCCGGCGAGCCCTTTGATTTCAACTCATTGCCAGACGAAGCTTCGTTCTACAAGGAATACGGCCAGCGCTACAACGACTTTGAGGATCTCCTCGACGCCAAAAAGTACGATGAGACCCGTCAGTTATGGCATACTCCAACCGAGCTGTTCCGCCCTTACTATGGAGAAGCCATAGCCCGTCACCTGGTCGCAAACTACAAGTTGCAACAATACCCCTATCACGACCTCCTCATCTACGAGATGGGTGCCGGAAACGGTACTCTTATGATGAATATCCTCGACTACATCCGTCAAGCCGATCCCGAAGTCTATGCCCGCACCCGTTTCCGTGTCATCGAGGTCTCGTCCTCTCTCGCTTCCATCCAAGCAAATCAACTCATGAAAAACGCCCAAGCAAAAGGCCACGCTCAAAAGGTCCAAATCGTAAACAAATCTATCTTTGACTGGGACATTTACGAAGCATCCCCTTGCTTCTTCCTCGCCCTCGAAGTCTTTGACAACTTCGCCCACGATGTCATTCGCTACGACCCCTTGACAGAAGAACCTCTTCAAGGCTCGGCTCTGATCGACACCGATGGCGAGTTTTACGAGTTCTACTCCAAAACCATCGATCCCGTGGCCGCGCGCTTCCTGCGTGTCCGCGACGCCGCATGTTCTCATCGCAACTACGCCCACCCTCTCCGAAACTCCCCTCGCATGCTCAGAAACCTCAGGAATCGTCTACCTCTGGCTCCCAACCTGACAAAGGCCGAGTACATTCCCACTCGTCTGATGCACTTTTTCGACGTTTTGCACAAGTATTTCCCGGCGCATAAGTTGGTCACTAGCGATTTCCATGCTTTGCCTGACGCGATTGAAGGTGTGAATGCTCCTGTCGTGCAGACTAGGTATCAGAGGAGAATGGTGCCTGTAAGCACACCTCTTGTAAGTCTTCTTTATTCCTTATCCTTCTATCCCCGGAGTAGTCCTTTTCCTTCTTTACCAACACAAATATCTCTAGGTCCATCAAGGTTTCTTCGACATACTCTTCCCCACAGATTTCAACGTCGTCGAAGACATTTACCGCGCAATAACCGGCAAATTGACCCGCGTCATGACACATGAGGACTTCTTCAAACGATGGGCATATGTCGAGGATACGCAGACAAAGAATGGGGAAAACCCTCTGTTGGGTTGGTATAAGAACGCTAGTGTCATGATTACTGTTTGAATGTGGTATCATCTATCAGACAGATCATCAGTATGGCATCTACCAGATAGCAGATAGCATATACAATCATGAATACGCTTAGCATAACAACCATGAACGGATTCCCACTTTCCTTCAAGGGTCTCGGAAAGAGAGTACATTTTGCGATCACTTGTTCCACGTCCCTTCTTTAATTCTCTCTCCCTACTGTAGTTCATTAGTCAACAAGGATCCATAGGACAGCGGAGAGAGGATTGAAGGACCAAACCAGTGGTACGTATCATTGTGGAAACCTCAAGATGGTTATACAACTACAATAAACCCAAGTAAATGCAAAGAAGAAGAACGCCTCTCTCCCAGAAGGAAGAACAAAAAGTGGGTTCAAAACGGCATCGTCGTGACTATGATACGTCTCTTTCTCTCCTTTTTTTTCCTCTTCTCTTCCAGGTACACTCGTATCTTCTTTTCCCTTCCCAAGATGATGGATTTGTTATTTTCCCTTCTGTGATGCGGAAAGACCTTCTCTTTTCTTTCTCCTTTCTTTCTTTTCCGTTTATCTGCGTGCGAAACAGCACAAAAGACCCGACTTGGCCAGGAACCAACAGCATCCCGTGAAACGCACAAGAGCGACAGCGGCGTTTGACCACAGCAGAGCTCTGAAAAATTCTTGTGTCCGCACAGTGGCTTTGTTCTATCATCAAAGTTAGCGAATCTTGTACAATAAAGAGAGAGAGAGAGAGAGAAAAAAAACTTACGGTGAAACCCAGTCCATTGACGTTGTCACTGGTGATGCAAACGGCGAGCAAAGCATTGCTGAAAATCCAAAACGTCACCAAGCGGGTACGGAAACTCTTGTACGAGTCCTCGAGCGTCTTATGCTCTTCCTCCTTTGGTGCGACATACGGTGTCAAGCATCTCTTGACTGTTTGCTCAAACTGCGAATCGATATCCGCTTGCGCCAGATCCACTTCTTCAATGACCGCTTTACCGTCTTTTTGTTTTTCAATCTTGACTGATGGCAGGGCATCGGCTTTGTCGGCTCCCTTGGTTCCCCATGAAATGTCGTGCCAGTTGCTAAAGGCGTAGACGTTGAGGATGTTGATGTACGATGACATGACCAGGAGGTATTGCGGGAAAGAGGTGAACATGTGCCAAGGGTCGAGGTACATGAAGGATGCGACAAAGTAGAGACCAAAGGTGGCGGCAAGAGCGATGATGATGATACCAGGTCCGGTCGACGAGAAGAAGGACTGTAGGAAATCGTCCGGACTGTCTGTACTGAACCATGTCGTGTTTTTGTCGGTAAAGGCGTGAATGACAAGGTACAAAGAGTCAACGGTGATGTAGAGCTGAATCAGGCCGAAGAAGCAGAATGAAGTTATGTACGACCATTTGGAACTGAACACGATATTAGTTGTGATCATGTACATGCGTATAGATGTTGTGACTTACCCCTTGGGTCTGTTACCCAGAGCGAGAATGAACTGCAGTAAAAGGAAGGCCAGATAGATGTACTTGACGATGGTGTTGAAGATAGGGGTTACAGAGTTGCCGAAGGGGAAAGCCGAGTTATCGTTGGAGTTGCTAGGAGTTCCTACGAGATCCATAATGACCGTGGTGGTCAACCAGTACGAAGCTACGATGACGGTCAATAAAAGTCTTGCAAGCTGACGGATGGCCAAGCAAACTCACCGAGAGAGAACCATGTTAGAACCTGCTGGACAATGTTGTAGATGAGCTGAACGTGAAGGAAGAACATGCGCAAGATGTTGTGACCGCTCTTGTACATGCGGCCAAAGTGCATGAGCGAATAGATACTGGCAGCGAAGGAGCCGTTCAACCAACGACGACGCTGACCGATGAATTCGGGAGCACCTTCGGGAACATCGGTCTCACCCTTGGACGCTTTGACGTAGGAAAGATGCCATTTGGAGCCAGCCTTTGCGACCAGCTCGAAACACAAGATACGATCTTCGGCCAAGAACATGTTCTTTTTGAAAATGTTCATGCCGTCGATACCCTTCTTGCCGAGTTGCTTGGACAGAGTGTGATCACCGTGGAAGTATTGCTCGAGCGGACGACCCATGATGGCACGGAATCGGTAGGCCGAGAAGGCACCAGGCAAGACACTGACATAACCGAACGAACTCTCGAGCGGCTTGTCCAGGATGTTACTGATCTTGTACTCGAAGTTTTGCGAGGCAACGAGCGGATTCAGGAGGTTCCTCCAGCCAGGACCCAACATGGCGTGAATCTCACCACAAGCACCGCCCAAATCCTTGTCGTTGTAGAAGGCCTCCCACAGAGCAAGCAGAGACTTGTGACCAGGCTTTGTACCGGCATCGAGGAGAATGCAAACTTCGGGGTTGAGAATACGACCAAAAGCGGTGAAAAGCCATCTGTGCGAGTTGATCTTCTTGGTGTTCTTTTGCTTCAGACAGAACATCATCTGCACCGGGGGCAGCGTTGTTGGGCCATCATCAAGGGGACGAATCAGCTGCTGGTTTGCCGTCACTGAAAGCTGGGTAGTGTACTCGAACTGCGACATGTTGGTCAGCTGTATGATCCCAAGTTTGAGAGAGCCTCAAAAACTCACAATGTGAGCAACAGTCTCCTTGCCGTCAATGTCCTTCTTCATGATGCCATCCTGGTAGACACCAATAGTGGCCAGCAAATCAAGGGTGCCCTTGTCGCAAGGATCGATACCGTCAAACACCAAACACACGACGATCTTCTGCCAGGCCGGGCCTCCCTTGTTCCAGAACTCTGACTTTTTGAGATTGACAATATCGCGGATGTTTTGCATGACACCGTGCAGTGTGCGTGCGGTGAGGACCTTGTCTTCGTTGTAGTACGTGACAGCGATGAGCAACTCAGTATGACGGTTGTACATGGCCGGACGAAGGTTGTAGCCGTTCTTGAGGGTGAAGTCGTTGGGGTCGCAAGTCGCGGCGGTATCTGCATCTGTTGTCAGGACCATTTCTGGGGATGGTTGTTCAGGACTTTGAGACTACTCACAGCGCATGTGTGTGAACTCCTCGCCGCCACTTTCGAGGTCATTGCGATACTTTGCCTGTACCGCATTCTGGATGGCACTGGGCACGGGGTAGTCGGCACTCAGGACATTGCCCTGCACCAGCTTGACCTTACGAGTGGCATTACGCTTGAGGCCACCGCCAGCGGCAGCAGGGCCGCCGGGAGCAGCACGTTGAGCCCACGCTTCAGTCGAGGTGGTACCAGCACGTGACGGAGGTGAGCCTTGGTAGCCCGGGTCACCGAGGGTGCCCTGGTAGCCATAGTTGTCGTAGGCTGGAGCGTGGTTGTCGCCGGCATACGTCTCTGTCAAGCTGTAGCCAGCTCCGTGTGCGGCTGGGGTGACGCTGCGCGAGTGGGCGTCGTCGAATGGTCCTTGGTAAGCTCCCGTCGGATTCGAGTGGAGCAGCGAGCGATCCACATCGTCGTCTGAATCGTGCTGCTTGTGATACTGCAGCCGCGAACGTCAGTATATAGGGGCAATGTTGGCATCTGCAGAGAGTCTTACAGCTGTGTTGGCGCCCTGGTACGCCATGGTTGGCGTCTTGTATATCCTGCCCCTTTAGTGAATTTCAGGCGGTGTTATGACGATGGTACAAGGATTGAAGAGAGACGGCAGGGCAGGGCAGATCAAGCACAGCAGATCTACGAATGCGTGCTTTGTGTGGCTGTCGAGAGATGTAACAAAGAAAGAAGATCAAAGAAATCAAGGAGAATGAATGCACAAGATCAGGCGGCGGCCTCTCACGTCGACTTGAACAAAGAACAAATCAAGACGTCCGCAGCATGGACTTGAAACGCAGGGTCTAATGAACTTGAAGCGCCTGCCCACACTGGTCGAAACGAAACACATCTCTCTCTCTCCCTCTCTCTCTTGGCCCGAGTGCTGTGCCAGCTAGCCGTACTGTAATCAAACACTGTAGACATGATTCAATCTCTCGCTGCTCTTTTCCTTCTTTCTCTTGCCGCTGCTCGTAATGTCTTCTAAGATTATGGTTGTTGTTGCATCCGTCACATGTTGATAGTCGACCGAGGGCCAAAAATACACACATACAGTACCCACCTCCACCACGTCAAGATGCAACGCGTGGCACTAACACCCGTTATTAGCCGCCCGTGGCACTAAACTCGATCTGGGCGTCTTCGTTCTGTACGTTTCGTTGCAACGTGAGACACTCGGCGCCCAGCTCAAGCTTGCTAGGAGAGGTAATCATCTGTCTTGGTGCACACAACGCCAATCTGTTACACTCAATTGGCTCTGTTCCTTGCAAACTTGTCGTTTCGAAGACCAAGTTAATCTAGACTATGTAACCTGTCCTAATAGTTGCAGTCCTGGTGCAGCTGTTTCTACTACAAGTGGGAGAAGTACTTACTGAAGGTCTCTCTCCTCTAATACCTAGCCTTTTTCCTATCTTGTCTTGGAATTGCGTAGCCGTACATCCAGCCTTGTGATATCTGCTGCGCCTCGCCAATTCTCACCTGCTGCCTCTCGGCGTCCGATCCGGCACTTTCGTGGTACCAGAGACTGCTTATGCTTCACAATGGGCGAGCTTGTCATTGTCTGCTGCCATGCTATATGCACTGATCCGTTGTAAGCCCTTCTCAATTGCTCCACAGTGTGTCGTTGCGCTTGTTCACACATTACACCTTTCCAACAGGAATCCACACGAGGAATCAAACTGGTTACTCAAGCCATTTCAGCGGTCTAGTTCTGTAACAGGAAAGCCTGGCGAACATGAGACTTTTATGCTACATATCCAGGCTGGAATCAGCGCTCTACGTAGAGAACATGCTACTCTTGTCTTCTCCGGAGCCAAAACGGAACCCGACGTCGAGTTGAGCGAGGCCGAGAGCTATCGTGATGTTCTCGTGCGGTGTTCTGGAGGGGCACCTGATGTGTTAGAGGCCATAGCACATGGTAGAATTCTGTGCGAGGATGCTGCAACGGACAGCTATCAAAATCTGCTCTTCTCACTCATCAAGTATTACGAGAACGAAGGCCATTGGCCATCAATGATCACCGTCATCACACATAGCTTCAAAGAAACTCGCTTCTTGGTTAGTCGCATGCGCGGGTAGTAATGCAGAGGTAATTGCTGACATGCTCATCAGGAATGCCATGCACAAGCAATACGCTGGCCGAGTGACAGAATCCGAGTACATGGAATTAATCCTCCATTCCCACTCTCGGAGTTGCGCGAGGTTCAGGGCTTGGAGAGTACCACGGTTGATCAATTTAGAAAAGATCCTTTTGGTGTACATCCGCCACTATCAAGCAAAAGACAGGCAAGATTATGGAAGTCTGATGCCAATATCATACCAGGGTCGCTCGACCGTTTAACCCGGGAGCGCCTGCGTGACCTACTAGCATGCAATGACCGCAGAGCATACAATGGAACTTTGCCATGGGAATCCATGAGGTCTTGAGCGAAGACTGGTCGCTTCCTATGACCTGTACAATCACGAAAAGGTAGGAAGCGTAAGGTTGCAATAGCGGAAATTAGTCGGTAAAGAGAAACAAAATCATCTTGACATGGAATTCACCTATGTTTCCAATCTCCGCATATGTACACACAACTCATAGGTGTTTTGCGTGTCAACCTTAACAGTGTATATGTTCAAGATGTCTGGAAATGTTGCCGGGAAGCAGCCATAGAATTGGTGCAAGGAAAGCAACTCGTTGTTACATAGTAATTACTAGAAATAAGGTCAAGCTCTGCCAAGCCGGAGGTGCACTCTTGTCGCCGCCGAGGTCGTTGAACGCATGCAACGACAACTTTTTTCCCTCATCATGCGCCGGACAATATGGGCGTGGTCTACATGTCTACGACCGCTACCGAGACCTCTGTCCCTTCGTGGCGTTCGTCTGCAAAGTACAGCTCCGTCCGTAAATGGAGACATATCGCCTGCTCTGCTCACCCGAGCACGGTCGATGGCTAAGGAGCATGGCGAGGTCACAGCAAAACTCGCGGTTGACTTTGACACACAAGCAGCCAAAAAGTTAGGAGAGCTGTCATCCGTCACAGAGACTCTGAAGCAATGGGAGAAGGCGAACGAAGCCTTGAACGAACTACGCACACTATTATCCGATCCCAATACCGACAAGGATCTTCGTGATCTGGCCGAAGAGGATATCGCCTCCTCGCAGACTGAACTCTCGCAAGCCAGCGATGCTTTAAAGCTCTCGCTCGTGCCCCGTCATCCTTTCACCGACCTCCCGTGTCTAATCGAAATTCGTCCTGGTGCTGGTGGTTCAGAGGCTGCTCTGTTCGCTGGCGACCTTCTCCGAATGTACACATCCTACTGCAGTCGACAAGGATTGCGAGCAACGCTGCTCAAGTACGAAGACGCCGATGGTCAAGGAGATCCACGCGGGTCGGAAGCTCCGCTACAAGAAGCAATCATCGAAGTCGAGTCACAAGGCGCATATGGATTGTTGAGGTGCGAAGCTGGTGTGCACAGAGTGCAGCGTGTGCCGGCTACTGAGAGCAAAGGACGTACACACACCAGTGCCGCTTCAGTCTTGGTCTTGCCATCGATCCCCGACGACCCCTCGCATAGTTTGGGAGAGAATAGTTTCGAGGATCCTAACAGTGACTATTACGTTGCACCAGGAGATGTGCGTACAGAAGTCATGCGTGCACGAGGAGCAGGCGGCCAACATGTCAACACCACCGATAGTGCCGTACGCCTGACCCACATACCCACCGGAACAGTTGTCGCATGCCAGGATTCACGCTCGCAACCAAAGAACAAAGAGAAAGCTTGGAAGATTCTGAGGAGTAAACTCGCTCAGGCAAGACGTGAAGAGAGGGAAGCCGAAGTCATCGCCATGCGCCGCAATGTCATGGGAGTCGCAAAGATGGGCAGAGAAAACAAGATCAGAACGTACAATTGGGGTCAACAGAGAGTGACAGATCACCGCAGTGGGATGAGTGTTCATGATCTAGACGATGTTATTGGAGGGGGCATTGAACTTGAGCGTGTCATGGAGAGTGTAAGGGTATGGCTCAGCGAACAAGAGGTGCTCGCTCTTGCCGCCGAAGACGAAATCGCCGCCAAAAAGGCGGCCTGAAATGTGTAAGATAACGAGTTGTTAGACATCTGTACAATTAACGATCACCCTCGAGACATTCATATCAAGTCAAGCGACTACAACTGGCCCGATATCGCGCAATAACGCAGGCAGCATCATCCACACATACCTAGATAGAACTCTGGGCAAGTAACGAGGACATTTTGTCTCCTAAAACTAATCGTTGTCTAACCAGGTACTGTCACTGTACAGGCTAATCAATTGACAGGTAATCGCATGTAGATGGTGGTGGCCGACACCCGGCGAGCGCTCAAAAGGGGAGCTCCTTCCGCCGAGGCTATGACGGAAGTAGAAGGTGGCATGTCCCCACCGGCCAAAGATACCCCACCTCTTGCTCGACATTGCCGGGCATGAATAATTATTCTGTCATGTAGGAAGAGCAGTCTATCTTGCCTTGCGTATCATAAGAGTGATTAGCTGGCACTGTTTCGTTCTTTCTGGTTTCATCTATTCTTTCTCTTCTAACCTCGCCTTTCGACGAATAGTCCGTTTCAATCTACATCTGCTCTAAGCCTCAAGCTTCAACATGCCACTCAACGCGAAGGCTATCTATCCTGCGGCGGATCCAGAGTTTGTTGCTTTTCCCAGTCGTCGCAGCGTTGTGCATAGTACCAAAGGAATTGTGTCGAGTACACAACCTTTGGCTTCCAATTGTGGCTTGAGAGTACTCCAGCAAGGAGGAAACTGCGCAGTATGCGACAATGACGACCACCACGAATAGAGACTCTGAGCTTACAACCTTACTAGGATGCTGCTGTGGCAGTGGCCGCCGGCCTTAACATGACCGAGCCAGGAAGCACAGGTATCGGTGGTGATATGTTTTGTCTCTTTTACGACGCAAAGACAAAGAAAGTGCACGCCCTGAACGGATCAGGTCGAGCTCCTGGTAATGCGACCTGTGACAAGGTGAGAAAGTCATTAGGCATTAAAGATGGCGAAGCGGGCAAGATACCCATGCTAAGTGCTCATGGTGTGACCGTACCCGGCGCCGCTGCAGGATGGGTTGATGTGGTTGAGAAATTTGGTAGTGGTAAGGTGAGCATGGAACAGATTTTGACGCCAGCGATCGAGTTGGGTGAGAACGGATTCCCCGTCTCCGAAATTATGGGCTACTATGTGAGTATACAAACTTCCTATTCCCAACGAACGTTCACTGAGAGATGGAAAGTGGTCCAAAGCCGAAACTTCAATCCGCAATGCATCTCCCAACTTCGCAGAGATGTTGAAGAAGGATCCTCAAGCCAAGGACGGCTGTCGTGCCCCTCAGCCTGGGGAGATTATGCGCAATCCTACCTTGGCTCAAACGTTCCGTGAAGTCGCGAAGCACGGAAAAGCTGGATATTATAGTGGAAGAGTCGCAGAAGAGTTGGTCAAGGTAGTCCAGAACTTGGGTGGCTTCCTCAGTCTGGAGGATCTCAAGAACCACATGGAGACGGGCAGCGAAGAGGTCGACCCCATCAAACTCAACTTCCATGGACAAGGCATTGACAAGTCTCACGGCGATACTATGCACGACAAAAGCTCGGAAGGTGTTGACGTATGGGAGCATCCACCCAATGGTCAAGGCATCGTCGCCTTGATGGCCTTAGGTATGCTGCAAGAATTGGAGAAGACCGGCAAGATTCCAAAGTTCTCGGAAAACGATCACAACTCTGCCGAGTATATCCACGCCGTTGTTGAAACTCTCAGGATTGCATTCGCAGATGCCAACTGGTGGGTCGCGGATCCAAACGTATCCAAGGTTCCGACCCAGGAACTTATCTCACAACAATATCTTGCCGAACGTGCAAGACTCTTCGACCCGAAAAAGGCCGGAGACGTCCCTGACCACGGCTCACCTGCCCACAATCACTCCGATACCGTCTACTTTGCCGCAACTGATAGCGAGGGCAATGGCATATCCTTTATCAACTCCAACTATGCCGGCTTTGGCACCGCCATCATTCCTAAAGGCTGCGGCTTTACCCTCCAAAATCGTGCTTGCAACTTCATGCTAAGCCCACCCAACCATCCCAATGTTTATGCTCCCAACAAGCGTCCTTACCATACAATCATTCCAGCACTTATCACCAATGCTGCCGATCAGAGCTTGCACTCAGTATATGGTGTTATGGGCGGATTCATGCAACCTCAGGGCCATGTTCAAGTGTTGATGAATATGCTTCTTTTCAAGATGACCCCACAAGCCGCTCTCGATGCGCCTCGAATCTGCATTGGTGCGGGCATGCCTGATAGTGGCGATGTTTTCGACAAAACCGTCTATCTCGAGGACGGTATCTCCGAAGACATTTTGGAGAAGCTGCGCGCTATGGGACATTCAGTAGAGCTTGTCAAGGGACAGGGCAGAGGTCTGTTTGGCAGAGGACAGCTCATCAGGTGGCATGTCGACGCTGTGGAAGACCGTGGCGTTTGGAGTGCGGGCAGTGACCCTCGTGGAGACGGACATGCTTTGCCGTGGATGTAGTCTGTTGTAACATAGTATACGAGAATGTTTTCAAACAAATCTTAGACATGGTATGTCAATCAATCTTTCTATTGTGATCTTCTCCTCTCCTCTGCTCTGACATTTCTTGGGTCCGATAGTGTCTCCATCCCTGGCACATCAAACGGAAATACGCAGTTACCAAACACTTACCTGATCTCCATCTTCCAATCTATTTTTATATCCTCCTGCAAGAGCTGCCAGAACGTCGCCGTTGTTGAGACTACTGGCGAGTGAAGATCAATTCACCGCTCCGGTGGCCTTGGTAGCAACCGGTAGCCACGTAGATTTACAATTTTCAGGAACATCCCACTTCGCTGGCCTAAAATTAGCAGCGCGACCTACGTCATGGTCCCTGATTCTGATCCGACTTTTCTAGTGTGTCTATCCGCTTTTTTCCTCTGTACACATCGAAAGAGAATCATACGTGCAATGATTACACCTTTGGATATTCATTGCAATAACAAGAAGAAAGATGACTCCGAAACAAAAGTTCCTTCCAATATGCGGATATAACGTCTCAGTGATCAGGTTGCCACGACGCTCTCACGTGGCTACGTGGAGGCCTTATAGCTTCATCAAATTTGGAGCAGCGATTTCGAAGTTAAAAGCATTGTAGCACAAAGCTTGTGCCTAGAGTCTCTTCTAGAAGCCGAGTGCAACTTCAGCACCGTTCGAAGGCGAATTCACGGAAGAATTCAATCCATCTGCCGTTACTGGCTTTTTCCCTCCGTTTAAGGCCGTAGTGACACTAGGCTATCAACCTGAGGCAGCTTTGACATGGATGTCACCTCCGCTAAGACCTCGATCTCGTATTCATCTGTGCTGCTTTCCATGACAGCTGCTCGTATTAGCTCCAGATTTTTTCCCCATGCACAGAGCTTCGAGAGCACAGGGCCCTCATCAACGATGATCTCTGTGCTTTCTTTAGGAACACGGACGTTAGGAACAACATGGACGTAGTCTGGCGACGTATATATATATAAGATGAAGAGATGCACAAGGGTAACTCATTCATTCCATCAAGCAACACATTCCTCGTTCATCAAAGCATTCTCTTTTCTATTCTATCACCCATCCCAAAGTACTTTCTTCCAATCGACAAGATGAACTCCATCAAGGCTGCCGCTGTCTTCTCTTTCCTGGCCTCTCAGGCTATGGCCGCTCCCTACGCTTGCAACCCTGCCCACAGCTACCCCAACGGTGCTCAGTGTATCTCCACTGCTGGTGCCTTAACTCTGGTCACCCCTGCTCCCACTTACGCCTGCAACCCTGCTCACAGCTATCCTGCTGGTCAGGTCTGCACTGAGATCAACGGAGCCTTGACTCTCGCTACACCTGCTCCTACATTCGCTTGCAACCCTGCCCACAGCTACCCCAACGGCGCCGTCTGCAGCGCTGTCGACGGTGTCTTGAGCCTCATCACTCCTAAAGCCACTGCCACTCCTCAGGCTCGCTATGCCTGCAACCCCGCTCACAGCTACCCCAACGGCGCCGTCTGCACTGAGGTCAACGGAGCCTTGACTCTCGCCACACCTACACCTGCTCCTACTTACGCCTGCAACCCTGCTCACAGCTACCCTGCTGGTCAGGTCTGCACTGAGATCAATGGATCTTTGACCCTCGCTACACCCGCTCCCACTTATGCCTGCAACCCTGCCCACAGCTACCCTGCTGGTCAGGTCTGCACCGAGATTAACGGAGCCTTGACTCTCGCCAAGCCCACACCTGCTCCTACTTACGCTTGCAACCCTGCTCACAGCTACCCCGCTGGTCAGGTCTGCACTGAGGTCAGCGGTGCGTTGACTCTTGTTACCCCTTCTCCCACTGCTGCTTAAGCTGGCTTGTGGTGCAGACATCATTCTTCCTGACAGGGATTTGAACTGTACATATTTGTTTGCATTTCTTGGCGCTTTCTCTTGCAATATACCACATTCGCTTCTTGTATCTTGATTTAATTTATGCATTGCACATACATAGAGATGTATAGACGAAAGCGTTGTCGTTTCTCAGATTTTATATATAAACCCAAGTCTCCTGAAACTGCCAATATAATGTCTCCATATGCGAACACAGGATTTGTGTACTCTATGGACCCTGGAGCATAGCGTCTGAACAATTGTCTACATAACAACTTTAGAATAGAATATTACCACCATCAACATCACTATAGCCTGCCGTTGTAGCTTTAAGCAGACCAGCCTTGACCAAGTCCTGCACCAACCCGAATATCATTCCATCACAGCCTTTCGCCGCCATGATGTCAACAGTGACGGGCAGATACTCTGTCTGCAAAGTGATGTTAGACATGTACGGTGCCTGACCGACTACACATTAGAAACGAATTAGTAAAGTCTTCTTGTGGTATGGGGATCTGGGACATTGATACTTACTTGGAAGCACGAAATCAGGACTTCCAGCAAAGATACTAAGTCTACTGGTAGAGAAACCCGTGGGTATACCGGGTGGAGAGCGATATTGATTCCGGTAAGTGGTGCTTGCGGCGCTACCGACATACAATGCCAATGAATCACTGCAGGTACTCTCGTTGGACACCAAAATGTTGCTTTCGACCCAATCGGCGAAGATGGTTTTGTTCGCGACTGCAATGTCGGCGGTGGACGGAGGATAAGTGTCTGACCAACCCCAACGAGCAATCGGTACAGGATTGACGAAAGGTCGGCGGCCGTCATTGGCAGCTGCGTAATCCGCGTAGAAAGGATCGCGGACCAGCTTTGTTTGACGTTGGCCGATGAGGATAGGATAAGTGAGATTCATGAGATCTACCAGAGAGTGGGTGATGTTTGCAGGCGCTGATGCACTCCATTCTGTGGTCAGGTTCAAAGGTGTAGCGGTAGCGTTCAGGAACGTAGTCAGATTACTGAGGAAGGATATGAGTAACGAGTTAGCTGGTAAGGTCGCATTCGTGGGCCAGCCAATTGTTTGAATCTTAGAAGGATACTTGTGGCTGATGGTGATGTTAGTCTGGTACATGGCTTGCGCTGCAGCCACCCAGATGTCCGGATGTCTGGTCAAGAACCCAGCAGTATCAAGCTCAGGTGCTAGAGGCATGACACCATCTAGAGAGACCAAACCGTGCGAAGGACGGTTGCCAAACAGGCCCTGGACTTGTGAGGGATTTCTCACTGAGCCACCAGTATCGCTACCAAGCGTCAAGTCGAGCCAGTCATACGCTGCAGCACCTGCGGCAGGCCCAGAAGAAGACGAAGAAGTATCCTGATAGCCATCGCCTCTAGGGTTGAAAGGCTCGTGATAGTCGACCCAATCCGCCGTGGCTACCTCACCATTGGCAAATTGTGAAGTCTTCATCTTACCGACAATGATAGCACCAGCATCAATGAGTCTCTGAACCGAGACCGCAGTTTTGTTCGCAGGTGGATAGAAGTGGTACCATGCTCTGTTGCCGTTCGACGTCCTCAATCCGGCGATGTCGTAGATATCCTTGATGCCTAAGCGAACACCAGCCAAGGGCTTTTCAGCGGTCTTGGTATAATAGAGTCGAGAAGGCACAGCTACTGCTAGAGATTGACCCTCCAAGTTTGCAGGTAGCACCGAAAAGCTTCCGTGGACATTAGGCAGAACGGTCTCGAGGAAAGCACCTTGTACATCGCTGAATAATTTCCAAGCCTCGTGTACATTGCCGTTGGCTGTAACAAAGTACGGACCTGAAGGGATGGAGTCGGATCCCGAGCAGAACCCGACAGTGACAGTGCTTACGCTTCTGTTTCCGGAAATCTTGGGCGTTGAAAAGCCTGGATATTTGTGACTTGATAGACCAGCATACTGTACATATACAGCTAGAAAGGATCAGCTTGCGATCGTTGGATATTTGATAAAATCTTACCTTCGAGGAACCCCTCACTAAAGACATCATCAGATGCAAGGTAAGAAGAGATGTCCGCGTTGAAACCTTCCTGTCCGTAATCAAAGGACTGGGCCGTGACCACGGTGAGAGGAAGGAGGCCTCCAGCCCCGTCTAGTGCTTTCTTCAGGGAGCCTGTAATCTCGACGTGTGCTACTGCCTCAGAAGGTATATAGTAGGAAGCATCATCAAGCTTGACCGTCTGGCCTGTAGGTGTGAACTTAAAACCAATGGATAGATTGATACACTGTGATAGTAGAACTGCAGAAGCGAGTGACTTGCTGAAACGAGAGAACATGGCGAAAGCCAACAGTTGAGAAAACCCACCTGACTTAAGATTGAGAGTGGAGAGCAGCACCTAGCTTTTATATGTCTGGAGGTTAAAGAATAATTCAGTCCTGTTAAAGGTGACTGAGGTATTTCAAGCCGGGCATGCTTTAGGGTTCTGATACAGATAGTCTTGGTGTGATAAACCAACCTTCAACAGATAACAGATAACGGCAGATATTAGATCCACTCCAGATCAAGATCATCATGATATGCGTGGCTCTGTATGGACATGAATAATAGAGACGTTCAAGAGCTGATAGGCACCTCTCGCCTATCTTGTGCCCTTTGACTCATGAGCAGTGGCTGGCGTACTGTCGGAGGATCTAGCTTGATCGGGCTCCATATATAGAGTCTAGCCCGATTGGGCTAATTTCCCAAAGTCTGCGAGGACTTCTCGATGCGCCAAATTGGCCGATTCGCTCCTCGCATCATGTCTAACAACCCAGCCCTGGCCTCTTGGACTTCGCCACGAACCGCATTGAATTCATGGGTGCCGTGAGTGTCGGGAGCGGAGGAACTTGCAGCAGCCTGGCGATTTCATGATCAGCAATGCTTCTCTGGACCATCTCAATGAGAAGATAGGTTGCAATGCATGCAAAGATACTGTAGGCCAGAGGAGACAAAGGCCCTTTCGAGTATACACAAGCGGGGAGGCTTACAGCAAGATCTCACTCCTTATGCAGAGTACTTCGATTCAGCTATATTAACTAACAACCAGACTGTACCGAGAGTGTCAGATGGACTGCGTCGATTAGAAGAGCAGATACCGTCTCTACACAAGTAGTTGACTACAGCTGTGTTAGGCCCAAAGCCCCCGTGGACTTTTTGCTCTGATGAAACGACAGCTTGCGCATCTCGAGACCGACTCTGCACATTTAAATCATCCGTTTGCTTCAGTCGTGAACGCCAAACACATTGAGACAAACCCGCTAACCGGATCCGCCGGGGTCTGGCTAGGCACTGACAACAACAATAACAACAACAATGTCTCTGCATGGAAAGACGATCATGGTGATGATCGTGCCAGTGAAAAATATAGAGCACTTACTTGAGGAGCGTCGAAGTTTACGTCCACACACCACAAGGCTGAGATATGCGAGTAATATCGAAAAGATTCTGAATCCTTTAGAATTGTAGGTTTCAGTAGACTGGACCAGCAAGGATCAAGCCATGAAGACTCGTCTGGATCAAGGTCTAGGCAACAGCTATAAGTTATTTCAGGAGCTTTGACTAGGATGGTCATCAAGTTGTAAGTAGAAGTTAGGCAGTGTGAATAAGTCACGTAGACTCTTTCGAGTTTCTCCATCTATGTGGTGGATTATTTGCTCAAATCGACAATCACTAATCACGATCGAGTCGAAGTTCAAAGCCAACGCTGCTTCTCAAAGCAACTTCGTGAGCCGCTTCGGGCAAGTAGCAAACATCTCAGTTCAGATCCGCCTATGCCTAATGAGGTCAATTTCCTCATATCCTACCAGTTTGTGATCTTCCAAGTATTCACTTCTCTCGCTTCACTCGCATCTGTGATCCTGAGCCGTCTCCCACCAGCTATAAAATCCTCCTTCTTCCTTCTCTCTCTCCCTCCTTTCTTTTTTTTTCTTTCTTCATAATTGTAAATGACTCTCAAACACATACAAAGATACACACTGACTAACACTATTTGATAGACCTTGTCAAGGCATACTGACTATCATCAAGGTCAGTTGCCTAGAAGGACTCCATCTATTGCGAAGCAGATGGGAGGCTTTCTATGGATCTCCTTCCGGGGCTCCTTTGGCGGAATTTGTTCTGGCTACCTCTTGCAGATTGCTGCTTTTCGCCCTTTTTTTCATTGATACTTGAGCATATTGGAATTGAGTCTGGAAAAAAATGTCCGTGAGCCGATGGTTGGTTTTTGTATGCTGTTTTCGTTACAGACGACAAATATCTCATCTGTTCACGCTCATGTCATGACAAGCTGCAATTTGCTTGTGCTGATCTTCTATGTGCGAATATTCAGCACCCATAGAGTCATAGAAGGTCTGATTTGGTTATCATGAACTGTGTTTTCGTCGAGATATTATGACGACCGGGTCACCCCTACAACATAGTAACAGGAGAATTTAGAGCGCGAGCAACGATTAAAGGCACTAGCGAAATATCTGCAACATCGATAGAGAAAGAAGGATTACAGGGGCTACTACAAGTAAGAGTATATTTACTAGAAACGATGTAGATGATTTCGAAGACATGATATTGAGGACGGGTTGAGAACAACCAATCAATAATGAGTCTACGAACATTCTATATGTTCCTCGATTCTTTTCCATGTCCAGCTTCAGTCTTGCTTTCGAATGCTCATTTATGGTCGACGTGCACGAGCATTGCTAGAGACAGCATATTCGCTCCTTCGCGATGTGCTTTCGCACCATATGGATGAAGGACGGACAGACTGCTTTGCTTTGAGATGGCTCGGAGGAGGTAGCCTGTGCAAGACAGATCCCTCAGCATGATAATACGGAGTTGCCGTGATGTTGAACATTATTCAGATGCAGGATCCGTGGGCTTGATATCATATGCCATCACCATCTCCCCTCAACCAGAGCCACGGAGGGCCATGTCGACGATGAGTTTCCCCTTCTCACCGCCGAGGAAGCCAGAACCATCTTCGCCATCTTCCATCTCGTCGAGATCCAAAGTGGCATGGTATGCTCGCCTGATCACATCCTCCTCAACTCTGACACCGTTCTCGGCCAATGCCCTCACACAACCAGCAATCCTGGCAATCTCCCTTCGGGTGTCCGGATCGATGTCTTCGTTCTGACTTGAATACATGGTGGCGCTGACCTGCTCCTCGATCCTTGTGATGCTGACATCCTTGGACTTGTCCTGCTCGACGTGCTTGGAGATCCAGATGTAGCCATTGACTCCGAGAATGACATCAACCTCGCCACCTCGACTTGTGGTCTGCAAAGTGAAGATCTGTCTCTTTGCCCTGACAACACCACCGCCGCCTCCGACTCCAGACACAGCCATGAAATAGCCATTACGAAGCTTGCCATACTTCAAACTGCGAGTGTGTAGTGAAGCCGAACCATCCTGGAACAAGCTCTGCACTTCGGCCACAAGCAATTCGCCCTCTTCGAAGAAGGTGCGAATGTTCAACTCGTCGACGCTGGTTCTCTTGCGCAGAATACCGCCTGGCAGGTTAATACTACTCAGCAACAGACTCGCAGTCAAAGCACCAGCGACATCGACCTTCCACCTCCTTGACTGAACCTCAACAATGCGGCCAATAACCAAGTCACCGATCTCTGGTGTGTAGCGAGCACGAAGCGGTACGACGGACAACAGCTTGTTGGTCTTTTGTAGTGTTCCGGCGAGGGTGGAGCGGATGACGGGAGCCAGGTCGCCATTGTCGTTTGTATATGTGCCGTGACCGCGCATCCATTGAGGATCCGATGTGATGACTTCGCCGGGAGTGATGATGGTTTTTTGCCGTTTTGAGTTGCGCGTCAGTGATTCTTCGTCGTCCAGGTCCATTTCGTCGTCTGATTCATCGCGCATGCGTGGCACCGCTGCCATCGCCGGTGAGGGTGCAAGTATTTGTATGGGCATCTTGTTGTGTTGTGCTGTGTCTGGAATGATATGTAATTGTTTTTCGCGGCGATGAATTAATCCATGCCTCCACAGCTCGAGATTTTGTGATGCAATCATCCACAAGCTGCGCCAAGAAGCAACATCTTGACTCAAGCTACCGACGGTAATCACTACTACAATACTGCTCTACTAGTAGTACATGACACTCCACGAATACTGTCAATCTCAAGTGCCTTTGAGCTTCTCATACTAAACTCAGGTGAGCGTCAAATATATATTTTTGTTGTCATTGATAATCTTGGTGTCATAAATTTCATATCCTGTCCTTCCCTTTTCCCCCAACTCCTACTCCTCTTACGATTACATTAACCCACATTGTCAAGCCGGGTCAGCCGACTCGAAACTGAATCTGCCTTGCTCTGAAGCCACTGGCTGTCCATTTTCCAGTATCTCGCCCTGTAGGACCACGTCCTCTGCTTGGATCGCCCTTCTTATGGGATCAGAACCCGTCCTCTCGGTTCGAGGCGTATCTGTCGTCGGTGTTGACGGATTGCTTGGATCCACTCCATTGTACATCTCCTCTCGCCGTTGCATCATTTGCTTCTCACTGATGGCCTGCCCATCTGCCTGGGCCACTTCGGGCATATCTCCTGGCATCTCAAAGATCTCTAGTCCTCCTGCTTCACTCGTCGGAGACAAAAGAGCAATATCCGTAGACGAAAATGTACTGTATCCTGCCGTCGTCGGGCTTGCGATGCTTGAATCTGGTCGTGGAAGTGGCTTAAAATCTTCTTGTGCTGACGAGCCCTCGAGTTCTGCCTTCTGGTACACCTGCGTGCCCTTTTCTCCGACTCCGTAGTAAGCGTGTGTTAGACTCGTATCCGAATCCTTAGATGGGGAACTCGCATTTTCTCTGTCCGCCAGCATGGTCTTTTTGCGTTTGTCGCGGCGGACGAACCAGAAAGCAGCGATCAGAGCACCAACCCCAAGTACACAGCCTACCACGATACCCGCAATTGCGCCGCTGCTCAATCCTGCCGGGGACGACCGTGTGGTAGAATCAACCACACCTGACGACGCTCCATTGTATCCGCTATTCCCTGATTTTGGTGCTGGTGGGATGGCCACAATATCAGTTGTGTTGTCTTGTTCCCACGTGCACTGTGAGACGTTGAAAGTAGCGCGTTCGTAATCCACGCTGATGAATGCTTCCTGCATGAACGTCCGGCCAAGCGTGTACTGTGTACTGTTCTGGGCCCGCCGGAGAGGAAAGTATGGTGTATTATCTGCCAAACCCCGGTAAGGTGTTTGTGCTACAAGATCAAATGCAGCATATGGTAGAGAGATTGTGACGCTTTCCACACTCTGAGCTCTATTCCCAAGGGTCAAGTTGACCTGGGCATTTCGTTGGAGCAGGGTGTTGTGCAAAGATGAGTTGACTAGATACAGGTCTGTGCTATTGTCGTATAACAGGCCAAATTCCTTCTCGAAGGCCTGACAAGCTTCCAAAGGTAGCCAGAGCTGACTGGTAGTCGAGTCGATTGCCGCAAACATTGGGTTTGGTAGGAGATTCACAGTATTAGAAGAGTTTGCAGCTGTGGTCGTGATCGATTGCACTGCTACCACAATGTCGCGTTCGTCGCCTGTAGCAAAGCCAAAATTCACTGCATTGGGCTCGAAGCGATTCTGATCATAGCCTCCTAAAGTTAGTGAGCTCTGCTTGGCGTTTCCTATAATTTATCAGTATAAGCCTGGACACAAGCCCAGTGATGCACCTACTGTAGATAGCACCTGCCGTGTATCCGAACGATACACTCGGTATATGATTCTGCTCCTTGAGCATCGTCATGTAGCTTAGCGCGGGAATTCCGTCCGCCGTCCAATTCGTGCTTTTCGGGTTGAGGCCAAAGACACCCATCCAAGGATCAGATGTTCCAAAGGCACCGACAGTCGCATTCGGCATGGCAGGCAAGCCATCTCCAGCATGACCCAAAGTAACAACGTCGGAGCCATAGTAAGCATTACCGGAAATACCCAGATTGTCCTCAAACCCCCACTCATACAGACCAACATAGTCCCAAGTCTTCGATTGGCTCAGGTTGAAGATACTTCCTCGAGACGTTAAGCAGCTATCGTAGTTTGAATATACAGAACAGGCTTCTGGCGCGACTGCCAGGGTCTGATATGACATCCAAGAGGGCAGAACACGCACCGTCTGCTCCGGTGATCCTATTCGTAATGTAAAAGTGTTCCAAGTGCCATCGATGCCACCCCTAGACTCTGTTAGCACTTCAAGAACGAAGGTGAGAGCTAGTCACTGACCAGATATTGTCAGGCTCGAAAGATATCGGTTGAGGGAGAGACTCGTTCCTGGGTATGAGCGCGCCGGATTGTACAGTCGCAAAGTTCGAAAGCAGGACTAGAATGGACAAGGTCCGTCGAAAATGCAACAAAGAGAACATCGTGACCAGGATCACAAACACAACGACAACAAAGAAAGGACAGACAGACAGACACGAACTACATGAGAAATCGCTCTTAGTGAGTAGTCTATCACCAAACTTTTAGCGTGGTCTTGGTGAACTGAAAGTGCTCAACGCAGTGAAGCTGACAGGAGCTGATGAGACAGCGACATTATCATCAGTCATGTCAGATCAAGGATCGCCGTCGGTCCACTCGACCTGCCAAGTAATGCCATCCACACCAGCCGTGGCCTGCATATGAAAACGAGCTCTATCCATGTCGCTTGCCGGATCATGCTTGCTGAAGGATTCCGCACTTCCGCATGTGGCGTTCGCTCTTGACATGATCTCAAACATTTTTGATGTTAACACAACCAAATGTCGTGACTACATTAAGAAGGTCAGCTCTCAGAAACGGCATACATTCACACTAGAATCCCCATTTTCTCGTCGGACGGCTCGCAAGATCTCTCATTATCGTGTACTAGTAAACAGCAGACATGAAAAGTCATGAAGTATCGGGTGCTTCTCTTGGCAACCTGCACGTGCATATGCGTCTGCTTACTTTACCTTACCTCGTTAGCTTCCACGGAGTGAGCGAAGCCTGGACGTCTTGTTTAGCGATCTTTTTCACTGCAACTCTGTGGCTGGAAACGATAATTGTGCTGCAGCTTGTACCTGGACAGCAGATCTGTCGTGGTCCATTTGTATCGAATGCAGTCAGTCAGTCAGTTGTTCATGTCGACCATCTGAACTCGCCATTGAAAAGCCCTTAAGAGGGCCAGAACGAAGGGTACTCGCATCTGGCGTCCGGCGGAGCGGGAACAGCAGGGAGTCTGAGCGATAGATTCATCCCCGCAGAAGTGTATGCGCGACTATTTCAAGCGATGATGCTGTGCTACATCGTTGCTCGAGTACCTCGACCATGATCGGCTTGCCTCGATCAAACGTCGTCGCATGAGGACGGTTGAGAGAGGTATGTACAGTACTGGGCGATGACTGAGCTTATATTTTTATCTTCTACCTCGTCATCCTAGTCGGACCTCACTACCCTGACACATGTTTCCTGTAGAGTAACCACTCGGACGCGTGCTTCTAAGCTTTGGGGCTTGCGGGTTAAAGGATTCTGCATACCGCCCGCTCGGGTCTTGGAGCCAGTCAGCAGGACTGCCGCAACTCAAGGCAGAGATTGAGCCTAGAGTACATGGTAATATAGACGCGCTGACTCTGCGCATACCCTGCTGCTGATACAGTACTTTTTCAACCTGCATTATTCCATGTGGATCCCGCCTCATCTAGTCCACAGAATTCCATTGTACTTTGCTAAGCAAACTTGGCATATTTCTTACCTTTTCGTTTTTCTGATTTGAAGTAGCTAGCAGCAGTCTGTCATTTATCTCTCGATATTGTCATGTCGGCTCTATAGTATACTTTTCTTATCTTTAGATCAACAGTCATTCTTTACATCGACCTGTCGAAGTATGAGCTACATAGCAAAGCAGCTCTGAACTCTATCTTGGTGGATTAGCGAGATGTCGCGCTTTAACATTGCCTTCTTTCTGATTGTGATCGGGCAGAGTGTCTGCGGAAAGCTGCCAGTGCGGCAACTGTCTGATGGTAATGTCAAAAGAATAGCAAATGTGTTTGCACAAGACTAAAATGTCCAGGTTTCCGAAACTCGACGGCAAGAGCAACGACCACCACGACGACGACAACGACACACTCTGATGTCGTGTCAAGTAAGAATGTTGATGCTGTTTCTGTTCCACAGATCTCGCAAAACAGTTCAAATTTTACGTCGGTAGATTATACTTCAAGCACCAGCTCACAACCGCAAGCGAGTTCTAGTCTGCAACTGGGGACGATTTCCACAGCATTACTGGTACCTTCAACCACAGCATGGACAGACTCAGAGACCTCAACAAGCAAATGGCAAGTAGGAATTTCACCGTCTACACCTACTGTGCGGTCGTCTTACCCCGCGACCTTGCCCGGTGTCGTTAATGGATCGGGAAGCATTGTCTCTACTGCTGCCTCAAAACAATCAGATTTTTCATTGCCTGCCAACGTTACGACCAGTGGCACTGACTATCCGGAGCCAGGATCTGCTGCTGCAACAGGCGCTTTCATACCACAGCCTGTTGGGGAAATTGTCACCGTGACTTCGTACGTCGATGGATCTGGTCAAACGCGGTCGTCAATAGTGATGGTTGTACCTACCAGCAAGCCGGGTACGGGTTCGATTGGCTCTATAGGCACTTCGCCTGGCCTTCCCACTTTCAAGATTCCTCTCCAACCTCCAAGAAGTACTGGCAATCCGTGTCCGACTGGGACTGGCCCAGGCAGGTATACGTTCAGCTTTGATACCAACAGCACTACTTCTCGTCGACCAAATGGCACCGCGGTGACAACGAGGACAAAGACCGCAATGCGGTCGAACGATACATGCGGAGGTGTCACAGTCAATATTCCCGACGCCACGCTCGACTATTGGTATACCACCTCATTCGATTTCGCAGCCGCGACGTTCTCTGTTGAGTTCAACAGTCATGACAGAAGTACAGGCTGGAAGCTGATCAATGCCACAACCACATTCAACGTTACAAGCGCCCTCCAATCCGCAACCACTTACTTGAATCCAACTACGACTACAGATGCTAGAAATAGTACGCTGGTCACTTACGCTACGACCATTGATGTCCAACCCACCCCAGAATACGCTGCAACTCAAGTGGTCACGCAGACAGCGACGAGGCCAGTCAATGGCACTGCAGGCAAGGGGAACATACCCAGTACCGCAATCATCACTCCGCCTCCAGCAAGCACAGTTCTTTCTGCAGGCCCTTCTAACTCTTCTCTTACTGCATTGACTAACACACACTTCATCTACTTCTCCGAGTATGTTCTTGACACAGAGTATGTGACCAAGAACAGTAATGGCTCGCACATTTGCGCTACCTCTCGATCCTTCCGCAGACTCGATGAAGCCTTTGCAATGTATTATGATGGAGAGGACCCGGAAGGCCAGGATACCGTGACTGGAGCTCTATCCGAAGAATTCCGGCGACTGCTCCCTCGTGCCAATATTGCTATAGGAACTTGGACCGCTCAACCAACACTGATTGTTCCGGTGCAGATCGAATATGCTGCGGAAGCTGTTTTGGCAGAATCAACGACAATGGGCATTTACGAAAGTGTAGCTTCCTCATCTCTATCACCGATAACCATCTTACCAGGCATCCCACAAGCCCCTATTTTCACCGCTCCTCGATCTTTTAGTTTGCTGAAGCCAGCGCCAACCCCAGCTTTCTCAACCTTTGTAGCCATCACTGCGACAAGCCTCGATACGAATCACTACATTGTCTCACCAACACCAACTGATGGCGGTTCTGTGGAAGTCACACAACAATCGTTGTTGATTTCTACCAATCCTACACCACAAGCAGGAGGATCAGGATCTGGAAATTCCAACTCAGGCAATACAGATTCTGGCAGCAGCGGCTCTGGGAATGGTAATACAGGGTCTGGAAACAGTGGGTCAGATGGTGGCGGGACAGGCGGGAAGCCGAACATTAACAACGGTGATGGAACATCAGGAGGCTCATCTTCTGGAGGGTCAAGCGGAGAAGGATCCTCCCCTGGCAGCAACACCAATTCTGGAAGCTCGGGAAACTCAAGTCCGGGAACTTCATCTGGAGGCTCTTCTTCCGGTGGATCTAATACGGGAGGTGCTCATGGAAATCCAGGTAATGATGGTACTCCAAGCGGATCGACTGGCGGAAACTCCAATGGCGGATCAAATGGCGACTCGAATACCGGATCAAACAGCGACTCGGATAGCGGATCGAATGGCGGATCGAATGGCGGATCGAATGGCGGATCGAATGGCGGATCGAATGGCGGATCGAATGGCGGATCGAATGGTGGCTCAAATGCTGGTTCCTCACAGGGTGGTCACTCAGGTACTGGCTCCAATAGCAACGGTGGCTCTTCCAACTCGAACAATGGCGGCTATTCTAGCTCGAACAATGGCGGCCTTGGATCTAATGAGGGCTCTCCAGGCGGTTCTGGAGCCAATAGCGGTAACTCCGGATCTGGAGGCTCAGTCATCGTACTTCCCGTACCTATAGTCGTCCCAATCGGCTCTACCCAAGCCACAGTCACACCTGGATCTACAGCCATCATAGGCGGTCAGACTCTGGCACCTGGCAAAGCTGGCGTGACAATTGGTAGTACACCTGTTTCCTTGGGTCCAAGTGGAATCGTCGTTGGCGGCAAAACACAAAGCTTCTCGGTATCCACAGCACAAGAACCAATTCCGGTAGGACCTTCAGCTATCACGATCGGTGGATCGATCATCACGCAGGCACCGGTGCCAATCTACCAGGTCGCGGGCCAGACTTTACGTGTAGGTGAAAAAGCCACCATATCTGGTACAGTGGTCTCTGCTGGGGCTGGTGGTGTGTTGGTTATCGGCTCAAGCACTGCTTCTCTGGCTATGCCTCAGTCTCCCGTCACACTTACTGCAGCGGGAAAGCAAGTTGTTGTCGATTCAAATCCGGCCTTTGTCATTGGTGGCCAGACTCTCCAGGCTGGAGGCTCCCCTATCACAGTCGATGGCACACAACTATCCCTCGCTCCTTCTGGTACCGCTATCGTTGTTGACTCCAAGACTTCTCAACTGGCTGTACCTGGTGTAGGGACACGCGGAGCTATCCTTACAGTCGGCACAAAGACGTTCACTGCGGATGCATCCACACACTTCTCGTTGGGCTCGGGTGCCACTTTGACACCAGGCGGTTCGGCTACAGTTGATGGGACTGTTATTCATCTTGGTCCATCTGGTTTTCTGGCATCTCTAGCTGTTGTGGGCGGAGTCACTCAAACATTGTCACCGCCGCTCATCACTCCTGCACCCGTGTTCAATTTCGGTGGCGCTCTTTACGAAGCCAATGGTGATTCCACGTTTGTCGTAGAAGGACAGACACTTACGCCTGGCGGTGTCATAAGAGTTTCTGGGACTGTTGTCTCTTTCGCGAGCGAAGGCAGCGCCGTCGTCGTCAATGGCGTAACTCAATCGTTTGCCGCCAAAGCCACGCAAGCACCGATACTTTACATAGGCGGTCAAGGCTACGTTGCGCAGAGCGGTGGCACATTCGTTATCGATGGAAATACTTTGACCCCTGGTGGTGTCATCACAAGATCGGGAACCACAATTTCTCTGCTCCCAGACGGGACGGCAGCTCTCATCAACGGCGTGACCCAAACATTGGCCCTACCAGCTTCAACTGCTGCACTGACAGTCGGTGGCCATGCTTATACAGCTCAAGATGGATCCAAATACATCATCGCTGGGCAAACTTTGACGCCCGGCGGTTTGATCACTGTTTCTGGCACGACAGTCTCGTTGGATTCTGGCGGGACAGTGGCTCTTGTTAATGAAGTGACTCAAACATTAGCACCATCAGCTCCGACCGCAGTGCTTACTGTCGGCGGAAGTACTTATACAGCTCACGATGGATCAACCTACGTCGTTGCAGGTCAGACTTTGACGCCCGGCGGACTGATCACGGTGTCTGGCACGACTGTCTCACTGGCTTCTAATGGAGCAGTAGCTGTTGTGAATGGCGTCACTCAAACGCTATCACAAGCGACAGCATCTCCTGCCCTCACCATCGGTGGCATGACATACACAGCACAAGGGGATTCTTACATCATTTCGGGACAGACTCTGACCAAGGGTGGAATTATCACACTATCAGACGGTACAACCCTATCACTAGGCTCATCCATCATCCTCATCAATGACCAGCCTTCAACCCTACCCATTTCTGCGTCCACGACAGCTGCCATCACAATCGGCACTCAAACCTACTATCCACTTGCGAGTGGCACTGGTGCCCCTAGCTATATCATAGACGGCCAAATACTACAGCCTGGAGGAGGCGAAAGGACCGTAATCATCGACGGCAAGACATACATCGTCTCCCTCGCTGCCGGTTCCCAAACCGTCGTCATAGAAATGCTAGGCTCAGATGGCAGAGTGACGGCAACAGTTTTCGAGACTCTGATCTCGAATGGTGACGCGAGTACCGCTACGGTGACCGATCTTGCAGCCGGTGCCGCTAGCGCTGGAGCCACCACTCAAGCTGGCTCGGCTCCTACCAAGAGTGGTAGTCGTGGTAGTGGAGGCTTGCAGAACACGGCCACGAAAGATGGCATCTCTGCTTTGATCGTGATGCTCGCAGCCATGGTGACAGGTGTACTTGCAATCCTGCTCTAACAACATACAGAGGAAGAAGAAGAAGGAGAAGGAAGGTCCAAATTCTCTTCCAGCGAGATTTCAACGAATATGTTTTGTTTAATATGTGCTTACCAAAAGGGGCAAATAGCGGGTGTTTTCTTATTTCTTCGAGCGGGAAATTTGTTTACGAAAGGGCATATGGGAATAGGTGTTATCATAATGTCAGGCATTGCTAGTGGACGGACGTTTTTACACTTCTGGCTTTTGGTTGTTGTTGTTGTTGTTGTTGTTCTCGGGTTTCCAGGTGGTGTAACGTTAATGCTTTGTAATGCAAATGGTCTACTTTTCCATTTCCTCTTGCCCTTCTACTAGGCTTTACTCTTTCTGTTATTGCAGCGTTTGTTGTTTCTGATTGCCCATGAACGCATTGACAGAGCTCAGAGTTTGAATATCGGCGAAGCCGCGACTCTTCCAAGAGATTCATGATCACATCTTCATGTGCTCATTCTGATTTGATGATTATACAAGGTATATAGAGAATATTGCCAGGAGGTGTCTTGGTTCGAAGGATAGGACAACCAACCGAGAGAGATGCACAAGATGAGATAATGGCATGGGAGATATCGACAGACAGGCCATGGAGGAAAAGAAAGAAAGAGAAAAGACAGAAATCGAGATCGAGATTGAAATCGAAAAAAAAGACCGTGACTGAGTCCGCCGTCAAAAATCTTCCATTTTCCTGTAGGCCAAAACCGACAGACAACGCATTCAAGTGGTATAATGTTCTTCGAATGAGCAAGTGACCGACCTCCTCCATATAACCAAATATCCAAAAGAACAAAAAACAAAAATTCGTGAAGGAAATCATTTTCATTCATTTGAAACTCCTCTTTGTCACTCCTTTTGGCCATCGTTGAGCACAAGCTCGACGACAATTTGCGTTTTCTCTTGTTCAGGATGTTGCATGACGACCTTAACAGTTCGACTTGCAGAACCATAACCCACCACGTTTCCATTCACGACTCCTGTATTCGTTGAACCGCCGCTCAAGGTGCCACCGCCTCCATCGTCAAGGCATTTGATATCTTTGCCTGCAATAATCTGCTTCAATCGTCCATTTTGAGCATTTCGCACCTCGATGAACTCCGTGTCGAAGAGGATCAGATAAGCTCCGTAAAGCGCGGCGCTACGTGCCCTAGCCACGAAGTTCATGATGACTGATCGTGAAACCTCGCCATGCTTGTTGACATACACGGCGCACTTCTCATAACAGAGGAGGAACTCCTGGTCGTTGAGGCGGATCATGCCGAGGGTAAACTGCTTCTCCACATGACGGGCTATGTTTGCTACTTCTGGTTGTTTCCAGTCCGGTACACTCCAAGGTTGTTTCTTGTCCAAAGTCAAGACTTCGAAGCCTTTATCCGACGAGACTGCTAGACTGCTGTGGAACAAGTTGATGCCATGACATTCGGTGCCGATGTAGAAGTCATCGTAGTCGCGGAAGAACTCGGTGTTACCTCGCTTGAAGATCCCGCGTTTCTTTTCTGTAGACTTCTGGAAGATGGGTTCGAGGACTTTGAAGGTGGACGAGACACCATCACGTTTCTTGTAGAAGACGAGAGTGCGATCCTTCATGCGACCAACGGCGAAGAACCCGACGTCACGGCTACCAGATAGACGCTGAGGGGCTTTGCGAGAGGAAGATGCTTCAGCAGGACTGGTACCTATGGGTTGGCAAATAGCATCGAGGTGATGGGCATAGAGAACCTTGTCAGCGAGGAGGACGAAGAGGTTGAACTCCTCGAGAACAGCTATTTGTGTAACTTTGCTGCCTGGGATAGACTAGAGTATTCACGTCAGTGTTTTTCCAGACATTGAGATAGGGGTTGACTTACTCTGAACCAGCCCCTGGGATTGTCCATCTCGCAGCAATAGACACCATAATCAGTACCCACAGCCACCATGTGTTTTGTTTCAGGATATGATGTGGTAAAACTAGTGGCACAATTGACCCTAGCTCGACAGATGGGAGCCGGACGACCAGAGTCACGGAATCTGTGCTCGACTTCCTGTACAGCTCGGTCGAGCGGTGTACCCTTGATGATGACGGGTTTACCACCGGTACTTACACCAAGAGAATCCTTACTTGCGGCATTGGTATCAAAGTAGAAGTGAGCGTCCGCGATAACCTTCAGACGGAATGGCTCGGCATTTTGAGCGTACAAGGCAGCGGCATGTTTGGTCTTTGCTTCAATGATTTTGCTGTACCATTCGCTTCGGTTGCCAGCGGTTGCTGCGAATAGTGTGTAGGGTTCCTTGCCCAGATGTTTGATCCGGAACGGATACATAATCCTTTCAGAGTCTTTTGGACCTTCCAAAACGGTCGTGCTAGCCATCTTGCTGGATGCTGACGCTATGGTATTGAGACTTGTCCCAGAGGAGCCAGTATTGACTGTAGCCAGGGTTGGATGAGCGGACGAACTGGTCAAAGTGCGCGTGGCCCGATTTGGATCAGGACTAGCAGGAGTTCTGGAAGAGACGGGGGTGATTGAAGTTATTCCCTTGACATAGGATGATTTGACCACCGCATCCTCGTTGAGATTCTCCAATATCAGGAGATCCATTGGGATAGGAAGTCTAGATACGTCATATTTTTCAACCTTGCCTGTCGAGCCCTTTTGCAAGATTGAAACAGCCTTGGCAAGGACAAGATAATGATCGAAAAGTAAGGCGTGGCACTCGAGCCAGTTGAAGCGATTCGCACCCATTCTTTGTAGGTCTCCTCGGTAGATGAGCTCACGACCGATGGAATTGAGGTTGAGCTCCACTTCAGTTTGCATTCCAGGGCGAAGTACCAGTTTTTGGTTGAGATCAGAGATGTCAACCTTCTTTTGCATATCAGCAACGCGCACGTCACACTCCATAGTGACTGCCTTGATTTCGTCAATGGCAGTCTGCAAATTGATTTTCTCCTCGGAATCCGCAGTCATGTTCTTATGAACAACCTGCAGCAGCAAGCCATAACGTTGTAGTCTGGTTATTGGTGCCTTGAGGTAGTTGTCCCAGCCAAGTTTGTTCGATAGCTTGTTCGCTCTGGCATGCTCAACAAAACTACGCAGTGCGATATTTCTTTCTAGTTCTTGACGCATCAAAGAGTTGGCGGCAGGGAAGCCATTGGCGTACTCGACGTAAGCGACTCTAGCTTTGCGGATCCACTGTCTGAAGATATCACTGAAACCCTTGACCCACGGACCTTGTTCTTGCTGGCGGTATTTCAATTGTGGTAATAGATGCTCAACGTTGGCCTTCTTGACCATTTCGAGCTTACCAAATACGTCTCGCAAGAATCTTTCTTGGCGTTTGGGACTGATGATCGAAGGATTGGCAGTGGCCAAAGGGTCGCGATAGAGACGAATTAGTACGTCGAGATTCTCCATAAATCCTTCTTCGGTCTGGACAATCTCATGTAAATTGTTCTGGAGCTCAATCTCTTTCTTTTCGTGACCCTCGACATCTTCCTTGGTCAGCTTGTAGAATGTGGCCCAATCCTCAGAAGCTCGGGGCATGATGCTCTGTAAGTTAACCTTTTTCAATGTCCGTTGACAATGGTGGGCATAACAGCGACCTGGAATTATGTGGTTGTGAACAGACGGAGAGTAGCATCCACTCATGGTGAGCTGGAATATAACACCACTCATCTTGCCTGGGCTGAGTTTGACCCATTCCTCGGTGGTGGTCAGCGTCCCAGCTGCGAACATGTCTTCGACGACGCGATGACTCAGAATCTCGGCATCTGCAATGTTCATGGTGGGAACTTTGTTGGTGAAAAGAGCGACCAGTGCTTCTTTGACCATGGATTCTCTCAACTCGGCCATCTTGTCAGGATCGGCTACCAGAAGAAGCCACTGGAGAAGCGAACTCAAGGCCCAAGGCTCTTCGCATTTCTTAAAGTCATTGCCTCCGAGTTTCGAGGGATTGAATCGCTTAGTGGGTAGACTGGGTAGGTCAAGAGCAACCGAACTTGCGTCAGGGGTAGTTTCGAAGGTGTTGTATATGGCATTCCTGTAGCCCTGTCTGAGACGCCGTTCCTCGGCGTCCGTCTTGGACCTTGCCGGCTGCAAGACTTGTGGAGTAATACTATGGTTGAGTAGTGACGCAGAGCGAGGAAAAGTGCCGGCCGAATTCTCTACTGCTGGTTGCATCGAGCCATCTACAGTGGTACGATATGGCGGCTGGGAGAGGGAGTTTGAGCGTATCTGTTGGTGAATGGTACTGAGGCGCGGGATAGTGTCGGTGGTAGCTGGCGGAGGTGGGGGCAGCGGCCTATCATAACTATGTGTAGAATGACCTGGGTGGAAGAACAAATCTGGAGGATCACCCGGATGTAATTGTTCATCTGTAAGACTAAATTCGTCACCTTCGTCAAAACTGTGTCTTCGTTCAAGCTCGCTGGGTTCGGTGAGGCCTCCAGTTCCAACAGTATCGACACGCGCGACGGGCGGTGGTAAGAAACTGTAATCCATCGTCTGGTCGTAGATGCTTCCTCGGTTGCTCGAGGCATGCGAGCGCCGCCTGGAATTTGAGGCTGACATGGACTGACTACGCGAATGACTTCCGTTCGCTTCGTGACCCGCAGCCAATATACTGGGATCGCCGCCATAGGACAGATGAGCATCGTAGCCTCCACTCAGAGCAGTCATGTCAACGGGCGGCAAATCCTCGTCGTCACGGTCCGCCAAACTTGTGCCATAGTAGCCGAACAGACCGCTGCCTCTTGTGACATCTGCAGCATCTTGAGCGTCAGCCATGCGCATGGCCTCCAAGCCGGCCAAAGCCTCAGCATCACTTTCATCGCTGTACTCGTTAATGATACTGTTTATGGCCATACTCTCTCGAGAAGGTCCTTGTGAATTGAAAGTGCTGCTCCTTGGAGAGAACAAGGGTTGTGGGCGGTCATCGCCAGGAAGTGTTTGTGTGTGATGTCTTCGAGCACTAGAAGCAGCGCCGGCATTAAGCACAGCGTTCTCCACCTGACTGAACAGATTCTCTTGTGCTTCCTCCTCGGTCGGGTAAGGACTTGGTCGATGGAAGTAGTCTCGCTCGACATCAGGCTCTGGTGGCCCCGGTAACGGTCTGTTCTGCGGATGGCGTAAAGTCCCACTTCTTTGTGGTGAATGCGACGGAGGTGGAGGCGGAGCCGGGAGAGGAGGCAGTTGACTACCAGGATAGCGAGAGTTCTCGTAGGGGTTGTAATTGCTCGCGTGCATCGGAGGGGTGGGGAGGTCTAGCTCATCGGGAGTAACGACGTGTGGGTCATACTGGACATTGTCATAGGGCGAGGGTTGCGAATCGCTCGAAGCAGACCAAGCGTGAGGAGGTGGGGGCGGGTAATAGGACGCATTGGGATAGGTGTATGGCTGGCCAGGCTCGGGCATAGGTATAGGGATAGGCGGGGGGTAAGCATGCTGCGTTTGGTGATAGCCGGCTGACGGAGGAGGAGATGTGGTAGACGAGGCGTAGCCGTAGGAAGCTTGCGGTGACAGAGGGGAAGGCTGAGGCGGATAGCCGGCGGGATTGTAGGCGGAGTTGGTATTGGCATATGCTTGAGGGTTGTATTGCGCCGGGGCGGAGGGTTGCTCAGGAGAATAATACGGCTGGCGAGGATGGGCGTAGCCAGAGTAAGACGGTTGCTGGACAGGACCTCCCGACGGCGGGTAGTTGGCATTGGCATTCGCGTAGCCTGTTAGTTCCGGGGTCGAGTAGGAGGACTGGAGAGCAGCAGGAGCATTGGAGTGGAGACCAAGGCCGTTCTGGGGGGTAGGAGCATTCGAGTATTGCTGGGGTTGCTGGCCATGCGACTGGCGTCGATTTTGGCTGCGGTACGACATGATGGCTGCCTCATTCGGAGACCATGTCCTTGCTCTCTCAGTATCCCATCGAGTCCTGTTGGCGGGTTGCGGTTGCCCTGTCGCGCCTGATCGACCTTCGCTGTGATTATGATGGTGTCCGCGCAGGGCAGGTGGTAATTGCAATATGCGCTATGGGGCCTTGGCTGTCGCCGGTCGTCGTTGTCGCGGCGTAATCTGGGTCGGTAACAATATCGACGTCGGTGAGCACAGCAGGTAAATAGGAACCGAGGGATGCACTGCTCGTACTTGTCGAGTGCAGGCCAGGCAAGATGAGCATCCAAACGAATGCGCGCCGGTGCTCAATGCTCGGTGCTCAGTGCTCTCGCACTAACAACTGCCCGCTGACTGACGCCAAGCCATACATCTCTCAGCACCTTAATCTACGACAACATCTACATACTGTACTTTCAGGCCGTGCTGCTGCTGCTATTCTTGTCGACTGTTGCTATCGCTTTGAGTGCGATCATCTCTCCGAGAGAGAGGATAATGCTGTACTCAGATATTGTTTCTCATATAAGCAGACCCCCCAATCTTGTCCTTGTTTCAGTATCTGTTTTTGTTTCTGCTTGTCCGCAAAACTCCAAGGGTCCTCTTGAGCCATCAGCATATCGGTGCAGTCTTAAACTCCCGTCCCTCGACCGAGCAGCCGTTAAACGACCATGCTCGGTATCCGTACTAGCGCCGTACCCCATACAATAGCAATCAATCCTCCATCTTCTTGCAAACACCTTTGTCGGCACTTGACCTTTGTTGTGCTGCAGCTATCACGTTGCCCAACACTCAACCTCTTTGATATCGTCTGTCTACCACCCTTGATCTTATCCCTCTACCGAGACACCCACTCACTGTACCATTACTACTACATTCGAGGTCATGACATGACTCGCGCTGTGGCCATGCAGAATGACACAATCCTGAGATGAATTGAGCAACTAGGTATCTTGCAGTCTTCTTGCTCTATGGCTCGATCAACGAAAGACGCATACTCAAAGAACAGTGTCTTCCATGACGAGGCGGTCTCATTCACCACTAGTAGGCAATGTTAGGGATCCGTATTCAACTTCGGTTGTCCTGCCGAGCAATTGGTCATTGCTCAGCCACAGCTCAGCCTCACACAAATGGCATTCCCGAAAGCACGGGTCCAATCACGTCTTGATGGCGCATATCTCTTTAGGCAGACCCTCTGCAGTTCAACGACACATGCTCGCATGACAGTTGCGAAAAATGGCTGCGAAGGAACAAGATGCGCAAAACCAGCCACCGATAGGAATGGGATATGTCTTGGTCGCCCGATCCTTCCCGTCAGTTCCTCCTTGGCGTGACACAGTATAAGAAGCGTTGCCCCGCTCCGTCATAGGCAGCCCCTCCATTTAGTACCTATTTCACACTCCTAAGATCTTCCCTCTCTCGTCTTCTTGTTCCATTTCATCCCGGTATTCTGGTAACTACAGCATGAGCTTTCCCCCTCCACAAGGCCCGCCTCAGGGTTACGGCCAGCAACATCCGCCACAAGGTTATGGTCCACCCCCACAAGGTTATGGTCCACCCCCACCAGGACCCCCGATGGGTCATTCGCCTTACCCGCAGCAGTCTTTTGGCGCACCACCTCCAGGACCTCCAATGGGCCACTCTCCTTACCCTCCTCAACTTGCTGGATATGGTGCGCCGCCTGGTCCTCCTCCAGGACACCACCCTTCTCAATCGTTCGGCGCTCCTCCCGGTCCTCCTCCCGGACATGCGCCGTATGGCCAACAACCACAATACGGCGCTCCACCAGCACAGTATGGTGGAGGCCCACCTGCCCCGCCATCCATGGGCTATGTTCCTGGCCAGGTAGCTCCCATGGACATGTCTAGAGATGCCGATGGACTTCGCGCAGCTATGAAAGGCTTCGGCACCGACAACACGGCCGTCATAGGAATTCTCTCCCGCCTGGATCCTTTGCAAATAGCTGGTGTGCGTCAAGCCTTCAACCAGCGTCATCGTCGCGATCTACTCAAGGACCTCGACAAGGAGACGTCTGGCTATTTCCAAGAAGGTCTGCTCAGCATCGCCCGTGGTCCTCTCGAGCAAGACGCATACAACGCACACAAGGCCATCAAGAATCTAGGCACAAAGGAGGAGCTTCTGAACAGTGTGTTACTCGGCCGCAGTAACGCCGACTTGAATGCCATCAAAGCACACTACCATCACATGTTCGGTCACACGCTCGAAGCCGACGTCAAGGGCGATCTTTCTCTCAAGACCGAACGCTTGTTCGACATGATCCTGGCAGCACGTCGCAACGAAGAGTCCTCGCCCGTCGTACCTCAACAGATCGACTCGGATGTGAGAGAGCTGTATCAAGCTACCGAAGGCCGCACCATGGGCGCAGATCAAGTCGTCGTCTCCTCAATCTTCTCCTCTCGTAGCGACGGCCAGCTCCGTGCAATCTCTCAAGCTTATCATCAAAAGTTCCATCGCAGTCTTGCTGAGGTCCTGAAAAAGAATTTCAGTGGTCACATGGAATCTGCATTCATCTACATTCTCTCACACGCCGAAGACCGTGCCAAGTTTGATGCCGACATGCTCGAAGCAGCTATGGCTGGCATGGGAACCAAAGACTATCTGCTTGTCACGCGCGTGGTCAAGATCCACTGGGATCGTCCTCGTATGTCCCAGGCCCGTGCCGCGTACAAGCACTTCTACAAGACCGATCTGGTAAATCGCATCAAGGGCGAGACGAGCGGTAACTACGAGAAGTTGATGGTAGCGTGCGTGCAGAGTGCTTAGGTGTCACTCATCTAATGACTACGACTACTATTATGTAATGTTTGTTGCCATGTCTCTCAGGAGGTTTGGTTTGGGGTTTCGGCCGGTTTGGACGAAGAGGAATGAATTTTCGGATACTTTAATTGATACCCTCAGTCCTGATACCTGGACTTGCCAGTCCTTGACATTAGTTGTATACGTAGCTTCTTACATGTATTTATATCATCTAGCGCCACACCTTTCCCCACATTGATATGCATTCGTCCTCGTGCGTGATCATCTGCTCCCTCCGTGGTGAAACATCTTCGATGCCATGATCCTATAACAACGAACCGATTGATAACAGCTTATACTCCCCGCCACATCCTCCATAGCGAAAACTACGACTGTGTGCAATTAATCCGTTCCAGCCTCATCTCACAACCAGCACCAAGATTGGGGTTTTGCAAGTTAAACAAACACTCCACAGCCTTATCCCTGATCTTGGAACATTTCACAGCACAGCCCCTACCCCAATCCAAAAGTTCCACAAAACCCTATCCAATGATTTTTTATTACAACCCCTTGTTTTTGGGTGGCCATAGCTCTCTTCTGTCATTTTATGCTGAAATGCTGAAAAGCTGAAACCTGTATGCATTCACTTTCACAAGCCAGACATACTCCTCGGCCGTACCAAACAACACCACATGCAACGCGTCTGTTCATCATGGAAAACACTCATGATGTGATCGGAGGTGCCTCATTACGCCCGAAAGCCCAACACTTTCGATGTGTGTAATGGATGGGTATATGTATCCATGCCTTGCTGAGTCGAGCTCCCCTCATGATCACAACAAGAGACGAGAAAATCGTGGCAGGCGTGTCGACCAAGTTTCCTCCATACCACAAGCCCATAAGCACAGGTTATTTTCTTGTGTGTATTCGACAGCAAAACGTGTTGTGTTGTGGATGCGTGTATATGTGTGTTCCGTGGCACATTTACGAAAAAGGGGAGAAGAGAAGAAAAATCCTGGGAAGAGGATGGGAAGATTGTGACACACCTACCTGGTTGAACAAAACAAAAGACGAGGAACACGAATAGTGCAAGATTCCCTCTGAGAGCCCAGGAGAAGCACGAACGACTTCCAAAGAATTACACCCTCCTTCTTTTTTTTTTCCACATCTCAGTACCCACCTCTGGAAGAGAGACCTATACTCAATCCTCAACTCACTCTTACTGAGACTTATACCGTCTCTCATCTCTCATCTCCTCAAGAACTCAAGGAAACCCAAAAAAAAAGAATGTGGCCCTTCCCATCCCCATTCTTCATGCCCCCATCCTCACCACCTCTCGAAAGAAGAAAACTCCAAAAATGCCGCAAAAGGACACCAAAGTCTACTACTAAAACTACTACTACTCCTCCTCCTGAAATCCAACCAACACTCAACCCAGACGACGATAAAGATTTCGCAGTGATCCGGGACCTGAATGCCGCTACCGTGGATGAGTTTGAGATGGATCTGGCTTGGACGGCGGCGTGGGATAGGAGGAAGAATGTGCAGGTATTCTGGTGTTCGAGAGTTTTGAGAAAACTGAGGAAGAAGAGGATGAAGGAGGGTGAGGTTCTAGATTGAGAGATGAGGTTTGGGGAATGGGGGTTAGGGAGTGCTGTCTGAGAATGCTGTTTGGGAAGGGTCGAAGGAGTTGAGGGGAGCTTTGGGAATTGATGTTGCTTTTTTTTATCTGTTTCTTCATGAGGGTTGAGAGCATTGCTTACACGTTCATGGTCTACATGAGATGGACGGATAAGTAGTGATATTAGGGGACTTCTTCGGGGTCCATGTGGTAATCAGGATCAATGAAGGGCTCTCAGTGGACCTCGATACGATTGCATGGATTCCTTCTGTGCCAACACCTTCCAGTGTCATGGAGGTCTATGAGTCGAGGGCCCTATATTGTTGCATGGTCTCAGGCTTTCAATGGAACTTTCTCCAGCAGTCTTAGTCTTTTTTGCGTGTAAATGGGTCGTTTGTGGTGTCTTGTCTGCTGGAGAAGACCTCATGGAGCTTGACAGTTCCATATTAGAGGGGGGGGGGGGGGGGGGGGGGGGACGGCCAAAAACAAAAAAAAAAAAAAAATAAATATTAGAAAAAAAAAAAAAAAAAATTGAAAATTTTTAAAAAAAACCATAAAAAAAAAA